>JAHOYR010000005.1:2576200-2774625 GCA_023213295.1 Bruguiera hainesii
TTAGTGTATGAATAATTGTTCATGAGTTAGAGTCTCAAGTCACTATTAATATTGCAAAATATTAATTAACATGATAATTTATCATAATGGTATCATGGAACTTAAACTTGAGATGTGATATGTTAGTGGTGAACATGAAGTGCCTAAAGTCATTAATACAAAGTATTTATTTATGCTAAATATAAAAGCTACAATAAAGAAGTATGAATAAAACAACATTAATGATTACATATATAAGTTTCCATATGAAACAATCAAGAATCTTAAACCATTAAGTAAGACCTTATATTGCCATTGATGTTGATGTTAACATATATGGTTGATTCAAGAGAGTACAATGCATAAATTTATGTTTTACATGAGGCGGATGAAGCATAAGTAATTGGTAATGCTTCATTATTATGTTTTAATGGTGAAGTTCAAACTATAATTCATGGTCAATGATAAGGTGTAGAGGAGGGTATGAGAGAAGTTATAGAGATTAAGGTTAGTAAAGGGACATAAAATAAAGATTATGAATATGGTGTGAAAGATGAAAAGGTAAATGGAATAGTCACTTCATCATTATGTTTTGATGGTAAAGTTTAAACTTAAATTTATAGTAAAAAAAAAAGGTGTAAAGGAGGGTGTGGGAAAAACTATAGAGATAGTGGTTAGTGAAAGGACATGAAATGAAGATTGTGAATATGATGTGGAAGATAAAGAGGTAAATGGAATAGTCATATAATTTTGTGAACATGTTATCACTAATTGTACAAAACAAGTGCAATAAACAAAAGGAGAGTGTGTGATTGAGCAAGAATCCATAGTACATAAAGAACTTATTACCTAACCAAATGATATACTTTAACATAATTAATGGTATGATGGCAATAGTAAAAGTGTTATAATAAAAAAGAGCAACTTAGATGAAGATGATTCAAACTTTATTCCTAATGAGGATAATGACATTGATGATGAGTTAAAGGACAATGATTTGTTAACAAATGATAAAGAGTATATAAATAGAAAAAAGAAAATGATGAGGAATAAGAGAGCAAGCGATTATAAAGCATATGTTGAACCAAGATACAATGTGCCTCAAAAGCTAGTAAACATGGATGGAAATGATGTGCATTACACTAATGAGCAATTTAGATGGTAAAATGAATATAGAGACTCTAATGAAGAGGTAAAGACCTTGGTGATGAGTGAGGAAGATGGTCTAAATGTTAATAGTCGAAAAATAAAAAGAAGAAAAAGATATAAAAAGCATAAACCAACTTGTGATCATAAAACTTTGGAGTTTAGAACTAAGATGAAGTTTAAAGATCCTAAACAATTTAAAGAATACATCCAAAGGTATGCAATTTTTAATAATTATGTAATTACATGACTGCGTACTGGTGATGATAAAATGAGGGCTAAATGTGTCATTAGTTGTGCTTGGAAAATCTGTGCAAGTTGAGAGAGGAATGAGAAGACATTCACGATAAAGTCATTATTTGATACACATATATGTTGTAGGGTATTAAAGAATAAACAAGTTTATGTTAAGTAGTTGGCAAAAAATAACTTGCATAAGTTTTGAAAGAATCCAAATTGGTTTGTGAGTAAGATGCATGTTGACATTACTGAGACATTTGCACTCATTATTACTCAAATGCAATGATATAGGGCTACATATAAAGCCCTCAACATGTTATAGGGATTTATGGAAGAACACTACAGTAGGCTTAGGCCATATAAAATTAAACTACATAATAATAATCCACATAGTTCTTAAGCTTAAGACTAATCTTATAATTATAGATAAAAACCTATCTTATATAGATTTTACATTGGGTTTTGGGCATTAAAGATTGACTTTTTAAATGGATGTTTCTTAAAAACATTTTTGGATGGAGCCTCATTTTGTGTTATAGGAAAAAATGGGTATAACCAATTGTATCTTACTGCTTCGGTTATTGTAACCAAGGAAAATATTGACAATTAGAGTTAGTTTCTAAAACTCTTAGTAAAAGAATTAAATATCAAAGATGGTCTTAGGTGGATAGTCATAAATGATTAGCAAAAGGTATTATAGATTTATGTATTGTCATTTATGTTATTATCCTATTAAATTATGTGTTTTTTTTTTTCTTATACATCTTTATTATTCCTTATTCCTTATTTTTATTATAGGGACTACGTGAATAAGTAAGCAAATTGATGTCATTAGCTGAGCATAAGAAATATGCTAAGCATATATATGCAAATTGGCATAAGAAGTTTAAAGACCATTCTTTGATGAAATGTTTTTGGAGAGTAATTAGGAGCATAATAACCTATGCTTCAAAAAAGTATTAGAAGAAATAAAGGAATTATCACTAAAAGTACATATAGATTTCACCAAAAAAGAGGTCAACAAGTTTGTAAAAACTTTTATCAATACATGGCTTAACTATAACATCGTTGATAACAACACCTCATAGTGCTTTGAGGGATACATAACAAAGGCAAAAACAAAAAGTATAATCAATATACTCAAAGATATAAGGGTGATATTAATAAAGAGGATTAGGAAAAAGAAAAAGTTAATGAAGCAATCTTTTGATGTTCTTTTTCCTTACATAAGAAAAAAGTTAAAAAGATTAAACTTGATTCAAAGATGTGTACCATCAAATCAAATGGCACTATAAAGTATAAGGTTAGCTACTATAATGACAAGTTTATTATTGATTTAAACATTTCCAGTTGTAACTGTAAAGAGTGAGACTTGACTGGAATTCCTTGTAAACATAGTGTGACATGTATAAATTATCAAAGGCTAAACCTCAAGGATTTTGTTGATCATCCTTATAAAAAGACAACTTATTTGAGTGTATATGCCTCTACAATAAATTTATTAAATAGGTATAAAATGTAACCAATAGTTAAGAACTGTGTCATGTTACCTCCACCTTTAGAACTATCTCTAGTAGGCTTAAAAAGGAAAGAAAGAGGGATAAAGATAAGTTTTTTATAAGGCATAGGCATATGTTGAGGGTTAGAGTGAAAATGCAATGCAAGCAATGCATAGACTTTGGTCATAATAAAAAAGGATGTCTAAGGTTTGATTTTTAAATACTAGTTACATCATCCTTTAAATTTATAAGTAATTAAATCCATAATTATAAATTTTAGATTTAATATGTTTAATTGTTGTTTTTTAAGGCTATTTTATAATGCTCTCTCCCACTTTTATTTGTGGATAAGGTCAAAAAAGAGGGAAAAATAAAAAAAGGCTACTAATGTAAGTTAAAAGGTACAAATAAGGGAACATGGTACAACAAGTACCAATATAGATCAATAAGTATCAATAAATATGACAAATAGTAGACATTCAAATCAAGTGTAATCAATAAGTAAAAACATATGAAAAAAAAATTGTTGTTTTTTTTTTAATAAGGTGGTGCATAAGAAGTAATTATTGTTTTTTTATTGCATTATTGTAAGCCAAGAAACAAGGAAGGCTAAGGAAAGACATCGATTTTCAAACAAGTTGTTTAGCCCCACTAACTTAATCAAGACAATCTCCTACAAGAACTAAAGGGAGAATGAGAAGAATTAAGACCCATATATAGGCAAATCCATTATTTGTGGCATATAACAAGCAAGTTGCAAAAGAAAAAAGACAAGTAGAACATGGTCTTTGAGTTCATCATGCAATAAAGCAAGAAACTTGTATGTAAGGATAAAGTCATTTTCCAATATGAGACTTAAGATTATATTCCTCTATTGTTTATTATCTAACTCTTTGTATTACATGATTTAGATACCATTTACTTAACCAAAAATTCTAGTTCTTACACCTAACCAAGTCCAAACTAGATCTTCATAAGTAGTTACAAATACAAATACAACTATTGGAGACATAACAAGTGTGCAACCAAGGAATATTGAATAAATTCCAAGAAAATCTTCAAGACTATGCCATTAAGACAATTATTAATAATAGTCTTAAATAATAAGGAAGATGATAGTTTCTATTTGAGCATTTTGCTTTTTGATTTTTTAGAGAACTTTTTTAGTAAACTCTTTTGTTGTTCCCACAGCCTTGTACAGGCTGTAATTGTTGTCAATTAGGGTTAAGTGTGCAAGAAAGTAAAGTTACATGGAAGGGCAAAAAAGTAAATCCGTCGCGTAAGGGCAAAAACGTAAATCTGCCACGTAAACCCTATTAGGGTTTCATGGAAAAGAGTATATAAAGGCCTTGAAAGACAAAATTGGTTAAGGCTAACACAATTGAATAAACAACAACCCTACAACAACCAGCCAAAAAGAAGAGAAAAGCAAACTAGAAACGCCTCCTACAAGCAAACTAGAAATGCACAACCAGCAAGAGGAGAAATAAGAAACAGACCACCTGGAAAAGAAGATAGCAGACCTGGTATTTGTGAGATCACTTGGAAGAGAAGACAATAGACCTAGTATTTGTGAGACCACTTGGAAGAGAAGACAGCAAAACTGGTATCTGTAAGACCACCTGAAAAAGAAGACAACAAACCTGGTATCCATAAGACCACCCGGAAGAGAAGACAGCAGACTAGAAGCGTGAGGTAGGCTGAAAGACGTGAACAAGAAAAACCAGTAGCGTAAGGCAGACCAAGAGACATGAAACGGCAGAGTAGAAGCATAAGTGTACATCAGGAGACGGCATGAGACCAAAACGTGCAACGACGTGACAGACCAGAAGTGTGAGGACAGGCCGTGAAACAGTAAGACTGTAAAATAAGAGATGGGTAAGACCATGAGACAGTGAAAGTAGGAGTCGTGTGAGACAACCTAGAGAAAGAATTTGGCAAAGTATCAGAAAGAACTCAACGTATTTTCAGATTTCTTCAAGAGATGTTAGAGAGCGTTGCGGTGAACTTCTAAGCAGCAGTGGAGCAGCCCTTCAATTCAACAAAGGCAAGACAAGCTAAAAGAAGGGTAGACACAGTAAGTGACACTCTTTATATTGTACTTACTTAGTAATTGCAATAGTGAAAGGAGCAGAAGATTAAGACATCCATTGTAACTAGAATTCTCAAGTATAGTGGATAGTCTCAGTAAGGGATAGTCCCTACCACTGTGGATGTACGTCACGTTGACGGAACCACGTAAATCTCGTGTGTCATTAATTTACTTTACGTTCTGTGTTTTGAATTGAGTTATGAACGCAGCTAAAGTATCCTCAACCTATACCTAACGAAAACTTAAATAAGAACATCAGAATTATCTATTAGACAAAGTGTTTGAAATGTGACTTTGGTGACTATTATGATTAATAAGTAGTAATAGATCTACTTTAGTCAAATTTGAGAAAGAGTTTGCTTTTAAGAAGAGATTAAAGTTGTTCACTTACTTGCGAATTGCTAATTGTGGTGATACTAATTCACCTCTCCTCTTAGTATCACAAATTAGTAGATCCTAGGGTGAAGTTGGGAACTTCAATTGGTATCAAAGTATAAGTTCACCAGGATAAAGTTTAACGGCTTGGTGTACTAGTTTGAAGAGCTCCATAAGTTTTAACTTGTTCAGCATATTAAGAAATGGACGCTGGTACCAGCACCAGCACTACTTACAGCAAGAAGGTTCCGATCTTCAACGGAACCAACTACCATATGTGGAGAGCGAGAATGCAGGTGGTATTTGCAACCATGGGCATGAACGTGGTGAAATCTGTACATGAGGGTTTTGAGCCTCTAGAAGAAGGTAAAGATCCAACCCCAAAGGAATTAAGACAGTTTGAGATAAATGAGAAGGCCTCAAACATCATCATTTCAACATTGACAGATGCTGAATATGCTAAAGTTATGGACTGCAAATCTACTAAAAAGATATGGGACAAATTGCAGAAAGTCTATAAAGGTAATGGCAGAATGAAGGAGGCTAAGTTTCAAGTTTTCAAGGAGAGATATGAATCTCTCAGAATGCAGAAAAATGAGACAGTCCAAGAGTTCTTCACTAGGGTTATTGATGCTGTAAATGATCTTAGAAGTCATAGGAAGAACAAGAAGGACTCATCTATTGTGAAGAAAATTCTGAAAATTTTGCCTGTGACATTTGCCTCAAAGGTGGCAACCATAGAAAAGAGTAGAGATCTCAATTCTATGTCTTTGCATAATCTCCAGTGCAATCTCATTGCATATAAGATGAGAATAAAGTCAACGGAGAGCTCATCAATATCAAAGGTATCAAAGGAGGTAGCTTTCAAAATTACGAAACACTTAAAGATAAAAGAAGAGGAAGAATCATCCAGTGAGGATGATGATGATGACAAGGAAGAAAGTGAAGGTAAAGTGTTGGCATACTTCCCAAGGAAGTTCAAAAAGGGGTTTAAGAAGGGAAAAAGACAGTTTTCCTTGAGATGTTATCGGTGTGGGCAAACTGGACACTTTGCTTCTCAGTGCAAAGTGAAACTTGATGATGAAGATGAGGATGGTGATGATAAGCTGAATTCAAAATGGATAAGACCATTATTCAAATCAAAGAAGTCCAACAAAAATACTGTCAACCCACTGAATAAGAAGAGAGGCTCATTCGAGAGTTATGTAAGTTAGATAAAAGAAGCTGATGAGGAGGAAGATAAAGAATCATCAAATGAGCATGCCTTTATGGCATCAGCTCAAGGTGGTAGTTCAACATCTGAAGAGGAAGAGGAGGTTGATAAAGAAGAACCAGATCTTAAAGCTGAATTAGAAGTAGGTTCAAAGGAGATAATTAGAAGGGGTAGAACCATAAGAAGGTTGAAGGCCCATATAAAACAAGTTGAAGCAAAGTCTGAGGAAGCTGAAAGTCAAAAGGATGAAATAAGGGCTGAACATATTAACTTAAAGAGAAGATTTGAAGAACTTTTCAAAATATGTGAAGACCTTATAATGAAACTTGGCTTAAGGACTTCAAAATTTGAAGGAATGGAGAAAGAGTTGCTGAGACTTCAACAACAACTCAAAAGGAGTGAAGAGAACGTGCAGAAACTTGAAATGATAAGAGAAACAAGTTTTGCAAAAGAAAAGAAGAATAAAGAAAAAGTGTAGCAATCTGAGGCTGCATTGCCTAAAGATAATAAGAATGTACCACAGAAGTTGAAAGAGAAGGTTGTGACCCAAGAGAAGATAGTTGAGAATAAAGAGGATTTTAAGAAGCAACTTAGGGTGGCAAACAAAAATAAAGAAAAGAAGGTCAGTCAGCAAAGGGCTACGGCTGAACAGAAGAAGGAAAAGAAGGTGGCTGAAATGAAAGCCACACAAGTAAAAAAGCCAGCCACTTTGCCTACACAACAAGTAATGAACAAAAGAAAATAAGTTGTGATTAGACCCAAGAAGAGGCAGTTTCAAAGTCACTGTCTTTATTGTGAAGTTTGGGGTCATAAGGCAAGTAACTGCTGGTGGAAAAGGCCAATATATGTCTCTAACTTGAGAAGATACGATGCTGCATATAGGGGGAGACAATACAAAATTCAGAGGAAAACACTTATCGTGAGTTCTTGCACATACTATAAAAGGCAAGGATACACTAACAAGGAGTGTTGGTGGAAGCTCAAACCAGCGATTTTAAAGAATAAGTTTACTGTATTGGCAGACTTGGAACAGTGTGAAAAGTGTAGGCAGGATGGCTATAATGCCAAAAGATGTATGACACTTTTCCTTAAATAAGAGAAGGCACTTAATAGTACTGTGAAAACAAGCGGTGTAGTCAAAGCTGAGAAAAAGGAGGAAGCTCTTCTAGTCAGTTCAAAAGAAGGAATATAAAGTTAAAAGAGAGGTGGCTAATATAGCTAAAATTGCACTCAAAGTTGACTATAAGGATAAGCAGTGGATCCTTGACAGTTGATGCACTTCACACATAACGAGAGACAAGAGTAAATTATCAAAGTTAAACAAGTCAAGAGAAAGCAGAGTCAAGTTTGACAATGATGATTCACTCAATATCAATGGTCAGGGGTTAATAAACATTGAAAGAGGAAAGCTGAAAGATGTTCTACACGTTGAAGGACTCAGATAATCTAGCATCTGTTAGTAAATTATGCAATGAAGATCATAAGGCAATATTCACAAAAATAGGTTGCCAAGTAAAAAGTAAAGAATGCAATACTGTTGCAGCCAGGAAGAGAACAGTTGGAAATTTGTATGTGATTAATGAAGAAAGAGATCCTCTTGCAACTAAGACTGTGCAAGAAAGAAAGCTAAAGAAAACGTGAACCAGTGCTCATCAAGAAAATTAGATCATAGGTGACCCATCAACAGGAGTTACAACAAGAAGAAGAATTGTAGGAGCTACTGCTTTACTCTCACAAGTTGAACCTAAATCTATTGAAGAGGCTACATAAGATCTAACTAAATTTCTGTCCACAAAGTTGTTTGAAAAGTATAGAATGAGTCTGTCTGTGCAAATGCCTCTTCAAGCCTGAAAATCAGGTGAATTCTCCATCTTTACTTTGCCAGTTTTTCAAATTTGTAATTAGTTGGCAAAGGGAGAGAGAAGCAATAATGCAGGGGGAGCTGTTAAGGAAGGGGGAGTGCATATTTAGGGGGAGTTATAATTCATCTACTTCTAAATTATTACTCTAAGAAAATTATGAAGGACTGCTGCATAATGACTTTTGTTATAAGTGTTGCCAACAATTGCAAAGGGGGAGATTGTTGTTCACACAGTCTTGTATAGGTTGTAATTGTTGTCAACTAGGGTTAAGGGTGCAAGAAAGTAAAGTCACATGGAAGGGCAAAAAAGTAAATCCGCCACGTAAGTCCTATTAGGGTTTCATGGAAGAGAGTATATAAAGGCCTTGGAAGACAAAACTGGTTAAGGCCAACATAATTGAATAAACGATAACCCTACAACAACTAGATAAAAAGAAGAGAAAAGCAAACCAGAAACACCTCCTGCAAGCAAACTAGAAACGCACAACCAGTAAAAGGAGAAATAAGAAACAGACCACCCGGAAGAGAAGATAGCAGACTTGGTATCTGTGAGACCACCCAGAAGAGAAGACAGCAGACCTGGTATCTGTGAGACCACCCAGAAAAAAAGACAACAGAACTGGTATCTGTGAGACCACTCGGAAGAGAAGACAACAGACCTGATATCCATGAGACCACCCAGAAGAGAAGACAACAGACCAGAAGCGTGAGGCAGGTAGGCCGAAAGATGTGAACCAGAAAAACCAATAGCATGAGGCAAGCCAAGAGATGTGAAACGACAGACCAAAAACATGGGTGTACATCAGGAGACAGCATAAGACTAGAACGTGCAACGACGTGACAGACTAAAAGCATGAGGACAAGCCGTGAAATAGGAGACCGGTGAAACCGTGAGACAGTGAAAGCAGGAGCTGTGTGAGACAACCTAGAGAAGGAATTTGGCAAAGTATCGGAAAGAACTCAACGTATTTCCAGATTTCTTCAAGAGAGGTTAAAGAGCATTGCGATGAACTTCTAAGTAGCAGTGGAGCAGCCTTTCAATTCAACAAAGGCAAAATAAGTTAGAAGAAGGGTAGACACAGTAGGTGACACTCTTTGTATTGTACTTGCTTAGTAATTGCAATAGTGAAAGGAGCAAAATATTAAGACATCCATTGTAACTGGAATTCTCAAGTATAGTGAATAGTCTCGGTAAGGGAGAGTCCCTACTACTGTGGATGTATGTCACGTTGATGGAATCACGTTAATCTCGTGTGTCCTTAATTTGCTTTACATTATGTGTTTTAAATTAAGTTGTGAATGCAGCTAAAGTATCAGCCAACTCATAACCTAACGAAGACCTAAACAAGAACATCAGAATTGTCTATTAGGCAAGGTGTCTGAAAGGTGATTTTGGGGACTATTGTGATTAGTAGGTAGCAATAGATCTACCTTAGTTGAATCTGAGAAAGAGTTCACTTTTAAGAAGAGATTGAAGTTGTTCACTTACCTGCGAATTGCGAATTGTAGTGATACTGATTCACCTTCTCTCTCAGTATTACAAACTAGTAGATCCTATAGTGAAGTTGGGAACTTCATCTTTGTTATCAAATAAGATAACATATATAAATTTTCTTCTTTTTTCTTCCATATAAGTTTGTTAATTATGTAGTATATGCACATCTAAGACAACATTTTTTTTTTTAAGGACCATTTATGGCCTTTGTTGATTGTAATTAATGTATGAATTATTTTATTACTTTTAATGACCTAAAAATATATCCATATACATTTTGTGTTATATAAATAAAATTAAGTCATAACCATTCATATTATTTGTTTAATAAGAGATCATTGGTGTTATATAAAATATTTTGTTCCATAAACCATAATTATACATTATTAATTGTTGCTTACATAATATATAATTAACTTATAATAACATTGTCATCACAATAAAAACTCTCACATTTCCTTACTTAAAACATTATGGTAAATACACAATTTTTCCATTATCACTAACTTTCAACAAATTAAAGTTAACAATGACAATAATTAAACTTTGTAGTACAATGTACACTTTACACTTTTTGTATCCCTTTAGATTTGCAATCTTTTGTACAAATTTCTTATTTTGTATTTGTAGTATAACATATTCAAACCTTAATTTACTTATTTACTTACCTAACATTTGAATTTCCTCATTCTTCTATATAATTTCAGTTTCAAATTGTATAACCCAATTATCTATCTTAATAATACTATCAACTCTTATTTATAAGTCTTTGTTCTTACTTCCAAAAGACCTAATAATGTCTTTGTAATACTCTCTTATTTTTGGGTCAACCTATTTAAAAAATTAACAATCATTATCCTTTTACAAGTAATATGCCAAAAATCTCTTTACATGACTATTTTGACTCTATGAGGTATAGATTTAAGCTGTAACTTTATGATGACATAACACAAGATTTGTACCACTTTTTATTGTAGAAGATGACCAAATAGAAATCTCTACACCTATGTTTTTAGCCATGGTGTCTATCTTAGTAAGGAATGGTGTCAATCAAACTTATAATGCCTAAATGTCATGCTTTCTCATCTTTCCTTTTAGCATTCTTTTAATTTTTAAAAGTTTTAATTCATTGACCTCTCTCTCCCAAAATTGTTTTTTTAATTATTTTTATTGATTTAATTAAAATTTAAAAATTCTTAATTATTAGACAATTTAACCATATTTATTTTTTTAATTTAACAAAATTAATGATTTGAGTTAAATCAAGTTCAAACAACTACTAACTATTATATACTTATCTGACACTAAGTAAACAACTATTCATTCTCTACGTCATTACTTTTACTACATTTTCTTATTATGTCAATAATTTAAATAGATTCTATCAATGAAATGTAATAATATACTAAATTTGTTACAAATAAATTTTATAAGAGGTAAATAGTTATTTTTTAAAATTAATACTAAATTTGTGAAATAATGAAAATTTAATATTTATTTTTTATATTAATCCTTTATAAAAAGTGCAACTTGTGCCTCTCACCTACATTTGTTTTATTTTACAAACATGCAAGTTTTACATATTTTTTAAGAAAAGAATAATATTTAATGTGTAAATACTATATATATCATGTGCAAATAGCAACTGTACATGCACATTACATAAAATAAAATAATAAGAAAAAAAAAAGGAGGAGAAAGGACTCCGTACAAAAATCTTTAAAAAAGTTTACTAACTTTTCTAAACAGCAAAAGCACTCTCAAATTGCGCAGAGGAGGAGCGGAGGCAAATTGTACGGATGACAAAACACACCCACAGGATGGTTCTCCTGCTTAAAATCTCTTTGAAACTCGCCATTCACGAAATGTTTCGTTTACAACACAAACCAAAACACCAAATTGAGAAAAAAGAAAAACAAAAAACCAATGCCAGCTAGCTACGAAAATCACAAGGACAAAAAGAATGAGAGAATTTCCAGCTACAATCAGGCGGCATGCATTGTACAATCTTTCCTTTTCTCTCCACTTTTGGGTCCCCTTTTCACACCTATTGCACCCATTTTCTCCATGGCTGTGGAAAATGCCCGAAAAAATTTTTGCTTATCCTTTCCTAGTCGTTGAACTAGCAGCCTGGTCCTCTTGTCCAAAAACAGGGATTGGTCTGAGGCCAACAAGCCCATTTTGGACTCCAAATTCCGGTAGTAGGCCTGATCAAACAAGAAAGGAGTCGTGACATCAAAAGGTGCAACAATATCCGAATTTCCTCCAATTGCGGGGCATGTCATTTTCAAAGCCTTCAAGAGCTTTGGATCAATGGCGGGGTCAGGCTGCCTAGTGCCGTGGTAATTGTAGAGTCTGCTAACAAAATGTGTACAATGGGCAAAGCCAATCGTGTGTGCGCCTGAAAGCACAACCAGGTCCTCGAGTGTTAGTCCTTTGGAATTAAAGAGTCTTATCAACTGGTCAACTGTGGAATTTGCTGGAGGAATATTGGAAGCCACCCTGGATGCCATTGAAATTTTTCCATCCCACCTGCCCTTTTTCACTTGGTAATATGGACCTCCTGCCTATGTATGCCACAGAAGTACATTACCAAACAGAGTCAGTGCATTGGATATGCTTGTCATCATTGAGCGACGAAAAACCATGGGTTGCCCCCATTGCAAATATTACCACCAAGTTAAAACTCAGGAATGATTTTACATCTGTTAAAACCTCCACGATAATCGTGTTGCCTAATTGACTAGTTAGTTGCGAGGCTTCCCTACCAGACTTCACCTATCCTCTTGAAAGTTAAAAACTCATGCCTTAAGAGAACTTTAATCCTAGAGGCGATTTCAGTGTCAAAGCCCATTTAGTTAAAAACTCACGTCTTTTGGTAGTGTTTTCATTTAGAAAACCTTTTCGAAGAAAATAAAAAATAAAACAAAACAAAGTAAAACCTTCTGGAGTCCTAAAAGGGAGGCCTGCGCATACCAGGTGGACATAGTCTCTAGCCGAAATTGCAACAATATCTGCACAAGAAACAACACCAGGGCACTTGGTCTCCACTAAGGCCTTGGCCTTTGTAATGCTCCTAAATGCCTCCACCCTCAAGTCCTTATTGACCTCTGCATCTCTCTCTGCTAACACTTTGCTTCCAGGCTTTGTTGATTTCAATATCGAGGCATCGCAGCCCTTCAATAAACCACATATGGTACCATAATCAATTAAATATGGCAGTCACAGAAAGGGATAATTATCCAGACTAGAATGCTCAAAACCCTTCGCGTCACACGCCAAAAAATAAGGTAAAGTGGCAATGCCGGCAGGTAGGGTAAGGAAGAGGTAGATTGGGACTCCAAAAAATGGGCATGCATGCAAGAAAATATGCGTTTTCAGAGCGTAGAATTGAGATTACATCCACAAAGCAGTCGTGGAAGAACAGGCGAATGGTGGCTGGCCCCGTAACTGGGGCTTCTTTAAATTGTTGAGAAGTGACCGAACCCACAAGTTGCTCAAGTTGAGGGCATGTTTTAGCATAGTAATCAACGGAGAGCCGGCGTGGGCTGCGAGTGGCGTTGGCAGTTTTGGCTATGCAATTGAAGGGCAGGATTGTAAGCCATAAGGTGAGAAAACAAGTGAGAACAAAAGATCCACTTGGTTGAGTGGTAGTAGTAGAAGAAGAAGAAGAAGAAGAAGAAGAAGAAGAGACTGGCATATTAATTGTTGTTGCATATGGACAGCTTTAAGACAAAGAAGCAAATAGCAGATTGGTGGGGTTAGGTACAAAAGCTGAAATCCCAAGCGTGGAAGTCAATGTTAGGAGGGACAGAAAAATCGATGCCCGTGAAGCCTAAAATAATTCTTAATAGCTGGGGCGAGAAAAATCGGCAGAGGGGTACGCGGGTTATACTCGCAAGTCTTGTCGTGTCGACCCAGACCCAATGTAAACAAAACAATGCTGTTTAACGTCATGGTGCAGCCGCGAGAACATGGAATCAACCATTTAATCCATCTCAAATAGGACCAAATTATCAGCTTTGGCACCGACACACGAGCCAAAACATGGTTGAATTTAATAACTGGAGTCTGTCTATTTGCAACCATTAGCCAGTTCCGTGATCTACATTAGTATTATACCTAAAAAATGCAGCTCTAGACTGTGACAATTGATGGCAGAAATAATAAACTAAAATAAGGGTGGATGAAATGAGCCCCACGTTGAAGCCAAAATTCTAGTCTCTCAATGCAGAGCATATGCAACAAGGAGAGATGTCACCGCACCACAAATTTTTAAGTGTTGCTCAACGGAGAGTCAAAACTCTTCATCTGTGTGCAATCGTAAGGTAATCCTTCGTGAAATGCAATTTTTACATTACAAAGACTTTTCCACGTACAATTTCTAAGGGTTCTCTTTCACACACAAAAAAAAAAAAGTAGGCGCCCCGGGAAGAAGGGGGGGGTGGTGGGGGAGCGTTGGACTCCACCAGCTATTGCTCCTTTCTTGAACGTTGATACTGTTGGGATAGTCACTGCTCCCTTGGTTCCGCTTTTCTTTCATGCCTTTTTTCTTGTATTTGAGTTTCTTTCATGCATTATAAAAAATAAAAAAAAAACAATAATAATAAGTGGCGGTTTAGAGTTGCAATGGCAAAGAGGAAAATGATTGGGTCCTCAAGTCCCTTTTCAGAAGTTACAACACCACACACACGTATATATAATATTTTTATTATATCAAAATTCAGTAAAAAATTAAGGAATTGAGTAAAATATTTTGAAATTGAGTAATTATTAATAGATGCTTGATTTACACAATTTTAAAAATTTGCTTAACACCTTAATTTCAAAATCCCATTATTGAATAAAGTTTTAAAAAATTGAGTAATTACTATATTTTAAGAAGTTTTATTTAATTTTAAGGGATTTCACAAAATCTTAGATTTTTGAGTAATGTATTACTTAGAAACAAAAAAAAACAAAAAAAAAATCAAATTATGAAATTTTAAATTAATTTTCAATGTTAACATATTTTACTTAATTTCAAGACAATTTTTATTTAATTTCAAAATTTGAGTAAACGTAATATTTTATAATGAAAAGTACAAATGAAGGTTCAAAATTAAAACAAAAAATAAAAATTAATTTTCCCTCTAGTTTGGCATATTCCACCAAAAGTAAAGTATGTTTAAAAATTCCCATACCTCTCATTTTCAAGTATGTTTTAGGAGGAACAAAGCTTTTGCTGTGAGCGGAGTAAAAGCAGCGAGGGCCATCATTTATGTTACTCGTTTTCTTTGGGTTTGCAAACTACTTTTTAAAATGAGTCCTATCATTGAGACTTACCACCCAGCTGGGGAGCAGACATAAAGTTTATATAGGTGGTGTTACTTATCATAAAATATTTTTTTTTTAAAAAAAAACAAATTTACGATGTGCACAAAGTCTAATTAAATTAAATGTGTGAATAGTTTAAGTACAATATGCAAGAAAACTATTAAAAAAAAGGTACAAAATAGTAATTTTTCAGTGATTTTACACTTTTCATCAATTTTTATATATATTTTATCAACCTACTTGTATATTTGGTTCGTCTTTATACTAAGTTTTTTTACAAAAAAAAAAACTAGAAAATTAATATTTTATACATAACTGAGTGAAATAAATGGCATAAGATATGCAAAGAAGGGAGAAAATTAGAACTAGAATGAAATAAAATAATATGTATCAAAAGGGTAAAATAGAGAATGCAATTAAAAATAAATAAAAATAATAATATCAATTTTCTTGGAGAGCATATCATAATATCAATAATAGTGGCATTGCTTCTCACTGCACTGCCTCTAATCGCCCCCATGTTTTAAGGGATACGGCGACCTTGCTTGAAAATAGAATGAGATGACAAATTGTTGATGGTAAGTAAATGTGATAGATTTCTTAAATATGAATATTTTTGTTAAATGCTGTTTTTGAATCTTGAAATTAAATAATTTTATATAAATAATATTAAAAATCACATATTTGAATTTGTAAAAATTAAAATTATTAATATATCTGAAGAGTTTATTTTAATTTAATAACTAATTCATCTCTTTTAACTTTTATCATAATTACATATTTTTAAATCAAATTTTTGTATGTGTTAAGAAAAGAAATAATAGATATATAATTACATAGTTTAAATTAAATATATTTATTAATACTCAAAATTATAATTTCTAATAGTATAATCATATGTAGAATTATTTTTTTTAATAAAGATACCATATTATAATTAAGTTCTTAGTAAAAATATTATTTAAAAATATTCTAATATTAGTAATTAAAAAATTTTAACATTTTTCCATTTGATTTGATTATGTGCAAATGGTAATAATAATCTTTTATAATTCCATTATAATGACATAATATGATAAATTATTAAATATGAATTATAATAATTATACTCTATTTATTTAAAATACTTTTTTTATATATATTATAACACTCATCATTCATTATATAAGGTCTATAAGTATATATAAGAAATATAATTTCATAATAATCTATAATACTATCTTATAAAAATTTTCCTATTAACTTTAAATAATAATATGTATACAATTATAAAATAATAAAAAATATATAATATATATCAAAAACATATTAATAAACTTAGAGTATTATTACATTATTAATTATTATTAGTATAATTAAGGTTTATTTTGAGAATATATTTTCTACGTAATATTAGTTACAAATCTTTATATTGATATGCTATCTAAGATTAATTAATACTTTATACATACTTTTTTTTTAATTTTTTTCTTAATAACAAAATACTTCAATTTGTATTTAATTTAATATTTTTTTTAAGTATTTTTCATTATTAGAGAATAATAACATTGCAAAAATATCATATAAAACTTCAATGACTTGATGATGGTGTTGATAACTTTAAGTTTTGAAATAAAATCTTACAATTATAATATATGAATTATAACTTTAAAGTAAAACATAAACTCTACTTTCATAATAGATAAGGTAATAATAAATAATTTTTTATTATTCCACAATAGGAATAGATAATGAAAGTAGACCTTTTTATTATTAATACATCCAATAAAATCTGAATTCAAACATCTAATCATATATGAATAGTTAGAATTTTTATATATGAGGATGTAATTCTTTATACCTTGCAAGTACCTTAATGCTTTATATGCAACTTTCTAGTGATTCATTCTAAGATTATTTTTACACTTACCTAACATTCTAACCATGAAATTGATATTTGATTTAATGTAAGTTTGCAAATACATCAAATTAGTAATAATAAAAACATATGAAATTGATTTCATTTTCTTACATTCCACATCATTCTTTGTACATTGCATGATCTTAAATTTGTTACCTTTATATATGATAATAACTCTAGGTGAGTATTTACTCATATTGAATTTCTCTAAAATTTTTTCAATATAACCTTTTTGAGACAATTCAGATAGTTCTTGTGATTTATCATGGAGCATTATTATTGTAATATAAGATGTTTCTCTTGGACCTTTCATTATAAAATTCTTTCAAATAAATTCTTTTATTAGTAGTCAACATTATGGCATTAATATATATAACCAGAAAACAAACTTACTCCCACTAATCTTGTGATATATATACCAATCAACATTGTTTTCTCTTGAATTCAAAAAATATTATGATATCATTGAATTTAATATATCATTACAGTGAAATTTGGTTCAATCCATATCTCGACTTTTTTAGTGTACATACTATTTTATTTTTACCTTTTATGGAAAAACCTTTTAGTTGATACATGTAAACTTCATCTTTAAGATTTCTATTATGAAATGTAGTTTTCATATTCATTTAATGGAACTCTATATCATACTAAGTCTTTAAGGACATAATTATTTTTAATGAGCACTTTTGATGACATATGAAAACAAAACTAGATATTTATTAATTTTTATGTCAAAATCTAATTCTTATAAATAAATCACATAATTATTTAAAATACATGATCTCTTTTCTCTTTAAGATCTTTTTAATCTTATTCCATATAGTTTATTTATATTAGTTAATAATAAATTAATTCTTTCAAAGAGTATTTCTTTATGTAAATGTTCTTTAATTTCTAAAACAATATTTGGTATTGTAGTAGATGAATAAATTATTATGGATAAAGAAATATTTATTTTAATTTCTTTTATATTTATATCTTTTATTCATTATTTTCACTAACTTCATTATTTTTAATAAATCTTGCATTACTAGTTTTTATAATTTTCATACTATGGTTATATCCTTTAAATTTCTTTAGGTAACTAATAAAGTAAGTACTAATTATTCAAAAATCTAATTTCTTTTTATATGGATCCTTACTTCCACTAGACAACTTTAAACATCTAAGTGTCTTAAATTAGGTTTCTTTTTAATTCACAATTTAATTAAAGTTCTTTGAACTATTTTATTAAAAATCCTATTTAACAAATAATTTACAGTTTTAAGTGTATATATCCATAAAAATTTGGATACTAAGGAGTTACTCAACATATTTCTAATCATATTAATTGATGTTTAATTATACCTTTCTGACATATTTTACTATATACATGACTTTTGAGGAATTTCGCAAATGGTCTTAAACATTACCTTGATTTATTATATTTTTTATAATATTTATCATTGCTATAAGATCTTACAATTTTCATATTTTTGTTATATTGCTTCTAACTTTTTTTTATATATACCTTAAGAGTATTTAATGATTGAGATTTTTATGAAGCAAATAGGTATAACTATAATGTGAAAAATCATCAATAAAGGTGATGAAAGAAAATTCTTCATTAAAGATTAAAGTGTTAAATGGTCTGTAAATATTAATGTGTATTATTTCAAGAAGTTAGGTGTTTCTTGTGGCTTCTTTCATACTTTATTTGATTTGCTTATACTTAATGCAATCCACATATATTTCAAAATTAATAAATTTAAATTTAGAAGAATCTTATTAATAAATAGTTTCATTAATCTTGCTTTGGTTATATTATCCAAAATGTTTATACCACTAAGCAAAATTTTTATTCATCATATTACACTTAAATCCAATATTATGATGTCCTTTAAGTAAAGATTTTTCAAAAATATTATCAAATTCATTTTATATAAATCATCAGTAAGAATACTTAAACTAATAATACTAGTATTCTAATGCAAATTGAAATAATGAGATCATAATGAATCACTGCATAATATTAGATACATTAATAATAATATCAAAATTAATTCAAAAATTATTATGAGAAACTTTAGTTATGTTTGATTCAAAACATTATAAGATATTTCATTTACTTTCTTTTTTAGCCAAACTTTACATTTCGAATAATCTTTATGATAATGTTTAACTTTATTTACAAAAGTGACATTTATTGTCCTTTTGTTCCTTATTTTCAATCTAAATAACATAAGAATGCTTTTTTCTTTTTAAATTGGTTAACTTTTTCTTTTATTCCTTTCTTAACTTTCTTGCTAATGAGATTAATGAAGTGACTTACTTAATTTTTCTGTTTCATTTTCTCCTGAATGAACACACTGTTCAATTTATTAACATTTTACTTCTTTATTTATAATGTTGTAATGAATGTAAAATGACACATACTTAAAAAGTAATGAGTTCAAAATGAACTACACTTTAAAAAAACAAAAAAGTCATCTAACATTAATCTTATGATCTTAAGGTTTGTTGCAAAATTAGTGATCAATAATGTGCTTTTTTATAGTTTTTAACCCAGTAAATCTCATGATTTTGAGTTTTGTCATAAAAGTATCAACGAGTGACTTATCTCTAAAATAGAATTGTCTTTCCATAATTGAAAATATTCTTTCATATTTTCTATTTATGAAATAGTCTTTTTTTAAAATAATATTGGTAGCAATTAATTTCAAAAATATAAAATTCAATCTATTATTTTATTCCTAAACTTACTAAGGTACCTTTTCTTCCTTAGCATTTGAATTTGTAATCATAATGACCTTAACCACTGATATTACAAGTTAATATCCATACCACCTAAATGGAAATTAACTTGTTTATGTTATTATGAGAAGTTCAATTCAGTGAACAAAATAATAATTAAAACATGTAAAGGAATTATAACAGTTACATTAGCTTAAATGCTCATAATTAATCATAAATTAAATTTAAACATAAAACAATTAGAATGCATAGTAGTTCTCTTTTAAAAATCCTACAATACACTATTATAAGTACTACTATTAATTTTAATAGGTAATTAAATATTTTTAATCAAATATATTTGTATAAATAAATATATTTAATTAAAAATATTAATTTACCTTAATTATATTACTAATTATGAAATAATAATTTACCTTTTAGGTAAATTTTGAAATTTTAATAATTAATAATATTAATTTATCTAATCATTTTTCATTCATAAGTATTTTATTAAAATTATGAATAAATAACTTATATATATTTGCTGTTAAATGTAGTAGTTTGACCATTTTGGTAATTAATAAATTATAATAATAATATACACATCACTTAATATGACAATAATTTAATAACAATATTTACATAAATGATAGTGTTTTATTTTAATGATAAGTTAAGGAATTTATAATTCCTTATAATTTGGTCGCCACTTTTTGGGCATGAACTTAAGCATTTTGTTTTTTATTTTCTTTTATTTTATTTACAAATCATAAAGCCTCGTTTGTTTTTGTACATCACAAAATAATAATAATAATAATAAAATTTCTTATACACTTATGACTAAAGAGACCACTAAACTTTTAGGCAATTATTTCCTTTTTATTTATTTATTTTAACAAATAAAGAAATAAATTTTTCCAATTCCTTTAACAAATAAAGAATTTCAAGCTCTTTAGTCCATATGATTTTGTTGGTTGCCGCACATCACATTCTAAAGACAATAATGTAATTTTTGTAACCCAAATTAATTCATGTTGTGTTGTGTCTTTGGTTATGATAATTAAGGTCTTTTTTTGTTAGTTTTTACATAAAAATTGAACAAAATAAACCTTAATTTTATAGTAAGAAGGGAAAATATAATCCTATTAAAGATGGTTAGATATATGATGACATAAAAGAACCTCCCAATAAATTAATGAAGAGATGCCTTATTGAGTGTCATATATATGGTTAAACATGTACCCTCTAAGTTTATCAAAATTTGTATCTATAATAACATAATAAAGTAACATTTAATAAATTTGAGAGGAAAAAAAATTAATTTAAAACCATAACTAATTTCTTATATTTTAAAATTTAAGTGTCATAGGAGACTTGTGACAAAAAATTTAATTTCGCTTTTTTCAAAACTTGTCATCCCTTAATAAACATAAAAGGTCCATTTTTTTTTCTCTAAATAAATAACAATAGTTGAAATATAAGTATATGATAATAGATATGACTTACCTTAAATTGACATCATAAAATAAGTTTTCTAAATAATGAACTGAAAATAAGTTTTTTAAACAATGAACTTGCTAAGTAAGATTGATTTGAATTTTCTCACTGATAGCTAATTCATAGCCAGAATTATCATAACTTATGAGATTAACCTAATGTTAACCTTTGAATAAACATATTACACTTGAAATTAGATAAGTTATCCTTAAAATTGTTGAAAAAATAATCAATAAAATAATAAAATACTGCAATAAAATTAAATTAACAAAATGATAGCATATATAAAGTATGTTAGACATTATTCTTAAAAATAGTTTTTGTCCTAATAGATAAATTGTATTAGTGCAACAAGTTATGTCAGTTATATCCTTTTAAGATATAATAAATTGTTCCACTAATGTACACTTTAAATGAGGTAATAGAAATACTTTAATTTTTTAATTAACCTAACAATAAGAATGAATTATTGAAAAAAAAAATGGTGTCATTCAAGAATTGGTTATTACTTAATAACTCATAATGTGAAATAATATTAGGCAAAAATTTCAATAGTAATAAATAGTTGGTGTTATTATGATTTATAATAGTTAGCAATGGTCATAAAATAGTTAGTTCAACACTCATAAGATGACTAGTCAACTAAGTCTAAAAGTATGGTAATTATTTTTTAAAAATATACTAATATACAACAATTTTAGCTATGGTGGCTAATATGGTTTTAAAATTACACTAGATGGACATTAAAGCTACTTTCCTAATAGGGAGTTAGACAAAAAAAATCTATGTACAATAACTAATAAGGTTTATTATTAAGAATTTAAATACAAAGAATTCAAATTCTAAAGATGAATTGATGATCTAAAATATTGTCTAGGTAATGGTATTTAAGATTCATCATGCAACAATCTCTTATAGCTTTCTAATGATTAACGAGGATCATTTCATATATGTTAAGAGATTTAAGTATAGGTTTGTAATTTTATCTCATGAATAGTAAATGAAAGTTTGAACCTCAAAAGGTGTTTGATTACAAGACGTGTAAAATATGAGACATATGTCTTATTTTACTACCATGCTAGTTTGATGTACACTATGATATGTACTCAACTAAATATCTATTATGTATTGGAACTAATGAAATATCATTAGTTAAATATGAGTGAAGCTTGTTGATAAGTTGTATAGAAGATTTGGTATCTTAAAAACATTATAAGATATTCCTTAAGTTATCAAGAGAATAATTTAACACTAAGTTGGTTATTTGGATGATAACTAAAAGTAAGATATTAATAAATGTAAACCAATATTAGGATGTATGCTTTTACTAAGTGATGATGCCATTTTATATAACAACAAGAAGCAAATGTTTGGAGCCTATTTGGTAATGAGGATTAATTGCAATATAAGTAATAGTTTAGTATGAAAAGATTATTATAAGACATAAGAGTATATAATGATTAAATAAGAAAGGTCACAATACATTATGATAGTCAAATGAATATAAATATATAAGATATGTTGATATGTTAAATGAAAATAGTCATAATTGTTAATGGAACAAAAAAAAAAAAGTCACACGTTTTGATTGTATGACAACATAAAATATGGTATAATGTGATATTATGATATTATTATAATAAAAAGAATGTGCTTTTTATTATGTCATCCCAAGAGATTTATATGAGATTGATATGAAATCAATGTTAACACAAGTTTATGTTAGAAAAGTTAAATGTATGTTAAGTAGATTAAGATTGATTCACTTTCATAGACAATCACCTTTAATGCTAAAAGTGCATGTAAAGATAAGACCATCTTGTAAGCAAATATATATAAATATAAAAATGGCTAATCTTAAAAAAATCAATATAAGGCTTTGTTAGGTAAAAGTCAATATATATTCCCACTCTTTATATAACTTATTGAAAGTTAGATGTGAGATCTTAGTTAGACACTAAAAAGTAAAAGGTCATATAAAGAACTCAAGTTAGATGCTTAGTAACAACTGAACTAAGATCTGTGTAATTGTGTTATAAGGAAAACAAATAAAATGATATACACTCTTAGGGAGAATGATTACTTGAGCATATGATTTGTAGAATAATTACTTAAGCATATGTTTTGTACTACACATACTAAGTGACCAATAAGGAAAATGGAAAAATAAATGCTTACTTCTTTATTTTATGAGTCCCTTAAGGTATCATATACTGTAAATGATGCCCCTATGTCATTTTCTAAGATTATAATCTCATGACTGTTACTCTAGTGTATTTTCTATAGTCATGATTGATTTGGCCTTTCAATATATATCTAGGAAAGTGATTGGACTATAATTAAGGAATGTGAGTATAAAAGAAAAATTATTATTATTATATAGCATCCATCGTATGTATTCATTAATATACTCGGTATGTTTTATTAAAAATAAATGAAACATGATTACAAAAAAAATTATAAGGAAAATCGAGTCTAATGCAACCTAAGAGGGATAAAATAAGTTGAGATTGAGGTAATAAAATACATTCAGAGCATAACAAAACATAACATTTATTATTAAACTCATATATATTTTTCAAAGGATTATAGTCGCTATATATTCCTAATAGGTATATAGAATATACTCCCAAATGTAGGTATATTTGGAAGTCACATGATTTATTTGCCAATATGAATAGTTTGTAAGAAATCAAATGAATATTCTCGTTTAGCCTACTTTATACGTAAGGTATATTCTTATGATTGTCTCTACATTATTAGAGCAATAATGTTTGTAATTGTTTTTCGAGTTAATGAATTTAGCATCTTGCTATCCAAAAAAAAAAAAAAAGTAATATTCACTTTTTGCCAAACAATTTTAATTAAGAAAAACCAACATGTTATATTATCTACTTTGACATTTTCTTTTTCTCTTTTTGCTTTCTTCTTTATTATTTTTTTAAATGAACAACAACATTGGAAATTGGAATATTAGATTGGGGCATGCAAAGTAATTAGTGAGTTCACTACTTTAAAGAGATTTAAATATAAGAAAGGTGGGTTTAAGTCTATTAAAGAAAAAAAACAATAATGTTTTTAATATAGTGAAATATTAGATAAAGGGAATAGTAATACCTTAAATTATCCTTAAGACTAGTAATAGTAATCTATTCTTACAATGTTACTAATCATACCATCAAACCTTTTATTTTTTGGTAGTTTAGGTCTCTATCTTTGTTTCTTATTTTCAATTTTCACATAAATAAAACAAAAAAAAAAAAAGCTACTTCTACAAACCCACACATATATGCATAACACTTACAACATTAAAAGTTCATTTGGTTTACATGTTATTAATTGTGGTTATTATTATTAATAAATAAAATAAAATTTTAATATTTAGTTATAATGATATTCTTTATTATTATTGAAATAGTAAAATGACTATTTAAAATATTTTGTTTTTATTTTCTTACAATAAACTTTTTTTTGACTAATTTTGTAATGTATAAAAATATGTATTATATATAAACTCATTCTAACATTAGAAAAAAAAACCCTTTTAAAATTAATTAATAAAAGTGACAATAAAAGCAAAGTTTTTGTCAAATAAAATATAAAAATACAATATTAAGTATGTTTAGATGAATTCAAAATATAAAAAAAATTATTATTTAATTAATAATTAAATTAAAATTTTATCATAAGACTATAATAATATAATAAAAAATAAAAAAATTTTAAATTGATCAACCCGGAATATCCACAATGTAAAATAAAAATTTATAAATTATAAATTACAAATTAATTTTCATTTAATAAAAAAAATAACTATCAATTTTGTTTAGAGTTACATTTTTTTATCTGTTACCTTTAAAACTATTTTTTTATATCCATTACTTTTCAACTTACTTATCAACATATAATAATTTTAAAAAAAATATTACCAAATTCTATTATACCTACTTTTAAGAAAATAAACACTAATAATTCTTCTTCATCGTTTTCTTCTTGCTGTCTACGGCTCTCTGTGAAAAAATAAAATAAGAGAAGAAGGGCAGAAAATTAATTGAAAACGGAGGGAGGAATGAGTGAGGAGGAGGAGGACTTTAGGGTTTAGGGACTGATTGGCTGCGCTTAATTTTAGTTCATAGGCAATTTTGATTCTGCATTTGTTCTGGGATGTAGCGTGTGTGTGTGTGTGTGTGTGTGGGTGGGTGTGTGGGTGGCACTTTGACACCCTGAGCATGCAATTTGTCTTCTACGGGTGCGAGTTCAAGCAATTAGGGGCCTTCCCCTGTTCTGCAAAGATACACCAGAGTACCTTTCGAAAATTGTGGATATTCTCGTGCAACTTCTTGCAGCTGGTAAGTCGGATTTTTTTTGTTGCTCTGTTTTTGTTCTCATGATGTTCTGATTCATGGTCCCTACATTGTTTTTTTGTTGATGTTTTTAGAGGAATTGGTGGAGCGGGATGCTGTGCATAAAGCCCTTATGTCATTGTTGAGGCAGGATGTGAAAGATAATTTGCTCTTTTTGTTGAGTCGATTAACAATGTTCGGATGCATGCTACATTATGTGGAAATAAGTACAGCATCTCCTATTGATGTTTATATAATATCGAGAATCATCTAAGATGCAAAGATCTTGGATTGGACCTAACTATGTGCATGCACACTGTCAATTTGAAACATGGCATTTTGAGGAATAGTAGATCCATGATATGATGTGGAAATGTGGATTCTCGACAATAGGTGATGAATGGTTGTTGTATACCTGGTCACAGCTGAACTGCCTCCTCCAAAACCTGCAAAATTGCTATTTCTGTTACTGGTTGAAACATTCAATGGGGAGATTAAGTTATTTATATAGTGAATGTTGATTGCTACAAGTTTATGTGTCAAAGGACAGAAGGAACTACTCAACTCTGATAAGAGAACTCTCAAGTTATAAACCTAGGATGTACAGCTTAGTGTAAATTACTCCATCTCCAAATGGCATGACGGTGCAGAGTACACTTAGGAATTCATAAAAAATTTTTTTTCAAATGCATGCAAGTTGCTGTTAGCATTTTTCTGCTTTTACCTTTATTGGTTTTTGCTCAAGGTTATTTTTTGCTCATTGCAGCAGCTTCTTTAACTGCCGTATTCAAGCACATTGGCAGTGCCGATAAACTAAGCACTGACGAATTTATTCATGTGAAAGTTCTTACCTTTATAAAAAAACAAGGTTTGAAGATAGGCTCTATTATGCTTGTTATTGTTGATATTGTACTCTGGTATGAGACGAGCAAGGACTAGTAAATGCATTTTCAGGTTTTCCCCCTGAAAGCTGAACTCTTGAGGCCTTGAGAGGAAATGGAATGGCATATAACACATAAAAGGGTATAGTTGCCACTTAGTTCTCTATGCTATGCCCCTTTTGTGCAAGGTATTTAAAGGTGATTTATCGTTTCAGAAGGTGGATGGTTACTGTGTTTTGGTTTTTGTAGAGTGTAGAAGATGTCACAAGAGCTGAGTTTATAATGTTTATGGACTTCTTAAAAAGTTTGAGAAATTTTGGAGGTAAATCTCCTGAGGAATGCATGAAAGAACTTGGGATCGTTGAGGGGTAGGCTTATTTAGATGCTCAATTCAGTGTGAGTTCCCCTCATATCATTTTACTTCCTTGATGAATTGGAAAATTTTGGCTTCTTGGGGTTTTTTGTTCTTTTAATTTTAGTTATAAATCCTAGGAATATGTAAGCAACAGGACTTTTTAATCTGGGATTTATCTATCTAAGGT
This sequence comes from Bruguiera hainesii, assembly GCA_023213295.1. Classification (NCBI taxonomy): domain Eukaryota; kingdom Viridiplantae; phylum Streptophyta; class Magnoliopsida; order Malpighiales; family Rhizophoraceae; genus Bruguiera; species Bruguiera hainesii. The sequence goes on from JAHOYR010000005.1 coordinate 2,603,298, forward strand.
TCAAGATTCCATTTTCTTTTTTAAAATTCTTTTTTGGCTTGGTAATGAGTCCCCTTCAAAATCATTTTCTCTTTTGTAATGAATTAGTTGGTTTTTTTTTTTATATAAATTCCAGTTGTTTAAATCTTTATTTTGAACCATACAACATTGATGAATTATGTATTGCCATTTTTGTGGTAGTAATGTAGACCATTTAATTTGAGATAAATTGTGTTTATATTGATAATAACTCTTTAACCAGCTTTTCCATTAATTCATTACAAAATTTCTAAAATTGTTATCTTTTAAGTCGGAATGAAATAGTCCTTGGGTTCCAAAATCTTTTTTTTATGTCATTTTTAACCAAACAGATGCTCTGTGATATTGAAGAACAAATCTTAACTTATATAAATTAATAACTTGGATTTGTGATAATTTATAAAATATATATGCTTGTGATGAGGAAGATACATCACAAAAAATCGGTGAATTCTTATTAACAACACAAATATTAAGCAATTGTTTTATAATTGAAGTAAAAAAAATTTGTATTTTGATTTGTTATATCAATCCGTTTGTAATTTTCTTTATTATTGTAGTATAATTATTAATAATTTTTCTCGTTGATTCAAGAAAAAGTTGTACATGGATCTTTGGAATGCCAATGATACCTGGAAGGATGTCTATGTATATTTTTTCAGTCAACATTATAAAAAAGTTTAATTTATGCAATAATTGAGTATAAATTCCTAACATCTTGAGAATTTAGAGTACCAAGGTAATGGTAAAACTTCAATGTTCCACTTTTCTTGGTATTTAATGTTATGTGAATTCAAGAATCTCCAGTTATCAAAAGGAAAATGAGAGGTGTTCTAAAATCCAAGGATCTTAAAATTCATCTATCAAATTGCCACCAATAGTGCAAACCATTATTGAACAGATGACATTGATGTTTACATGGATGGGAAAAGAACAGCTTCTAGTGCTTTCTTGATATTCAGGCTTGAATGTGATTTATTTGCTTCACTTTCAAAGACTAATTTTGGAATGCCTTATTCTGTAATCTAAAGCTGGAGGCTATTTGTTGCATGAGTATGGGTGCATACAATAATAAGTTTATCCCCTTTGTGTTCTTTGTAACATTTTGCTTGGAACATGTTTGATTGTTACTCCTTATTAAATTAATGTTGAGGCAACATGAGTTTGGTCAGAAAGTTCCCGGAGGTCTAAGAAGTCTGTAATGAGCAATATATACATATACATATATATGTATATATTGCTCAGTAGTATATATATATGTCCAGGTGTGTAGTCTGAGAAGTTTCTTTACTGAGCTGGGATGAGTATAGTTAAAGTTCATAAATTGCCAAATATTATTTTCTGAATAAGTTGGTTTTCTCATGGGGCCAGGCAAAATATTGTCTTTGTAGGGAGAACCTTGGAGATGCTAGAATGAGCTTGTATAATTGAATAGTAATTCCATTTGTTGAAAGAATGAGATATCAAGCTAGCAGGATCTGCATAATGTTCATTTTTGTATATTAGAATATGTGATACTCTATGATTTCTCTTCTAAGTTATTGACCAGGATCATGTTCTGAAACACTTTTGTTGTTGATTAGTTATTGTCTGCCATAATTTTGGGCTGATGACCAAAATGGAGCGTAAGTGTGCATACTTGACCCCAGTGTTGTTAAAGGCATGCTTAAGGTGCCAAGGCCCAAAGGCTTTTTATGCCACAGGCGAGGTGCCTTCGGCCAGACTCCCCTAGGGCAAAATCCCAAAATATTCAAGAATTTTTTCCAAAACAAGAGAGTTTCACTTTAAAACAAACACCACAACCTCAGAGCCACATCCAATCCTGATAATAAAAGCCACGATCTTTCACAGATTTGTTTTCAAAACAATAGTGGTTCACACTAAAACAAACACAACCCCTCTCTCTCTTTCTCACACTTCTCTCTTCTTTTGATTCTACTTCTCTACATCTCCTGTTTTCCCCTCTAACTCCTGTTTTATTGGTTTCATTTTTGTTGAGCTGTCCCTTACCATACAATTTTTCTCTGGCCAGCGATAGAAATCAGTGTTGTTAGCAATAAGCAGAGTTGTATACAGATTAGCACCCCTTTAACAGCGTTCTTAAGCCCTACAAACAACTACCATGGGTGTATCAGTGCAAAGACAAGCAAATTCTAACCATAATCATAGACAAGGACAGAAGGTACAACCCATACAACATACTAGAACTGATGCTACGGCAGAATAGGGGACCAATAACATACTCCCTTGAAATTGACCAATATCCCATACTTGGAATACCTTGTATTGCAAGTATTGTAATTTTTATTTTATTGTGCAACATTGGTCATCAGCCCCTACCTCCATTTTGTTGTGTTTTCTATATGTATTTTGTTTGAATATATTCAATTGGTACAAGACTAAATTCATATTTTGCTTTTATATTTCTTGAAGCAAATTTTATTAATCTTTTAAGAGTGTGCCTCATGGTGCACTTGCCCCCTGCGCCTTGGGCTTAGGCACTAAGAGATCTTAGCATGGCTGGCTCCTTTAAAAACATTTTTTGACCCTTGCTCAGACCTGACAGTTTGGGAGCCTCATGTACCTCAATGCGTTTGGGAGTAATTGAATAAGGTATGTGGCACAGGATCATCTAGGTTAACATTTAATATTAGAGAACCATGGAGGGATACTATAAACCTCTTGCCATGAATGCCTTCAGTCTGCCTGTGAGCTTATCCTGAAAAGAGTTTCCTGAGTAGGTTTTGCTGCCAGAGCTGACCTTTTTGGTCCCAAACCAAGAAGTCTTCCCTCCGAAGAAATTGTTCCACTGCACTGGAAGAGTGTACAACCAAGGCACTCATTTTTTTTGGTCTAGTTGGGTTGGGGCACTCCTAGTTTCAGTTTTTTCATCTCCTAGAGCTGAAGTTGTGTTGTTACAACACCATTTTAGCAGGAAATCAGATTACTGTTATACCATGTGTTTGTTATGTGCATGGGTTTCCACTTCTATTCCTCTCTATTCCATTGACAACAACTTGACCTGTTATTGCCATTTGCACTTCAATCTGCTTTTTGACTTCTGCATAGCTATCCTTCTATATATATATATATATATTTTTTTTATAAATTACTGTATAGCATTCTTTCAGTTGCAATGTTCTTTTTACTGCATAATATTCGTTTGCTTTCTGAATACAGTTCCTGATATGACATAGTGTTGTCTGAGTGCAGGTTGAGCAATTTAGAAGAGCTAACAAGAGCTACACTGAAGAAACTAACTCAGGGAATGGCCGAGCAAAACAAAGCAATAGCAGCTGCAAAGACTGATGAAGCAAAGGATAGTATGGTAAGTTTATTCTGGGACATAGAAATTCTAATGTCTGGTATGGTGTTTCCTGTAACATCTAGCTTACAATGATGTTTCTAATTTGCAGAAAACTCAAAAACAGAATACAACTGGGTTGAGAACCTGCAATAACGTTTTGGCAATAACAAAGGTGAAAAGATTGAAGCCATGCACCATTGCTAATTTCAAGTTTATTATACTTATGTGCCACAAAACTGATATTTGCAAATTTCAATCTTTGCAGCCATAGCACTCCAAGACACCTTTTTTTATTGGAGATAAGAGAGTCAATCTCTCTTGGAAAGAAGCTGCAAAACCTTCTGTACCTCCTAACACGACAACTGGGTATCAAAACATTCTCATTTTCAACTCATGCAGCTATATTTTTGGGCTTCTCCATTTCCATCCTTGTTGTATATACTATTGTATGTTGCATAAGCAGTTGTCCCAAACTAGCTTTAATAACAAATATTGCCCTGATTTTTGTGGGACTTGCTTTTTTTGTGCTATGATAATGGCCTTTGTGACCATAAAAGTACGAGTCCAAGCCTCTAGATTAGTGCTCACATATAAAGTTGTTGAAATCTAAGTCTCAGTCCTAAGATCCTGCTTAAGTAGCTCATTAATGGATGATGTGTCCTTTGGCCATGCCCTTATTTTTATAGCAAGAGTGCTCAGACAGAGATGAGCATGGTTAGAGATTTTTGAATATGCAACAGCACAACATGTATAACTGTGCCATCAATTGTAGCAATATTGACTTGAATATCCAATATATGTGCTTTCTTTTACCTTCCAGGGATGTCTAAAAGCAGAATTTTTTTTGTTATGGAGAATCTGTTGAAATGTAGATCCATTCTCATTTTGCATGCACATTTTGTACAGAGGAAATCAACCTGCTACTGCAGCTAATGGATCGGGAACATAGCAAAAAAGAGTAGTGGAGCCAGTGGCTTGCAAAATCAACTAGTCAACAGGGCATTGGAAGGTTTATCTCATGGAGGGGCTGGTGCAAGGGGGAGAGGCAGATGCAGAGGTTGGGTTGGACATGGAAGAGGAAGAGTAAGAGGAAGAGGCTATAGGTAGATTTGATGTATAACAGAGCCAGAAAATTGCAAGACTTTGGAAGTCTGTATCAGAAGATGGCAGATGGGATTCATGATGTTTTAAATATACTTAACCTTTGAAACGGGGTTTCATACGTAGAGAGAACTGACACTTTAATATATTGATAGACTAACCCCGGGTATGCATTCTTCCTGGAGCATGTGCTTGTAGATTTACTGGGGACTATGGTTTGCTCCCAATTCATTCTGATATTTAGCTAACAAAGGTGCGTTGCAGGATTGAGGAATTCTTTCCATGTTCATTAGCACACGTTTGTGACTTGTGTGAAATTGAAATTAACGCTGTTGGGTGAATTCTCTTGCTTTCTTTATCTGTATGCATGCCTTAATTCTTTATGGGAAATTCACCCGCCGACTCTTGGCCTTCAACTTGGGAAGAAGAGGAAGCTCTTTCCATGGGTACGCGTGGTGTAGTCAAGTTGCAATCATGGCATGCAGCTAACATAATATGGAAAGATTGATATTCTCTCGTACCAAACCCCAAATAAAAAAAAAAAGAAAAGAAAAAGAAAAACACGAGGGAAAATTTAATGAACTTCATGGTAGGCAATTCAAGGATTGCGTATGCAGGACTTTGACGCATCAGTTTGTCGACACGGTGGACCATCCAAGGCACCTGTGTCTCGTCAATAAAAGAACACTTCAGCCTCTTGTTGCTATTTTTAAACCAAAGAATCCAGAGTTGTGATTCTGAAAAGGCCATTGCACCAGTCTACTAGTTCATCTTAGGGAGTCTTGCAAGCTATACAGAACTGTGTTTTTTGTTAATCACTTTCTTTACATGAATTTAAGCTAGTTTGGGGAATTAAGCTGCCATAGTTTTTTCACCTAATACCATATGTAAATAAACTATCTATTTCACCATGATTACACTGAAGCTTACCTAATTAATGGTTATCAGCATGGCCTGTCCTTTCGGTTCTTAGACATTAGTAAGATTATGACCTGGAATGTGTTAAACTTCAATTACAGCAGGGGAGGCAGCCTCACAGTTTACTGGGGTATCGGGAGGACTTGCATCCCACCTTGGAGACGGCCATTCGTCGATATCAGGCGATGCGCCACACGTTGGGGTTCTGTCTCTGATTACAATTGGTCCGTAATAAAGATAACTTGCTAGCTTGGCTGTCTTGTTCCAAACGCTCTTATTGCTTGGATTTGCATTGTCTCTTTCTTCCACTTGATCATCCGGATACTTCTTCAGCAAACGAACAAGAAAGACTAGAAGACAAATGGTAGAGGTGACACCAGATATAACAAAGAGACCCCAGAAGCTGTGGAGGCTCAAGTTTTCAAGTTTAGAATCAGCTGCAGCGCTTGAACACTCCAGAGAAGGAACAAACCACTTTTCTTCCAATTTTTTCAGTTCCCCATTCTCTGATAGCTGTAGTATGGCTCTGGAAAAATCAATTGCTATTGGAGATCCTTTCTGAAAGACCTAAATGCATAACAGGAGTAATTTTTTGTTAGCTTCTCTAAGTAGGGAAATGCAAATTTAGAAATGGTGCATGTTCATTGGGAACAGCATGATCATTTATGTTGAAATTGAAGCCTTAAGGATGTTCTGATACACTTACAAAGCCTAGTCCTCCAAATCTGTAGGTGGGTGTGGTTGCAGTGTACTTCTTGCAGTAATGATTGATGAAAACTTTTTCGTATGGGAGTTCAAGAAAGGAAGCAGATATGTTGTTACTTTTGAATTCTCCTTCATACTTGTATTCGCTGTTGACATTCTCAATATTCTCTGGTTTGAACCTAAGCACATTCTGCAGATAATCCCTGACAAATGAATCTCCGTCACATCCAACTTTCAAGTTTTTTTTTAGCAGCCAATTGATGTCAGTAAGGTTTGGCTGCAGCTTCTTGACGGTGAGCATTGAAGTCAGACTGGCCGTGTAGCTAGAGCTTAAGATCAACACAACAAAGAGCCACACTATAACCACAACTCGAGTGAGAGAACTATGTATTTTCTCCCCTGCATTAGTGAAAAATTATCTCAAGGGTTATCACTGACTTAGAGCAATGCTGTTTATAAGTCAAAACACTATATTATGCCTAGAGAAATGCAGCCACTAATTCTAAAATCTCTTCAATATTTGCTGGCGCATAAGGTACTTCTCAAGTGCACGCCATAAGAAATGAATTTTAGTTTCAGGAATTCTTAGTTTGGTACTCACTGTGAGCAAAGAAAAGTGAAGAGAAAGTGAACCAAAGTGCTGTGTAAATCTGATGCTTCCATGGGCCTTGAAATTCAGGGTTCTTTTGATGCTCCAAGAACCAAACTATGAAAACGGTGTAGATAAAGATGGCACCAGTGACCAACCACATCTCCCAGGTGAAAGGCTTCACAAAAATCCATGCTGACTCTTCAGACTTGGCCGGAACTATCATTGATAGACCGGATTCTGCATATGGTTGAGTGAATTCAACCTTTTCCATTCTGTTGGCTAATATTGTTACATCGCCAACTACAGCATCATAATTCTTCATTATTTTAGGACAAAAAAAAAACAAAAATTTTATCAGAAATTCAGGTTTGAAATACTCCAAAAAATAAATCAGTAGGCTCACTACTCCCTGAGGACAAGCCAAAATTTTGGAAGTCTCTAGTCAAAGTTCCATGTTTTGAACCAATATTCAAGGTAAGGTTTATCAGAGTCTGATTAACGATGGTTTTTAACTTGATTGTGTGGCCATTTAGCTGGTCAAATTTGAATTTTAGGCCATTTTATAGTCAAGGGTCTCCCATTGGTTTACCACTTGTTAACTTACTGCTTATGAAAAAAACGTAGTAGTAGCGGTTGTCTATATATGTGTGTGTGTGTGTGTGTGTGTGTGTGTGCGCGTGTGTGCGTATGTGTAGATAAGGAAAGAGAGGAACTCACTGCAGCAATCCAAAGCATATTTCAAAAGTTTTGTTCATAAAACTAGGAAGAGTTGGTGATGGTATATATTGGAAAAAGAAGATTGCACCGATTGAATATTTGTGAGCAGATTAGAACACAAGATCAGTTACCATGTATTGAATATCTATGAGCAGATTGCAACGCATCAATTAGTTAGTGTTGTGCACCAAATGATTATAACCAGACGGATTAAGTTCTTACCTTGGTATATACTTGATTCACCAGATCGTCATACGTATTATTGTGAGGAAAAAACTTGTAGGGTAGATCATAATCCAGCTTCTCTCTCAACTTGTAGAACAGTTCAATGCAGAAACCATCGTACTTGTCCTCAGTTGCATTGATTACCTTCACAAATTTTTCGAAAGAAGTCCTACCTGGAACGCCAATAACCATTGGCTTTGCAGAAGAGGGCATCATCCAGCCCTTTGGAACCCTCCTTAGGTCCCCAGGCCAATTTACTGGACCTTTCAATTCGAAAGCATCTGTTTCATTGATGTCTTTAGCTTTTGACTCATCAAGGCTGATTGAGAACCCAGACTCTGGTAACCAGAAGTCTAGCTCCTTGTATTTCTTTCCAACAACATTTACAATCCTCAGTACAGGCTTTTGCGATAACGCACCTTCGTTGAACTGCACCTGCCCACTTAAACTAGTGAAATTACAGGATAATATGTTATTCAAGAGCACTTTGGGACTGCTAGTGTCACTAGGTGTTGTCCCCAAGGCCTTGATGATAGTTGTAATGCTGTCGTATGCCCGCAGAGCATAAAAACCTGGTTCAAAGCTTTCCTCTTCAGGGTACTCGTATCTGAAAACTCGTTGAAGCTGAGCACGGAAACTTAGGTAAGAATTTTTGCTTTCGGAATAGTAAGTCTTGATAGCCAGGGCACCTTCCATAGACGAAATAACAGAAGCACTAACTGAGTCCAGGAAACTTGAAACTGCCTCTGTAAGTATCCATACGGTGTCTTCTCCCACAAACCCCATCTGCTTCGCTTCTCTAAACAAGTGAATCATCATTGGCAATGATGACCGAAGAACTATGAAAACCCGTGATTGTACTTTTAGATCCCTCACTTGCTCAAGTTTTTCTCTAACAACTTCATTTGGATTGGAGAGCAATGATAACGGCGGAAGAACTAACTGGTATTCGATTTCTGAACCGACTTCTTGTAGAGACCGAGATAGAAGAGCTAAATTCCCAGAATCACCACCATGTGCATAGTCTTCAGCAACCGTTATAACCCTCCTCCAACTATATGCACGAATAATTGCTGCAATGCATCTCATCTGCTCGGAATCATTATGAGCCATTGTTATCAAGAAAGGCCAACGAGAATGCATCATCGGTGGTGTCACAGAAGGTGCAGAAAGTGAAAGCACTGGAACCTGAGCTTGGCTTCCAATATCTGCAACAAAAGCTGTCTCCTGCCATTCCTGCACGCTCAGAATCACTTTGACTTTGTTCTCTTTGATCAACTCTTCAGCTGCAAGCAAAATTGTTTTCGTCAGGCGTGTGCATATTTCATACACTAGCCCCCTTACTGATAAACATGTTTGTTAGGGCACAAGGAGAAAGGGGTAGAAGCAGAACTTGTCGTAAAACTAACGTGACAGAGGTTCTTGTACCTGCATAGGCAACCTTGATGGAACCACCTTGAGGGTCCTTGAAATAAAGAGAGAGGTTGTGATCTGTTGAACCAATGTTGAAATTTCGGACCGCTATTTCCACCGCTGTTTTTACTTCTTTCCCAGTTCTTGAATTGACATCGAGAATTACGCCAATGTTTGTGACTGTAGTTGCTGTAGCTCCATAATAGTCGAGGATGAGAAAAAGGGGAATGATTGCGAGGAAAAAGTGCCAAATCTTTGAAACTTTGTTAAAAGAAATGATTAGGGACGTCATTTGAGATTTCAACAGAAAGCAAACACGGCTGGACATATCCTTTATGGGAGTATGCTAATATGTAAGTTGCAGGCTTCGGGTCTATTTAGATGGCGGACCCTGCTCTTAGTTCTCACCAAGGGGACGACTTAGAAATGAGTTTAATATTCGTTTCCGCGTTATTTCCCAGTAATTAGACTTGGTCTAAAAAAACCAAGGACTTGGTCTAATGACGAGGCTGAAAGTCAACTGGTTAACTTGGAAAATGAAGGTTATGTACGGTACGCTTGGTCGGCTTGAACGATAGCACAAAGGAAAATGAAATGAAAGTGATCAGACAAACTCATTCTCCGCTCTCAACGTCCGACTCCCAGAACGGCTTGAGCGGTGAAAGAGCCGCCTCTTGGAATTTTAGTCACAGGTCTAGATTCCGCCCCTAGGTCTCGTGACTGTTAGAAAATTCGTTTTTATAATAAAATAATTAAATTATAATAAATATTTTTAAAATAAATAAATGTGTCTTATAAATTAAATTTTTATATAATAAAAAATATATTACAATAAATAATATGATAACAAGTTATAAAATTAATTAATACATATAATTATAAAATATATATATATATATATTTAATTAATTACCATATTAAACATGATTATATCTATATATATTTTATGAATATTTTAGAGATAAATCTTTTATTTTATTGAAACAACCTAAATATTTTACATTCATATAGGCAAATTAGAACTCCCATTATAAACCACCTTGCCATGTTTGTTAAGAGTTTTACATACCTATCCTCTCAGTTTAATGTGGTACTAATTACTATGTATCCTTGGGATGAGAATGATTAAATATAATACTTTAATCACACTGATAATTTATTTTGACTTTATTAAACTTAAAACTTGATATTGTATCAAGTGTTAAGTTAAGTTTTTATTATTCTGCTTAACTCATTCCTCTTATGTCTTATTAAATAAGACTCTTTTCAATTTTTTAATCTCTTCAATTAATTAATTGACATTCATATACATTTGATTAAGTGATTAATGTCTCATCCTTTTACCTTACCAAAAAGGTCATAAGTTTAAAATTTATTACATATAATTTTTTTTTGTATTTTTTAATCAAAAGACATTTGTAGAATTTAATTATATTAATTGTTAATTTAATGATAACATTTGGGTGACTTAATTTAACAATTACTAAGACATTACAAGTGTCTGTTACACTTAAAACAAAAAGTATCCATGAGTTTCAAATTCATAAGATTTAAGTGTAATAGACACTTGTAGTGTCTTGGTAATTGTTCAATTAAGTCATCCAAATGTTATCATTAAATTAACAATTAATATAATTAAATACTATAAATGTCTTTTGGTTAAAAGATACAAAAAAAAAAAATTATATGTAATAAATTTTGAACTTATGACCTTTTTGGTAAAAGGATGAGACATTAATCACTTGATCAAATGTGTATGAATGTCAATTAATTAATTAAAGAGATTAAAAAATTGAAAAAAGTCTTATTTAATAAGTATATATATCTATATATATATATTTTCAAGATGGTGCCAAAAGACTTTTTAAGTGTTCTTATTTATGGTACAAAACCTAATAATTATTACTAAAAATCCTATGAAAAACCCAATAACTACTAAAGACATTTTCAAAACCTCATTGACACCATCTTGTAGTTCTAATTTCGAACTAGAAGATGATACAATATACACAAAGAATCAAAATTTTCATAATACTACTTCAAAACTATAGGACTATCTTAGTGGCCTCAATAATTTTATTAACTAGTTGGAATTACTTTAGGAGACAATAGAAAATCTTATGATTTTGAGTGAAAGACAAAAGGTGAGTTGGCTTTGGAATATTCAAAACTAATGAATGCATCTTTGAGTGAGACCTTACATTTATCTCCCACTAAGATAAATGAAATCAACCACAACTGATTCCTTTTTTTTTTTTTTTGGATACCTTTTATCATTATTTCCAAAACTATAAAAACATAATATTTTTAGTAAATAAAAAAAGACAATAACTTCTTGAAAAAACATTTATTGCAATTTAAAAATTTTTGAAAACAGTGGCATCTGCTCCTAAGGCATACCAAGGTGTCATAATATGATGTGAAACAAGCTATTATCCACCAGGAGAGGACCAAGCTATCAATTACAACTCCTTACATGTAGAGAAATTCCAATGGAAAGAACAACATGCTTTTACAAATTGGATTTCTCAATTTATAAAGCTAATATTGATTTTTACAAACCATACAAATTTAAAGACTTTGAGATAACCTCTTAATTGCTTATAGATCATGGAATGCTAATGCAGATCATTTTCACAGATTCATATCAGTTTGACTAAATGGATAGGAAAATAGTAGTGCTTGGATTATAATTAATGGCTGATGGAGAATGTTATGTTCATATAAGTATAAAATCTTCACCATTAAAGTTCAATTAATGGAATTAAATTAATAAGATATGTGATCACTATGCACAGTTAAAGCTATTGCAAACCTAATCTTCCTAGATAAAATGTTTGGGATTGCTCGATTCCATTAGTCTAACAAGTACAAAAATAGAGATCTAGAGTATTTGCTAGAAATTGTTTCGTCCAAAATCTCTAAGAGATATTCACTCTGGTTGTAGAAGATTCCATCCAAAAGATCTTTATGGAAAGAAATTATTTATATTGAGTTAATCTAAAGATTAATACTCCGTTTACTAAATTAGTGTAATATTATAAGAATTAAGACCCAACTTTTAATGATGACTTATTAGATTTTCTGGATGACCTAAATGAACTAGAGAATCCAATTAACATTGATGATCTAGAAAATCTAGTTGGTGATAAAAGACTAGCTGATATTGAAGATCATATGGAAGGATAACCTTTAGAAAAGTCTAATACAATTTTGATGGTTCTAGGATAAGTGTTTAAGACTACCAACTTTACAAATGCAACTTTTGGTGGTTTTAAGATAGAAAGCTCGTGATTGTCAGTTTTGTAAAATGACAAAATAACTTTCGATGGTTTCCAATTAAATTGCTTGTGACTTTCGACTTTACAAAAAGTAAAAGCAACTTTTGGTAGTTCTAGGACAAATGTTTAAGACTACTAACTTTATAAACGCAACTTTTGGCAGTTTCAAGATAGAAAGCTTGTGAACATTAGCTTTGTAAAATAACAAAACAACTTTTTGTGGTTTCCAGTCAAAGTGTTTGTGATTGTCGACTTTCCAAAAAGCGAAAGCAACTCTACAAAAAGTAAAGTCCAGCTTTACAAAAAGTCTAAAATGAATTTTGATAATTGATCCCTTTGTCAGTCTCAATCTCTCAACTCCTTAACTATACGAAGAAACATTGAAAGATTTCCAAACCAAACTTTTGAAAAACAAGTTTTTCATCTGAGGCTTTTTAGACTTTCATTTGATAGTTCTCTCCCTCTTTTTCTATTGTATTCTTCCTCTCTCCCCATTCTATAAATCTCCTTTCTATACTTTAAAGTTTATCAATAAAAGGTTTTCCAATAAGGTTTTGAAAATGTATCCAATAATTATAAGGTTTTTCATAAGGTTTTTTGCCATAACTATTGGGTTTTGTGCAATAAGCATTCTAGTTAATACTTGACAAACTAGAGTGTCTATGAAAATGTAGGGCTTATGTATTTTTTACATGCACCTAAAACATTTTGTAAATTGTAATATCCTTTATATTTTACTTTAGGATGTAAAGTAATTTGTTCTTGGACTTTGAACCATTTAGAAGATATTTCTAGTAATGCACCCTTAAAAATACAATAACAATTGAAATTGGTATTTTAAGAGTTTGTAAAGAAATATTTTGTTAATGCATTCATGACATGTAGAAAATCAAAGGTTTTTCTTTTAGCATTTTAAAGATTATTTAAAATGCATTATTGATTAAATTTTAATTTTTTATTGTGTACATATCTAAAGAAAACTTTGATTTTAAAGAAGAGGTTTTTGGATAGAATCCTTCAATTTCAATGAAGTTTTCCATTTTTGTACATGACAATAAAAAATCGTTAGTTTATACAAAATATTTAAAAGTTCAAATATATATTTTTGAGAAAATTTTTGTATAATAAGAGTAGAAATTAATTGGGAAGTTTTTCTTGAAAACCTTTTGAATGATAAAAGGATTATGTAAATAATTTAAAATTTTTTGTAATAGAAATTTTTTTGTAATAATTATACATATTGGTATAATTATACCAACCATAAATGAGAAAGGAGTTGAATTTGTATTGGTTTAATGTATTTGATTTGTTTTTAATATCTAGATTAGGAGTTATGAGTTCAGATATAAGTTTTGGCTAGAAAATCTAGTTGATTTGGGGTTTGGAAGGTTGTTCTTCTTGTTCTAAAGATTCTTGTTTTGATTTGTTTCCTAAGATGTTGACTTTTTTTGTAGACAAAGATAATGGTTCTAAGGAAGTTAAATGGGTTCTAATTTCTTGAATGAAGGAGTTTTTTGTTTCTTGGGGTTTGTTGAATTTTGGAGCTTGGTATGGTTTGAAATAAGATGTTTGATTTTGCTAATTTCTAGTTTTGAAATGTTCTTTTAAATATTAGTATGGTAGATTTAATTTTCTATATGGTTTAATTGGGTTCTTATGTTATGAAGATAGGTATTAGAGGAATTGTTTTATTATATGATTATTTTGGAAATTTTTTCAGGAGTATCAAATTCCTAGGGTATTTTGTAAGGGGATAAATCAACAAAGTTTTATTGATGAACTATCTTGACTTTTTAAAGGGCTAATTTAACATTTTTTTTTATCTTTGTTAGGATTGAAATTTGTATTTGAATGCAAATGCATAAATCATAACTTTGTAATGGATTTTGAAAATCAATGCAATCAGAATTAATCCTTCCAACGTATTGTAATTATGTATTTTGATTTGTAAAACCATGTTTTGTAAAATATTAATAGTAAGGTTTGGATAATAATTGAAAGAAATAGGTTTATTATATAAACTTGACTTTATAGAACTAAGAAGAGGATCTTAGAAATTTGTAAATCTATTATCCCTAAAGACTAATAGAATAGAAATATTCAAACCTTCTTTAATAAGGGTTTTAATACCTATCTGTACTAGGCCAATATAAATGTACTTGTAATATTTATTTTTGTGATTTTGTAAAAAATTTTGAAAAAGAAGATGAATAATTTCAAAAGGTTTTATAAGTTGAATATCTCTTTCTTTTATCTTGATTATAAAATTATTTTTGAAAATGTTGAATTTTAAAAGTTTGTAAATTTTATCTTTTTAAACTTTTGGAATCTCCTCGATATCTATCTTATTATTGAAATACTTTAAAGTGATTTCCTTTATGTTGGCTATTTTATGTTCAAAGTTTCTCGAGCTAGAAGTATTAGAATAGGAAGTAGTTTGACATAGAACTGGGTTTATATTCAAGAATTAGGGCTTTGGCACAGTAATTTCCTACAATCCACAAGCTCTTAACTAGTCTTATGATGCCTTGGCGGCATAACCCAATCCTACCAACTTTACAAGATCAACTTTTAGCAATTTCAAGATAGAAAGTTTATGACTACCAATTTTACAAAATGACAAATAACTTTTGGTGGTTTTTAGTCAAAGTGTTTGTGAATGTCAAACTTTCTAAAAGGTAAACAATAACTTTACAAAAAGTAAAGTCTAGCTTTACAAAAAGTCCAAAATTATTTTTAGTGATTGATTCTGTTTATCTACCTTAATCTATCTTTATAAGAAGGAAGTTTGAAAGATTTCCAAATCAAGCTTTTTTAAAAACAAGTTCTTTATCTAAGGTTTTTCAAACTTTCATTCACTAGTTCTTTCCTTCTCCTTCTATGTTATCTTTACCACCAGAGCTTATTAATAAAATTAAACTTACAAGATAGGTAATCATTATGCATGGTCAAAGTTGTTGTAAATGCAATCTTCCTAGACAAAATGTTTGGGATTGCTTAATTCTATTAGTCTAATAAGTACAAAAATAGAAATCTAGAGTATTTACTAAAAATTGGTTTATTGAAAATCTCCAAGAGATATTTACTCTAATTGCAAAAGATTCCATCCAATATATATATATATATATATTTGTTTTCTATGGTCATTTTTGAATTGTTAGTAGTAAAAAGTTTTTTTAAAAATTTTTTAAATATTACTTTTTCTTTAAGACAGTTCAAATCGACACCGGTATCAAATAAGATGATAGTATTAATTTCATAATTGTTTGAAGAAGAAAAAGTTATTTTTATTAAATATTTTCATGAAGTTACTTGTTTAAGGATTAAAAGAGAATCTTTTGGAACTTTTCTAAATTTTAAATTTTTTGGAGTTTTGGACTCTCGTTTTTTGACTTGGTTTCCTCTTGTTCCAAATGTTTTGTAAGAAGGAGCAATAAGACTTTTGAATCTTTTTGTTATTTTTCTTTGTGCTCTTTTAATTCTTTTTTTTTTTATGTTGTAAATTGTGAATGTTTGAGGTGGGTTTCTTAGAGGATTTTTTTTTTTTGTTTAATACAATGGTAATGTCATACAAGTTTCTAGTCTTTATGATAAAAAACCACTTCTGATGGTAAAGAGATTTTGAAAATGAAATTTAAAAAAATATACAAAAGCCCTTTTTGCATAGAAATAAGGTTAAAAAATAGATTACCCTCAATGATAAAGAAATAGAAGTTGAACACTTACCTTTAAGATAGTGTAGGATTTTGCATTAGAAAAATACTATTTAACTAACTTCATACAAAAGTTTTCATGAAAATGATGACTCTAAAAAGCTCTCCAATATCATTATTTAATAGAATAACTATACCAATACTCATCTTCATACCCTAAGGATATAATTAACTAAGATAAAGAAACATATCCAATAATCTATTGTTTTCACACTCTCACCAACTCTCACAAAACCTCTCACAGAAAATTTTAACAATCTTATTATCAAAACCTTTTAACTTTCTAAGGATAACCAATAACGAATACAAACAAATAAATCAAAATTTGTTTACACCATTTGTAACCAACCAAATATGATACAAAGAAGGAAAAAGTCATCCTCCTCCCTCATTAAAACTATTAACACCATAGGTCAAACCTCAGATCCATATTTTGATGAATGGGTCTTCCAACCTAATACCCCAGAGGTCAACAGGCTTTACTAGCCATACCCTTTACCTTTACTTATGACCCCTAACCTTAACCTTTAAGATAAACTCAACCTATTGGCTCAATTCAAATATAATGTCTATTCCATTTATGAATGAAATCTTGATGACATGTTTGAATACAATATCCTCAACCTCCTTCAACAAATGACTATGGTTGCAAATGCCTATAAAACCCAAACCAACACTTATGAAAAAGCTATTACTGAGCTCTTGATTGTAGGATTCTTTAGCTAACTCCAAGGATGGTAAGATTACCATCTCACTAATAAAAAATACTCATAAATTTTAAATTCAATCCAAATCACTGAGGATGGTATACCTATCCTCAATTAATTAGGAAATACTATTCAAGACACAATCGCCACACTAATTCTTATTATTTTTTTATATTTTGTAAGAGACCTTTTACACCTTAAGGATAAAAATGTCAAACTACTAAGTAACCTCAGATGTCGGAAACTTAGTGATTTCAAACTTATAAGAACACTTTCATTACTAAGGTCATTTGTAGAGTAGATTCAAACTAACCCTTTTATAAAGAAAAATTTATAGTGGAATTACCAACGCTTTTTGGAAAAAAATGTCAAGAATACAATTAAAACTACTTTTGTAACACTCATTCCTTATGATTAGTTAACATATAGAGAACTAATAAACTCAATATATATATTGACAAATAAAAGACACATACAAAATGATTACAATCAAACAATTATCAAAGTTCTTTGATTTAATGTTTAAATTTTTGGTGATGTAACCATTCATATGGGTACCTAATACAAATGTTTTCAATGTCACCTTTTGTATCTTTCCCAAAATACATTATAAAGGCAGCATATATATTTACTCTAATGGCATCAAACCACCATTATCTTAGGTTTAGATCAACCAAGTGTCTCTTTATTTTAAAGCAATAAAATGGTTAAAAATATATGTAAATGATGGTTATAATAGTTACTTGTGGCATGACTTTTCTTGCAAAGTCATGCATTTTGTAAGCATAAAAGAACATACATGTTACTTTAGACACCTTTTACCATTTACAGCACCATCCCTTTTGGGATGTATAATTCGTGAGGCTTGCCATCTTCATGCCCCCTTTTCTAATCATTTTAAAAGAAACAAAATTTCCTCAAGGAGCCATATTTTGAAACTGTAAATTTGAAATTTACAATTCCAAGTGACAATTTTGTTTTAAAGCCATTGCTTTATGAGTAATGGCAATAAATCTTCTTATATACATAAACTAAAAACTAAACTTGATGGAAACCATGCATATATATATATAGGAAATAAATCACAAAGAATAAATAGACCATTATATATGTATGTGCATGTGTGTGGAATATTGTAAACTCATGTTATTATGACGCTAAGGCATGAATATATGTTATTTGTAGTGTCTTTTTTGAACCCAAAGTTACCAAACAAATAAGCTTATCTATATATAACATGCAACATATATGAAAAGGTATAACTTAGGTTTCAACCCTAATAACCAGTACTCTTGTAGTATTAGAATTTCTTTAAAATTCTTAAAGACCTCTAATCCCTATCTTTTTGCCTTTTCCTTGTTATATAAGGAACCACTTATTCTTATGGATTACACTTTTCTTGCCTATAACATATTATAAGGAAAAGGAAAAATGTTGTTGGGAATTAAAAGTCTTTAAGAATGAATGTCAATTGATTAATTAAAAAAATTAAAAAATTGACAAGAGTTTTGTTAAATAAGACATAAGAAAGCTAAGTCAAATTTATAATTATGAATCATTCATGATGGAAACTCAACTCAACATTTGATACAACGTCAATTCTTGAGTATCAAGTGTTAAGTTCAATAAAGTCAAAGTACATCATCAGTGAGATTAAAGTATTATACTTAATTATTTTCATCCTAGGAATACATAGTACTTGATACTCATAGTAAATTAAGAGAATAAGTCTATAACACTCTTAATAGACTTGAAAGGCTATTTTATAACAAGGGCTCATGTTTGCTTATATGAATGTGAAATCTTTAGGCCATTCCAATAAGTTAAAGGGTTTAACTTTAAAATATTCATAAAATGGATATGACAAAGTGACATTTAAGATATCAATTAATTAAAAAAAGAAATATAATATTATACAATTATTTATGTCAATTAGTTTTATAACTTTTTAATAAAAATAATTGGTTCAAAATTTATCCATTATGTCATTCAGACTTGTTGTAATATACTTTTCACTATGTAAGAGTTCAATTCATAAGACACCTTTAGTTATATATTTAATTTTTAAAATTGTAAAGAATTTGTTATATTTTCAGTATTTTAAAAATAATGAGGATTGTTAGAACATTTTCAAAATGAAAATAAGACATGCCTTTTAATTTATTTAGTAGTTATAAAAAATGAATATATATATTTTTTCTTTTCTTTTTTTTTTATTAAAAGAGAATCATCGTATATATAACAGTTTACTAATTATTTAGTCAAAAAAAAATCTCTTAGTATCATGGTACCAATAAATATGATTTTTTTAATATATCCTTTCATAAAAGAACATCTTTTATAATTACCAAATAAACCAAAGGACATGTCTTATTTTTATTTTGAAAAAGTTCCAATAATTCTAACATTGTTGGATTGTAAATAAAGTAATAACAAAATTGAAATAATTATTTCAAGTCATATATTTAATACTACTCTTCTTAAAACAAAAGTTGCCCTTATAATGGTGAAAATATGTTACAACAAATTCTCTCACAAGATAAATTGAAACATACTTGATTGTAGTTTACATTACTAAAATTAAAATTTTGAAAAATTTGTATATTATCTATAATTATTCAATTAGGAAACAACATATTTCCATCTATTCTTCTTGTTATGAACAAAGAAAGATCATTATATATGTAATGGGTCAAAGATTATTTGGCTATAAAAAGATATTTCTTAGTACCAATAGAGATGATTATTTTAACATGTCTTTTTATGAAAAAATATCTTTTATAACTATTAAACAAATTAAAAGATATATCTTATTTTTATTTTGAAAATATTATAACATTGACTTGAAATAACAAGTTATATTCTTGGACGCCCAAATTTCTCAACTTTGCCTTTGCTTACTCTCCTCCTCTACCTCTTTTTCGTTTCCTTACTTTTTCTTTGTATTTTTTTGTTTATTTTTTTGGGTTTCTCTTGCCTCCAAATTTCAAGTCTACACTGTGGCTTTGTGTTGGTTTTGGACACAAGAAACTGAGCCAAAGTTCTTAGCTCAGGTCTTTACAAAAAATAATAATAATAATAATAATAATAATTATTATTATTATAAAAAAAAATAACAGAAAGAGAGAGTAACAAAGAAAAGTCAGTGAAGTTGGAGAAGCATGGGGCTAAAATCAGCTTCCATCACTTCGTGTTTTATATCTATATGACGTACTTAAAAGCTCTTAGTACATTTGTACATTAAAAACCATACATAAGTACAATTTACCATGCCCTTGAGTTGATAAATTGACAGCAAAGGAAATCCAAAAATACAAGCAATCTACATACATATCGGATTATGGAAGATTACAAAAATAAATTTGAAAATAGTAATCCTAACTATGCATCATAACAAGATTACAAAAAGGATTTGAAACAAAGTGGAGGCTGCTGAAACATTGCACTTGAACGACGACTCCTTGCTGAAATTCTTGTTAACTGCAATATCACAATGTTGAAGAGCTTTCCCACCAACAGCAACTCTTTCCCATGCCAGCTAGGAGCTTAAATGTTCAAATTCAATCTTCATCACTTAGCTTGTCCTCAAAGGAAGAAAGCATTATCAAGTCAGGTCATAAACGCAATTCATTCAATGCCTTGTCTCAAAGCCCATACACAAGTGATCTGATGAGGTCAAGTTGACTGACCTTAATTCACTAAATGAAAATGACTAATTGAATCATGAGCGCCACATTTGGGAGAATTCCTGGACCATCAATTTCGTAGGTCCCCATAAACTACTTGCTTGCCGAAGGCAGTAAACTTCCTCGCTTGTTTTCACTGCAATCCAACCCCTTAAATATAAAATTGGTCACACTAAAATCAGTCACTTGCTCGAAGTCATTCTCGGTATAGTGGCCTCTTGGCTTGGGTGAAATCGGTCAGTCCTGACGAAGTTGGCCTCAACAATAGAATGATGCAGAAAAAGGGCAGGAACGAGAGTAGCCTAGCAGCTCAATTTTGGAGTTCTCTTGTTGTAGAGGAACAGCAACGATGTTAATAGACTGTAACATGCTTGATCAGCATTTTCAGATTATTATTATTATTATTTTTTATTTTTATCAAAAATGCGGAAATAAATGTTCAAAGTTATCTGCCAACTTTGGCAGCTTGAGCAAGTTACCTACATGCATGAAGGTGCGTCAACTTTGTAATCATTTTGTTATGTTTCTTAAACTCCTATGCAAGGAGCTGCAAGCTTCTCTGCAAAAATCTCTCTCTAACTAAGAAGAATTAACTTTAAGATTTTTTTTTTATTTTTAGTTTTCACAAATCTGGTTAAT
Source organism: Bruguiera hainesii (assembly GCA_023213295.1). Classification (NCBI taxonomy): domain Eukaryota; kingdom Viridiplantae; phylum Streptophyta; class Magnoliopsida; order Malpighiales; family Rhizophoraceae; genus Bruguiera; species Bruguiera hainesii. The sequence continues at coordinate 2,624,320 of JAHOYR010000005.1, forward strand.
ATATTTTAAAAGCTAGAATAATCCCGAACCTCTTCCCCTAAGATTGGAAATTTTAGATTCCTTTTTCTTGTAACATATGGATAGTATAAATTTTAATTTTAAAACAAACTAATGTACATAAAGGAGAAAAGATTTAGGAAAAGACCCTTGGATATAGCTGATGTTGTGTTTTTTTTTTCTTTTTTTGTAATAATAATCCTAACAAGAAAGTACCAATAGCCTTGAAATATAATATATTATGAAAACTGAGAGAAATATTTTTCTAAATTTTTCCTTATTTAACAAGATAGTTAATTAAAATTTAATTACAATAAATAATGCTTTTATAAATGTTCATACAAAAAAAAAAAAAACAAAGGAAAATGCATATAAATAGATTAATGAATTATGACAAAATTTATTACCTACCACGAGTGAGGTTTTTAGGAATCCTCTCCTTGTATTCTTCTACCATAGTATTATAGTAAGCTTTTCACCGTAGTAATTATTAAATATATAAATATAATTATTAATTATACAATTGCAAGATTAATCCAATGTGAAAAATTGAAGGGAATGAAAATCAGTTGATAGAAGAGAGACAAAAAATATAATTGAGTTAATCATTAACAAAAAAATTTATTAATTATTATATAATTAGAAAATGAAAAAGAGCTCTCAAATGATTGATTAATTAATAATCTACAATTAGAAAAGCAAATACATAAATTTTTTCCTAAACTTAATAAGTAAATAATACAACATTTTCTGAAAATTAAAAATAAAATATACAATTATCACTCCTTATTATATGATAAAAATATATATCTTAACAGCAAAAAATAGTAGTAAAAATATAATTAAAAGGAATAAGACATTAAACTCTAAAAATCATATTGATTCAATTAAAATTATACTAAAAGATATTTAAGTCACACAATGCATAGGCTGAGTTCTAGCACAAGGTATGTACATACATATTTAGAAATGTTCAAGAAATCTTTTAAGCCATCAAATTTTGGATTTAAGCCTTCAAATTTTGGATTTATGCTTAATGCTGTCCATGAAGGAACTAATAATAGCACTTCATTGGATGCATAAACAATGCATTCTCTTGATGAAGCTTCCAGTAATTAAAAATAAAAAATAAAAATCAGCCTGATTGGACAGAGAGAATATAATTTTGATATCAATACTGTAAATGAATCTTAATTGTTGTGAAGGGGTTTTGGTTAGCACATATAAACCAGGCTATTAACGTAATCGTAACGCACCATAATTTGAGAATATACGTAGGAATCAGCAACTTGTAAGAGGAACCATGCGAAAAAGGATGGGACGTTGAAAAGTTCAGCAACTTGAGCACTTTTAAGTTCTTGCACCCACTCCCATTTTTGTGACATTAAATTCTGCTCTTCTTAACTTTCACATCTCCACCCTTTTTCAGTTAATTGGCTACGGAGACTTGAATTCAGGATGCTAGAGATAATTTTAGTACCCATTGAGTTAAAAATTTCGTTGGTTTGGTTTTCACGTGTAGACCTAATGGCATCATTTGGGCTTGAATCCTACCACCATCGTGCCAGGGACCACCGGACCAAGATTTCAGTTTTTCACTTGGTCCACAGACATACTTGGAATCTACGACCCCGGGGGTTTTATCCACCAAAGCTTGCCTCTTCTTGTTGACAAGATTGCTAAGATTCTATGCAATGTGATGATCAAATTGTGTTGATAAGATTGTTAAGATTCTATGCAATGTGATGATCAAATTGTGGATTCTACGTGGTTCGAAATTGCTGCCAAAATTTTCATGTCCTCTGTGTGCTTAAAGTCGTCTTTAAGTTTCTTCCTCCCTCATCTCCAAATTCAACTCAAGTCAAGTCGTGCTCCCATAGCCAACAGCGCGTACCCACTCTGGGTCAATATGGACCATTTCTCTTTCAATGACAACCCCTTTTTTTTTTCCCTTTCCTTTTCCTTTTCCTTTTAATCCATTAAACCTTTTGCTTTCTTTAGACCTTCAATACATGATGTAGATAGGACTCCATCTCTCATAGATAGCAAAGATACCTGTTGATGAACGAAGAGAATAAACACTGAATTATATGCTCGAGAATGATCAATAACTCATTGCTGCCACATAGTTCCTCATAAGAACATTACATACTGTTTTGACTGCATATTAACGTTACAAAATGAACTTTTGTACTAGTCAACAACTAGGACAAGGATTTGCTTTTTACTTTTCCTAAACTTAAGGATCACAATCACTTTACATCATTTCACAACTAACTAGATACATTGGCTTCCAGTCGCATAAAAATCTCATTACATAGACATCAAAATGCTACTTTTGTTTTTGTAATGTTGCTAATGTTGTTCCTTCTATTGTTGCTAGTTCTCTTGCTTCTAGAGTTTCTAGAAAAACTCTCATTTACTTCAATAATCCTTCTTATGATTTTCATTGGAGACTCTTTAGTATCTTTTTAAGCATTTGAAATCTGGACTTTGGGAGAAATTTAGTCCGCATATCTGCCAACCAAATCTATAATCTGTAATGGATTAGTTTGATCTACTCATTCCTTTACATTTCTCTAATTGCGTGAAACTTTAGATTGATATGTTTTGTTTTCCCATGCTACAAAGGATTTTCTGTAATTTCATTTGTAGACATGTTGTCACACATGATCCGTGTTGCTTCTTATTGCTCAAAATCAAGGTCCTCGAGGATCTTTCTCAGTCATATTGCTCGATTTATTACTATAGCTACTGCTACATGCTCAGTTTCAGCTCTACTTCTAACTTCTTGGTATTCCGAAAAAGCATTCTTAAACCAAGTGAGAATACATAGTTTGAACTGTTTTTAATATCTTCCAAGTATCATGCTTAATCACTGTCTGTACATCTTGTCAAACAACCATTTGTACTAGATTCCTAGCTAAAGTATTCCCTTCAAATATCTAGTTACTCTTTTTGCTGCATCATAATGAATGTTAGAAGGATTCTGCATAAACCTTAAAAGTAGACTAGTTGAAAACATTAGATTAGATATTGTAGTAGCTAAATATAGCAAACTTCCGACTGAAATTTTGTATCTAAATGCATCTGCTTCTTCATCTACATCTTCATTACTTAACTTTACATTCACAACCAATGGAGGTGCTATTGGTTTGAAATGATGCATTTTGAATCTCTGTAGTATCTCTTAAGCATATTTCTTTTGGCAAAAAAAATGCCATCTTTAGATTGACACACTCCAATTCGAAGAAAGTGTCTCAAATCATGAATGTCAACATCTCAAACTAAGTTTGTATTCCAGTTTTTAATTTATCCAATTCATTTTGATTACTTCTTCACATATAGTGTAACATCAGTAACTCCACCTGAAGTCTTGGTTGTATAGTAGGAGTCTATGCAACTGCATCAATCTCTAGGAGCCTATTTTAGGCCATATAAGGCTTTGGTTAGCTTATACACTTTTTGTTCATGCCCTTTCACTTTAAATACTTTAGGTTAAGCTATATAAATTTCCTTATTTAGAACACTATTTAGAAATGCAAATTTAATATTTAAATGATAGATCTTTGACTTCATCTATGTCACAATTATAAATCAAAATTTTGATAGTGTCCATTCTAACTATAAGATCAAATATATTAGTGTAATCAATTTCAAGTTGTACTATAAATAGCCTTAGACCACAAGTTTTGCTTTCTATTATTAACTAAATTGTCAAGGTTTAATTTTACCCTATAGATATATTAGTGTAATCAATTTCAAGTTGTACTATAAATAGCCTTAGACCACAAGTTTTGCTTTCTATTATTAACTGAATTGTCAAGGTTTAATTTTAACCCTATAGACCCACTTGACCCCAATCACTCGTTTGTTTTTGAGTTTGTCAACTAGTTTTTGGGTTTGATTTTTCTTAGATGTTGTAATCTTATCTTTCATTGTTGCATTCCATTCTTTAACTTTTGAGCTTTAGCATAAAGGTTATGTTTTGCCCCCACTTTATTACATCTTTGATAAATCTCAAATAGAGATCTTAAATCTTTACCTAGTGGATCATCATAAGTATCTAGTTCTAGATCAAAATTTGATTCAATAGCTTAAATCACTTCTACAGAAGATTTTTTTTTTTTTTATATATAGTTTAGGGCACATTCTAGTTTGAATGAGTGTTTTCACCCATTTTCAAATTTATACTAATTATGAACTTACTAGTTGTAATGTTTTAAACTCTATAACCTTTAAATTGAAAACTATAGTTAACCAAAATACCTTTTTTCGTCTTCTCATCAAGCTTTCCTTTCTTTACATCTAGAATGTGAGTGTAATACAAGTAACCAAATACTTTTAAGTGTTTAATAGTTGGTTTAATGCCACTTTAAGCTTTAATTACAATCTTCTCCTCAACTACTTCTTTTGGCAACCTATTTTGCAAATAGACAATAGTATCAATTGCTTTTCCCCAAAAAGACTTCAATAGCTTCTTCTTAAAAATCATGCATATGGCCATCTCTAGGATTATTTTTTTCTTCCTCTTCATTACTTTATTTTATTGAAAAGTGTAGCTTATTATAAGTTGGTGTTAGATTCATAAGTCTTTACAAAACTAATTGAATTCACCATAAAAATATTCCTTTCCATTATTACTTCTTAAGAACAGCAAAGTGAAACTACTTTAAGTCTTGGTAGAGGCTTTAAACTTCTTGAACATTTCAAATACTTTTGATTTTTATTTAAGGAAATAAACCCAAGCCATCCTTGAGTAGTTATCAATAAGGAGAAAATATTTGCTACTATTGAGAGATTTTGTTTTCATACATCCACAAACATTAGAATGAACCAAATCAATCTTTTTTTTTTTTGGCCTTTTAAGCTCCAAAACTTGAAAAAGGATATTTAAGTTACCATAACTTTTGCACATATTAAAATTTATTTTTATAATAGGCAAGTCATTCAAGAACTTATTTTTTGGTACAAATTGAATTGATTTGATGTTATGATGCTCAATTCTTGTATATCATGACTTCGAATCATCAATAACTTTACTACTTAACTCAATTTTAAAGCCAAACTTTTATTTTGCGTAGCAACTATGACAAACACTATTCCACTAAGATCATAGATCATATAATCTGTCTTTAAAATATATATATATAGCCTTTTTGTATCATTTGTCCAACACTTAACAAATTCTAATTTAATTCAAGTACTAAAAGAACATTAGAAATAAATTGAGTATCAAAAGTGGTTTTAACAACTATAGTACCTTTACCCTTGACTATAACTCTTTTATCATTATCAATATTCATTATATCAGTGATTGGTTTTAAATCACTAAAGATCTTAATATCATTGGTCATGTAATAAGGGTAGCCACTATCCAAGAACAAGACTTTTGGTTCTCAACTTTATTCATCTTTTCACCAATAAATAAATGCTTAACCCTTACTTCTTCTTTAATAAAGTTTTTCTTTAAGAGTCTACTAGCTTAATGTGCTTTGTTGACCTCTCCATTACTTCTTTCTACAATATTTCTTTATGTGTCCAAACTTAGAGCAAAATATGCATTAGACCTTTTCCTTCCAATAGTAATCATCTCTCGCATGATTTGTTCTTTTGCAGGTAAAACATGGTGGAAATTTCCTCTTTTCCTTAACCCTTTTCATTTTTAGGTTGCTTTCCTTTGCTAGATTTCTCACTTATTGCTTTCTTACTATCCTTTGATGTTGAAAACTTTATCTTTAACTTAGTTTGTAGTGCAGCCTAAACATTGCCTTCACTTTTTATGCTTCTTCTTTATTCTTTAGTTTCAAAAGTTCTAATAAATTCTAATAAGGTATTTTGCTAAAACCTTTAATCTTTAATAAAAGAAATTTTTACTTCAAACTTCTTAAGAATACTACCAAGAACTTTCTCTATGATCGTTTGATTTGTGATCTCTTTTCTTATCAATCTAATTTGGTTTACTACTTTTAATAACTTGGAAATGCAATCCCTAAGTGAATCAATGTCTTTCATCCTTAACATTTGAAACTCTATTAAAATTTAAGAGCATTATCTATTTAGCTATCACTATCATGAAACTCATCTTCGAGTTTATCCTAAGCTTTTTATATTACTACACATGTCATAATTATGGGGAAAATGATATTTGAGAGAGTTGAGTATGGGCATGTAAGAGTTGTAAACTTTTTTAAGCATTCCTCCTTATAGTGTTTAATCTAGTTTAAAGTGGGATTTTTAGGCAAAGTTAGAGACTATTTTCCCATCTCCATTATATCTTAGAGATCATAGTCTCTTAGATAAACCTTCATCTTTATTACCCATAGCTAGTAGTTATCTTGTATAAAAACTAGAGGTGTTAAGAGGGAAAGATTATTAGAAGCTACTTGCTATTTGATTTTTCTTTTATGTAATTTTTCTTTGGCTTTTCGCTAATCTCTTTCTCTATTTTTCTTACACCTTTATTACTACCCTTTAAGATCAATGAAGCTCTAATGTCATTTATTGATAAAAGAATAAAATAATAATTGAATTATTTGTTGAAGAATGGTCAAAATCTCATTTTTGTAACATAATTCCTTATAAAGGAACATTATATACTATTTTGATTACACATTACAATAAATAAATTAGCTTTTGTACTAGTTAAAAACTAACACAATGATGTGCTTTTTACTTTCTTTAAACTTAAGGTTCATAATTACTTAGCATCATTTTCACTACTAACTAAATATTTTGACTTCTAGTTACACAAAAATCTTATTACATAAACATTAAAATTGTATAGTTGTTATTTTTGCTACTATTACTATCATAATTCCTTCTATCACTATTGGTTCTCTTGCTTCTAAAGTCTCTAGAAAAACACTCATTTACTTTAATAATACCAAATGATAGGAAAGTTATATCAGATTGTCACTAATATATATGTATTATATAATTCTCTTATAACTCCTTTATTTTCCAAAATTATTTCAGCACTTTAAGTGATGTTTAGAGGAAGCAAAATGTGAAATATTCTTTAAAGCTTCTAATTAAAAGGGACACCTTTATAAATCAAGGAAAGACCTTTAAATTTTGACATACAATGACTGTTAAAAAATAAAGCACAATCTCTTATGGAAAGAATGGCTATGAAACCTAAGTGTCTTGTTGTCAAGGAATTTATTTTGTGAAGATCTTTGATGTTGAAAAAGAAACTATTGTATCTTTGATGGTTTAGAATTTCTGAAGTTGAATTGTGTAATTGAGTTTTACCCTGTTACTAAAATCTAAGATGCTTATGGAGTATGATGCTAGGCTTAACCATATAAATTCAATAGTTATATAAAATGATTATAGATATGGAAGGAATGAAAGGGAGGAGGATACCTAATGGTTAGTGGAGAAATTGATGAGAAATTTAAGATGAAATCAATTTTATACATAAGCAAACTAGTTATAACATTTTATTAAAAATATACCCTTACCTTGATCAGCCTCATAATAATGAAACATTGTAACTTGATTACATACACACCACAAAAAGAATTTGTTTATGTATTTTGTGATTCCTGTAAATAAGTAACTAGGAAACTAATGTAATGGTTGCATAATAGATTTTAGGAACATACCTGGGTGTTAACAAATTGTTAAAATTCCAAGCAAATGCCATTGAACATAAAATATGAAAAGGAAAATAAAAAAAGGCCAAAGACATTGCAAAATATTCTTTTCTTTTATTTTGCTAATGTAGAAGAATGTGCCATCAAGATAGAATATTTGCCAAACATTTCATTTGCCAATGTTGGTAAAAGCAAGCAATTGATCAAAAGAATAAGTTGCAAAATTTTGTGCAATTGCAAAAACTTTTAAAACAAGAAAAATTAAAGATAACACCTTTCATTTAGGTATATTGTCTCCTTAAGTAGGAAACTAAAAAAAAATTACATTATTACATATAAAGCATACTTAATTGCATATTGATAACTTAAAAAAAAAAAAAACTACGTAACTTAATATGGTAGTAATACACTTTTCTAAGTTAATTTTTCAATTTTTACAAACCTATTTAGTAAACAAAGAAGAGTAATATATTCATAAGCTTAGTTGCATCATATGCTACTCAAAGAAACTGAAAAAGACAACTACTTAGCTTTTTTGTTTTTTAGAGTAACAACTCTTGATCTTCAAAAAAGCAACTAACTTAACTAAATTTTGAAACAAATTTGCCTCTAAAGAACTTTTCCAATAGTTGCAATGCTGGAGGACTAAGTTCTTCATTCCATAGGACTTTTGCATTGTAATACCAAACTTCTTAAAAACTTAAATATAGACTTAGGCAATGCTTTGGTAAGGATATTAGCAAGCTTGTTTTCTGCATCACAATAAACCAATTTCACTTCAACTTCTTTTAAGTTTCTTTAATAAAATGAAGTTTAATCTTAAAGTGTGTTATTGTGCCATCATTCACAAGATTTCTTAATATAGTAATTATGGATTGGTTATTAAAATGAATCAAGATTGATTTAATTAGTTCCTAATTTAAATCAAATGTCATTTTTTAAAGCCAAATAGCTTGGTTTACAACTGTTGTGGCAGAAGTATACCTTTTCTTAATTGTAAACTATGCCATAATTATTTGCTTCCTTGAATTATAGCTAAATGGTTATGATTTAATAATGAAAATGTACCTTGAAGTACTTTAATATTTTCTACAAAACCAACCAAATCGTTGTTTATAAATTACACTAGTTTTAGCACTTTTGATCTCTTAAACAAGATACCGAGCTCACCTATCCTTCAAATGTATCTTAAAAACCTTTTTGTAGCTTTCAAATGTAGCTTATTACAAGCATGCATGAATTTGCTAAATAAACTTCTTAAATGCATGATGCCTAGTTTTGATGTTGCCAAATACATCAAACATTCAATAAGGCATGTGCAAATGTTTAAACTAATCTTTTTGGCATCATCATCTTTTACTAGCCTATGGTTTAACATTAATGAGTGGATATTGGTTTACAAATGTCCATTTAAACTTCTTTAAGACTTTTTGGCATACTGCTCTTGACTAATGAAGACACTATGAAAAATTTGTTGTACTTTCGGTCTTAAGAGAAGACATTTTCCATAAATTTGTTATTGCAAGCACTTTTTCCATTTTATCTTTGAAGTGTTGAACTAGCTTAAGATAGTTTCTAATGACCAAAAGGTCATCAATGTAAAGTGAGACAATAAGCAACTCACTCTTTTTAACCCTTTATGAACATAATGGTTTCATTTTGTTTTTTTTTTTTATTTTTTGACAAAGTTGAGCTACAATAAGTAACAATTAATCCTGTAGTGTCAAGCCCTAAGAATGTACTTAGGACCATTTTTAGATGATGTACTTTAGTTTAGTCTTTTCTTACTTATTCTTAAAGCCTTCTTATTGTTCAATAAAGATCTCTTCTTGCAATACTCCATTAAAAAATGCATATTTGACATTAAGTTAATGCAATTGCCAACTCTTTTGTCAAGTAAAAGCAAAGAGTTTTATGATGTCAAGCCTTGCTATTAATGTAAAGCTTTTAGAAAAATCCACTCCAAACTATTTTTACTATCTTTTTTGCAACCAATCTTTCTTTCAATTTATTTATAAAACTATATACATTTAGTTTGTTTCTATAAACTCATTTTAAACTAATGACATTTATGTTCTTTTGTTTTTTTACTAGAATGCACATTTGACTCTTTGCAATATAATTGATCTCTTCTTGCATGACATATTTCTAACATAAAGATTATAAGGCTTTTACATAGTTAACTAGCTCAAACATAGTAACATTGCTTTTCTTATATGCATCAAAGAGAGGTCTAGTTCCTATAACAAAGAAATATTCATCAAACTCACTATTAAAGGTGTCAAAATCATCAACAATAGGCTATGAAACTTGATTAGGAAGATCTTAATGGTACTTATGTTTTGAGATGTCCTAATTCCAAGTTTAATCTTCTTTAAACTTTACATTTCTACTAATTAATGCTTTTCCAATATGTATATAATAAATCTTATAGGCTTTTGATGTGTTGTTATAGCTAATAAAAGTAACCACTTTGGCTTTCTTATCAAGCTTTTCTCTTTTTTTTTTCAAATACAAAGACGCTGCAAATGATTCCAAATACTCTCAAATGGTGGACAAATAATTTAGTACCAAGTTATGTTTTGTAAAGAGTTTTTCCTTCCACAACTTTGGTTGATAATCTATTGAGTAAATACACTGAGGTATTAATCACCTTTAACTAAAAGTTCTTTAGCATTTTCTTTTTCTTTTTATAAATATAAGGATTTTTTATGATTGTAATATTTTTCTTTCACTATTTATTTTGTTGAGGACTGTAAGGAGTTAAAAGTTAATATTATGTCCTTATAACTACATTTGTTTAAAAGTATCAAAAGTAGATTCTGTCTTATTATTAGACTTATGTGTTCTAATTTTGTATCTAGCTTGATTTGTCATTTATGCTCTAAACATTTTAAATATTGCTACAACTATTGACTTTTGCTTAAGAAAATATATTTAGCAACATTTTGAAAAATTATTTATAAATAGAATGAAAGATCTATTACCGCTTATAAGTTTTTATGCCCATAGGACCATACACATTTGTGTCCATTATCTATAGTTTCTCTTTAGTCCTCTAAGTTTAAGATACAAGAATTGGAAATTTGGTTGCAAATTTTGCAAGCCAACATAATGATAATTCCCCATTCTTTTATACTAAAGAATAAAATCATCATAAATAATAGGTATTGCATAATTGTTTAGTTGATTCATTTTCAAAGGAAACCTTTTTTCCTATTATTAGAACAATAATGAGTTCAACTCCAAATAAGTCCAAAATTATGCATATTTTAACTTTAAACATTAAAGAGCAATTGTGGTCAAGCAATTAGCCCATAGTCAACAAAATTTTGGTTTATTTTAGATACAAATACACTTCAAAGATAAATTTGATACCTAACAAAGTTTCAATAGCAACTACATCTTTGTCTTAACTTCAATGAAAGCATTATTTCTAATTTTCACCTTAGATGTGTAAGATTTGCTAAATTCTCTGAAAACTCTTAGATTTAAAGACATATAATATGCGTATCTATCGTTAATAAGTCAAGCTTCATAATAACTTTTGACTAAATTGCAAGTAGCAACAAAAAACTCAAGCTTCATTTATTGATTACCCTTATATACCATTTATGCTTGTTTTTGTTTTTGTTGCTAATATTCCTATAGCTTTCTTTCATTTTGCAAATCCTTTCCACACAACCACATCTAGTACAAAAGTGCATTGACCATATTTGCAAAGAAAGCCTAATGACTTTCTTTAATAATCTTTCAAAAGATAAGTGATCTTGCTACCATATTTGCAAAGAGTATAACTTTTTGTATGACTAATCTTATTGCTTTCTCAATCTTTCTCTTTTATTTTGTAGCTTGTTATTTCTTAAATAAACCCTTGCTTTTCATGTTAGCTTAAAGGTACCTTTTAAAGGTCCTTATTATTAGAAACTCTTTTTTGTTCTTGAGTTTACAGAGCATTAATGAGTTCAAACATATGGATCTCAATAAAATTTTTATATTCTTCTTTTCTTGTTTGGTCTTTTATGAGGGTTACTAGGTCATAAGTTACAAAATAGGAGTAGCTTTCTCCATGTCCATAAACCTCATACTCTTTTCTAAGATTATAACCTAAAATCTTAAATATAAAAGTCTAAGTTCTTTTTCTTCACAGGATTTTCCTTTAAGGCACTTCTTTAAGTGTTTTAAAAAAGAGAATTTTATCTCATATCTCTCTACAATATTGATCAAAATCTTCTCCACAATTCTTTTGTTATAAAGATCATCACCAAACAACTTGATTTGGTTAACTATCTTCGTTAACTTGTCATTAGAATCTTTTATAATTTCAAAATCTCTCATTTTCAAGACCTTAAATTCTCTCATAAGGTTTAAGAGTTGCATATTCCTTGTATTGCCACTATCTTCATATTCTTCTTTAAGCTTATATTAAGTCTTAATGACAATATAATGTCGTCATATCAAGGCCTTAAAATATTTTGACACTTACTCATTATGGTTTTTGAGCTGTGTGATTGTGAGATTTGTTGTAAGTGCTAGAACTTCTTCAATTTTAGGGACATTCCAAACATCAAATGATTTCAAGTATATTTTCATCATCATTGTCCATTGAATGTAGTTCTCTTTAAAGAATTTTGGTAGTGGAAGTGGAAAAAAGCTTACCAAAGCCATGAAATGGACTTAATATTTGTAAATAACTCTCAAGCTTTTTACTCACCACGAATATGGTATTTCACTTAGTCTCTCATTATTTGTATATTATTGATTTTTCTTCTATACATTCTTTTAAGATCAATAAAGCTTTAATAACAATTTTATTGGTAGAAAAAGGCAATTGATCAAAACAATGAATTGCAAAATTTTATGCAATTATTAAAACATTGAGAATAAAAAGATTAAAGGGACAAATTAGAACTTAAAACACATATTTCATTAAGTTACATTGTTTATTTTAGTATGAAACTTTCAAAAATTACATGACTACATAAAAAGCATGTATAATTACACGTCGATAGCTTAAGAAAATTGCTTAATTTTATCTAGTAGTAACACAATTTTCTAACTTAGTTTTTCCACTTTTGCAAAGTTGACAAAAGAGACTAATATATAGTATTAAGCTTAGCTACATCATTTGCTAGCTAAAGAAACTAAAAAAGACAACTATATGACTTTTACTTTGGAGTAACAACTCTTAATCTCCAAAAAAGCAATTAACTTAACTAAAATTTGAAACAACTTTGCCTCTAAAGGACTTTTCCAAGTAGTTACAATGCTAAGGGAACAATTTCATCAATGATAAGAACTAAATTAAGTTTATTAGGCCTGGGAGTTTAGTTCACCCTCAGGTCTACTACCATATATGTCTACTTTGGGCTCAATACACATTATAGTCTCTAACCATACATTGACACTTGATTTCAATGGGACCCACCATATAAGGTATCCTTCTAGTCTCTATAATTAAAAAGGCCCTTGCTCTCTATTTGATAAGCTTTTTATAAGTATCTTATATTTTTCTTATTCATACATCATTTTTCCTTTCTTCATCCTTATAGTCTCTTTTTATTGACTTAAGTATTAAAGTACTAACGTTAAGTTTTAGCTCGACATCCTTTAGCCTCTTTTTGTTTTATAAGTGTTGATCTCAATCTTGGTTTAGTCCAACCTTTATAATAGTGATTCTTATCAAAAAAGTCCTTGATTTTCTATCAAAAAACTTTCTAATTTAACGAGAATAAACACCTTTAGACACAAAAATATAAAAGAATCCAAAGAAAAAATGCCTCTAATAGGCATTATAACACCGAAGAACACACAAATAGGAGAAAAAGAAAGGTTGTACTAATGTTCAAATACTTGAATAATACATCATTAGTGTAGATGTGTAGATTAGTGAAAGTTCAACCCAACACTAAAGCAAGTTAGCGTATAAGAAAGACAACTTTGGAAAAACAAACTGAACTCACCAGTATTTCAACACGTTACAAACCTACAATTGGTGCATCATCTTGTTAAATGCGTAGATCAATGGCCCCTAATTTGAATGGTATGAGTGTTAAGTGGTGGCACCACCAAACATAAACATATAGAAAAAAATGGCAACTTTAAATCAATGTTGTCCAAATATCTTTTTGGTGACTGAAGAGTAGCAAAGTGTAGATTGACAAGCAACGAGTCTAGTGGTAGGTGTTTTAACCACTACCATCAATTGAGCATTGGCATGAGAAGAAAAGTAAGTTACCAAAGTAGACGATTTCTTTGACATTTTGTAGACCTCTATATGGCACATAAGCACTTAGAAACATGTAAATCAACGTCAAAGAACCTTGGAAAGGAACAGTTTAGGTGAAGGGCAATTCAACAGTAAATTATGGTAACCTAGTAAGTTTTTTAAGGATAAATACACAATAACAACATCATGTATTTAGGTGTAAGCTAATCCTTATTTTTAACCTTTTGGGTTGACCAATCCAATGTTTTAGATTAGATTGCAAAAAGGTGTGTCTCGGCATTATCTAACAAGTACTAAGAAGACAGAAAATACACTAACAATAAGGGGTTCCACGAGTTCAATATTAACTAACCATTTGACTTTTCAAAGATGGCAATAACTTAGACCTAATTGGCACGACATACAGTTTGACTATATTTACTCCTTTAATTCAATTAATTTTAATCATGATACATATCATATGATAGTGAACAAGGATAGCTTTATGTCATACTAGATTGAGTATGGATAATGATATTACAAATAACATGAATTACCATAGTAATACATCATTTTTATATGCAATATGTTCTAATAGGGAAAGCATATGGCTTAAACCCTCAAACATTTATCATTTCATACATATTAAAGTTGAGACTAACTGTCATGCTTATTATCTAATTTTTTATTATCCCTAATATCATGTTATTTAATATTGCTAATAGTTAGCTTAAGTTGCTACCCTTTTAGTTATCTAATTTTGTAATTCAATGCATCAACTCCTCATGACAAATCCAAAGACAATAAAACAACCATTTAAGCAACTCACCCGACAAATAAGGTATACAAATAGCTTGCTTAATAAATGAAGCATATATATTAGATAAAGTGAGTCTATATCTAACACTTAATTATCACCTTATGAGTTCCTCTATCTTTTATTCACAACTCATTACTAAAAGTAACAACACATAGTTTAATGCAACTGCTTAAAACAAGCCTACTACATCAATACTTAAAGTTAGAACTTCTAAACTCTCTTATACCAACTACTCAGCATGCATGAGATTGGATCTTCTATGATGACTTCTCATATTCAAAGGTACATATTTCCTAGTTACCTTGCATAAGCTCATGAGCTCTCACTTCACGAGCTAAGCTTTTTGGCTCCCTCTTTGTAAGTTTTCGAGCCCTACCTTTATAAGCCTTTAGGGTCCCTTTACCTAAACTTTCAAGCTCTGGCTTTATAAGCCTTTAGGCACCTTGTTTCTAAGCTTTTAAGCTTCGGCTTCAAGAGCCTCGAAGCTCTCTCTTTGCAAGCTTTCGAGTTATGACTTCATAATCTCTTAGGCACCCTTTTTGTAAGCTTTTAGGCTCCTTTTTCATAAGTCTTAATGGCCCTACTTTTTAAGCACCTAAGCTCCCACATTACAAGCTCCCAAGCTCCTATAAGCTCTCAAGCCCTTAGGTTCTTGCATCACAAGCTCCTCAACTCCCAAGCTCCCTTTTCATGAGACCCTAGATTCAAGTATATCAACTTTTGGTTTGGCATCAAAATTTTCAGCCTAAGGTCAATTGCTAAGTTTGGATTTTTGTTTTTTGGAGGACTATGTGATAAAAACTAAATTGGGTTCCTCGGGTGTTGAAGTCTAGTCCTCCTTATGTCTACCATCACATAGGTCTACTCTAGAGTCTATATGAACTATAATCTCTCACAAGTCCCTACATTAGTACTTGATAATAGTGGAATCCACCACACTAAGTGTCCTTTTAATCTTTATTAATACAAGGACCCTTACCCTCCATTTATTAAGTTTCTTACAAGTATTTCAAATGCCTCTCATTCACGTGCCACTCTTCTCCCCCTTCTTCTCATTATTTTCTTTGACTAACTTAAGTATTATATTGTTAACATTGGGTTTCGGTCCAGCACTCTTTAGCCTCCTTTTGGTTTGTAGACATTGATCTTGATCGTGGCTCAGTGCAACATCCATAACGATCGTTCTCGTCAATCAGCAAGATTCTCTCAACATGCAGAAATAATATCAATTGCTGAGCTTAATACGCAACATTTGGTTTTTTGTTTCCTTTATCCAATTTAGTAGCTTAATTACAAGGCATGTCACCCAGAATTCTTTATTCAATTACTGAACTTTACATATAGAATATAAACGAATTTATCAAAGGCATGAACACAGAAAACAAAAATACCGTTACACATGAGCTTTTCTATATCCAATTGCTAAGTTAAGACAACTTTACACCTAGAGTAGAGCATAACACTCAGCAACGGGAATCTTGATCTTGGCCCAAATAGGCTCTTTATTTATCTTTTTTCTCCCTTGATCTTCATAAGTTAGAATCAGAGCAGTTCATGAGTCTTGAGAATTTTATGATGTGTCAGACATTCTGACCATTTCCATCCTCCCTGAGTTCCATTGACTTGAACCTGGGTTTTGAGCAAAACTTATTGCTCTTCTGGTAACTTTTCTTCTCTCTCCAGTACCAAGATATCTTGCAAGTTCAACCACTGTATTCTGATTCTGAGCAGTGCTGTCACTTGGAGTAGGATTATTTTCTTCAGTTACTTGTTGACGACATCGAAAATTCTTGGCTAAGCGAATAAGAAATATTAGGAAACAGACAGTAGATATGGTGATGTATATAATATAAAGACCCCAGAAGCTGTGGAGTCCCAAGCTTTCAATACTGTCATCGCTTTTGCTGGCTGCACACTCAGGTGAGGGAGCAAACCAGTAATCTTCCAATTTATTCAGTGTTCCATCTTCGGATAGGTTTAGAATTGCTCTAGAAAAATCAGCAGCGATAGGAGAGCCTTTTTGAAATGCCTACAAGTGCAGAAAATACATTGTTAGATATCAAAATTCTGCAAGAAATGAAGATGGTGCGAGTCCAGTGGTGTTTATGAAGAGCATGATATCTCTAATCTTTGATAGTATCTAATGAAAATTGAAGCGTAAGATAACTACTTACAAATCCGAAGCCTCCAAATCTGTAGGTTGCATCAGTGCTAGCGTAACTTTTGCAGTACTGATTGAGGAAAGCTTTTTCATATGGGAGCTCAAGGAAGGCAGCAGCTATGCTGTTTCTTTCAAATTCTGTGGTGTACTTGTATTCACTGTCCATGGTTTTGATTCTCTCTGGTTCTAAATCAAGTACAAACTGAAGGTAGTTCTTGATAAAGGAATCATTGTCACAACCAACATATAGCTTCTCCCTTCTTAGATCGTCCACATATGAAAAATCTGGTTCCATTCGTTGCACGGTGAGCATTGATGTCAATCCAGCTGTATAGCTTGATGTTAAGATAAATACGATGAAAAACCACAATACAACAACCACTCGGGCGAGGCTGCTATTTATTTTCTCCTCTGCATAGAGTTACAATTAGAATTTGATTAGAAGTAATAATGCACTTCCAAAATGAGAATTCGTAGTCCCAGATGTATGAACGTTAGAACTTCATACTTACTGTGAGCAAAGAAAAGAGATGAGAATGTGAACCAAAGGGTGGTGCCAATTTGGTACTTCCACGGACCCTTGAATTGAGGATTGGAATAGTGTTCGAGGAACCAAATTATAACTGCTGTGTAAAATAAAATAACACCAGTCATTATCCACATTTTGAAGCTGAAGGGCTTCGTGAATATCCATGTTGAATCTTCCGGTTTAGCTGGAACTATCATGGACAATCCTGATTCCACATATGGCTGAGTAAACTCAACGTATCTGGTTCTTTCAGTTAGGATGGTTATATCGCCAACAGCAGCATCGTAAGTCTTCCATTAGCAAGGACAACAAGAGACAAGCAAAAGCAGTATTAATCAGATATATTCCAATCAAATGAGAAACCAGGAAAAAAGAAACGTAAAATTCATGTCATCTTGTTTGATATGTCCAAGTCAAAGACAAGCTACCAGGAAAATCTGAAGGTAAATTTATGTACACTTATTCTTGGTTCTCGGAGTTTTTAACAGGTTAATTCATGCTGAATATTGTATGCTAATTTCAACCTAAAGCATACTATTGACAACGGAAACTTGAGGCCAAATCACAGTGCTGTAAAAATGAATTCCGTTCATAGAAAAAATGGGATCAAAAAAGGGAAAGTTGGACTGGTTGGCAGAGAAAAGTATTGTGGCTGCTAGCAGAATGTGCAGACCATGCATAGAAGTGGACCTACTATTACCTGCCTTGTGCATATTATATGATTAAACTTCCTTTAATACCATACCGAGCGACCTTTCGCTTGAGGAATGTTTACCTTATCATAAACTTTCTGGATCATGTCGTCATAGGAGCCAACATGGCTGAAAAATTCATGGGGCAGAGAATAACCTAGACGTTTGAGCACTTCATTGAAGATGTCAATGCAAAAACCTTCAGGAGTCTTCTTGCCGGCGGGAAATGTTACAAACTTCTCAAATGTTGTTCTGCTTGGAACAGCTATTCTCAATGGCTTAGCATCCGTAGGCATTTCCCATCCCTTAGGGTCGCGCTCCTTGAGATCTCCGGGCCAAATCAGGGGACTGCTAGCATTATTGCCTCTGTATAATTCCCAGCTATTTTCTGCAATCAGTGTTTTTGAGAACCCAATACCCGGAAGCCAAAAGTCTAGCTCTTTATACTTCTTTCCAACTACATTTACAATCCTTAATATATTACCATAAGACAGCTTTCCTTCCTTGAAATGTATTTTGCCGCTCAGATCGGAGGAGAAATTGCTATCTGATATACGATCTAGCAACAAGTTGGGACTACTAGTCTTATTACCACTCATTTTCTTAATGGCCTGCATAACAATTTTAATGCTATCATATGCTCTTAGAGCATCAACTCCAGGCTGAAACTCATCTTCCTCTAGATGCTCAGATCGGAAAATCTGCCGGAACTGTGCTTCAAAATTCTTATAAGCTCCATCGGCAGAATAGTAAGTCCTGATTCCTAGAGTTCCTTCCATAGAAGAAAAAGCAGAACCGTCAAAAGTGTCCAAGAAATCTGAAATGGAGTTGGAAACTATCCACGCTGTATCTCTGCTCACGAGACCCATCTTCTTGGCTTCCCTAAACAGATGATTTACCATAGGCAAAGATGACCTGAGAACAATGAAAACACGACTTTGTATTGTCTTTACCAACTGTATAAGTTCATCTTGGACAACCTTCTCAGGATTTGATAAAAAGGAAAATGGTGGAAGAACTAAATGGTACTCAATCTCCGAGCCAACCTCCTGCAGTTTCTTGGATAAAAAAGCTAAATTCCCAGAGTCACCTCCATGAATATTATCTTCATAAATCACCACAACCCTTCTCCAACTGTAAGAATGAATGAGGGCTGCGATGCATCTCATTTGTTCAGCGCCATCACTTGCCATTGTCACCAAGAAAGGCCGGCGAAGAGTAGCTAAAGTGGATGTAATTGGTGGTGCTGCAAATGAAAGAATTGGAACTTGAGCTCCCGTTCCAATTTCAGAAACTAAAGCTGCTTCCTCCCATGTGTTCATGCCAATAATCACTTCCACTTCTTTCTCTTTGATCAGTTTCTCAGCTGCATACAAATTTCATATACTTTCCAATGAATCTAAGTTACACAAGAATCTATCCTAGGACGTCATCCCTTAGTTTAATCTTTCAGATTGTACACCCTGTTTGATATGATGCGTAGAAACACTAAGTCCTATGTTTAAATCTTGCTGCTTATATTTACGTGCTTCAAAAGCTAGATCGATTGAACCTTTCAACGGTTCTATGTTTTGCCAACGCATATTTGCAAGAAGACAATAAGTAAATAAATGTTCAGAAACTCGAAGTGGTAGGTAAAATCTTTGTTTGACACAGCTCATGTATAGAATTATTCAGTAGTCGATTCGAATCCTACTGTTGTTAATTCTATGCTAAAAGTTGAGGACAATTTGCCCAAAAAAAAAAAGCATCAAAGAGCTGGAAAATACCCGCGTAAACAGCTTGGAGGGGTCCGCCTACAGGGTACTGGAAGTAAAGAGAGACCTTATGGTATCTGGAGTTATTATTGAAGTTTTGGACCGCAATTTCCATGGCTGTCTTCTGTTCCTTTCCAATACGAGAAGTGACCTCAACAATAGCACCAATCTTGGTAACCTTGCTTCCGGAAGCAGTTTCAGCTCCATTGAACAGGATGAGAAAGAGGGCAACCAGTGCGTACGAAAGAAACCAGGTTCTTTTGGCCGCACAAACGCAAACGTTAGAGAGAGACTGTTGGGATTTGCAGGATGTCCTCTTCATTCTGTTGATATATCAGATGCAAGTAACATTACATTATTATTTTGTATGGAGATTGCGTCTGTCAAATTGCTGCTAAGGAGAATTAGAAATTTCTATTTGTCTGAAAATTCCACTCTGACCAATTCCCCTCGGACGATTCGAACTTTTTGACTCTGGTTATGGTCGAAACATCCAAGAAGCACACAAAGTGCAGGCTGGCTTTTATACTCAATATCTCAATAAACACCAAACAGACAAATAAATCACAATAAAGCTTAATCTCAATTTCAATTGGAGTGACAATATGAACGTTTTTTTTTTTATTCACTATTTTGTTATATTATGAATTAATATAAAATTTATAAATGATTTTTTTAAAAATATTTTTTTACCATCCACTTTAATTTAATCACTTCTCTTAATTAAGGTATAAAGACAAATAACTCTTTCTCAATTTGTTGTCAAGAAATGTTACACTTACTTTACAATGAAACTGTGATTCATCCTTTCCCATCATTTGTTCCTTCTAAAAGGAAACAAAGGGGTAAAAAAAAAAAACAAAAAGGAAGAAAAAAGAAAAATTGTCTGCCTTAGAACTCATCAACCTAAATCAAACCAAGCAATCGAAAATTCGAGGATTTTGACCAAAAGTCACGTTTTAGTTTGAGAAAATCTAATAATTTAGACATGTAGCCACTAAACTATATCTAGTAATTTAGCCCCCCCCCCCAAACCAAAAGAAAAAGAAAAAAACCAGGTAGTTGGACGTAAGTTTGAGAGAAAAAACCAACATGTGACGATGAACAGATACAAGCAAGCACTGATCACTAAAAATTGCTCAATAATTACCGTTCACAATTACTATTCATTTAATTTATGTCCAATTTCATATCAACGAATGACTGTCTGGTGTTATTACAAGCCGTACCAATTACCTGTATGATTCTCCCGTACGCAACCCGTCATTCGGGTTTAGATGATGGCATTATTGCACAAAATTCGCATACATTGAATATTCGTCCGCCATCCCACGCCTCACATTCGCATGCCCTTTATGTTGAATGTTCTGCCTTTGGTGGACGCAACGAGTCATATTTACCCTAATAGTAAGCAACTGAATTCTCCATTTTAAGAATCAAAATTTAAATCTTACCCTAGAGAATTAAATAAAAAAAAAGAAAATTGTTCGTACACTTATGCCATGTTCATTCGATTGTCACTTGCACGATTGCACACCTTCATGCATTCATATATACATAATTCGCATGTTATGCATAATATGCATATGCTGTATGCTTAATTAAATATTATAATAACAAAATTTTAAAAAAGATCAATGTATCATTTTTGTTAAAATTTAATGTATCATCTATTTTTATATTTTACCCAACAATTTAAATTTTTAAATAAAATAATTTCTTAACAATGATAAATATATGCACCTTAATGCTCAAATTGTTCTATAATGTCTTTTTCAATTTCAAATATATGAAATAATAATTAAGACTAAATGAGCAGTACTAGTTTTAACATCTGCTAAAAATATTACATATATACTACTATTGTCATACCTATAACTATGAGTACTTTTGGTATTAATTGTATAATATGTTCATATATATATATATATATATATATATATATATATTATTTTTCCCTCCATGTTTAAAATTAGAATGAGATGTGGGATTTTTTCCTTTGTTTTTTTCGTTTTTCTTAAACTAATAATCACCCTTCTGTTTTTTTTTTTTTTTGTTTCTTAATCGAACTAATGAAGCCAGAGTTGTAGCGAATGTACATAGTATATTGAAGTATGTGATGCATGGTGTTTCAACTTGATTGGTTTCTCAAGCTCTGCAACTTCTCAGGATGAAAGGGTACAGGTTAACTCGGCAACCCATTCACTTTTGGATGGTTGAATGTAGCTAGGCAAAGCTTAAAGCCCAATTCATTTGGGATGACATTTCAATTTTCATCAACAATTTTTTTTATTTGCCTGATCTGTTATTAACATTAAACGTAATGGATCTCAACTCCTTAACGTAAATATGTAATTTAGATGAAGAAAAAAAAAAAAACCGTTTTCTGCTTTATCATACTTAGTTTGCAAAAGGTTCATCGAGTAATTTTGGAATTTGCTAATATTTATTTCATAGAGTTATATTTTTGGAACCCATCAAATAATCGGAGAGGAGAGAGGGTCAAAGGTTAGAGGTTCAATTGGGGTTCAACCTCAGTTGCACTGAAATCGACAATAAGTGCAATATTTTTAAAATATAATTGTAAGAAAAATAGGTGTGTTTGACCACATCTAAATTTGTTTTTGTTAAATTTAGTATATAACTAACTTCTTTACCTGCAATAGCGTCATTGTTTTGCTTTGAAAATTTTGTATTATTTCGTTAATCTGGTAAATATATAATTCGTTTTTTACCTTTTCTTTTTTTTTTTGAAATGCAAAGAACAAAATTCATGGCATTTAATAGCACGATACCCAAAAGGAAAATATTTACGGAGTTTCTTGCCAGCTCCTATACATCTCATCCAAATCACAACTAAAGCCCCTCGAGATCATGTAAGAAATCCCAGCAACGGAGCAGGAACTACCAGTGTAAACAAAGCAGGAACAAAGGTGGCAGAGCACCCAAGAAAGGAAAAAAAAAAAAAAAAAAAACTCTCTCCTATCGTATGTCATAAACCTGACCAATCTATGAACCAAAGCGCCTTCCTCGGCAAAGGTACCATCGCATCTGCCGAGTCCCTAGAATCAGGCACCAAGAAACAAGACCCATATGAGGCCCAATATCACATCCTGCAAACATAGGCCTAATCCAGACCAGCGAAAAAACCCAGTCAGGAAACTGTGCAAACGCAATCCAGGAGCCCACCGTTGCAGCAGCCAATCCTTCTGAAAACTCCTATTGCCCCCCTCCTCCACCCCCCCCCCCGGCCCTAAAAAAAAAAGAGCCGAAGAGCAGTGTAGGTACCATCACACGCATTACCATGTACAAAAAAAACCTTAATGAACCTGCGTAATCAGAATCAAAATGGACAGCCAAAGCAGCTTCCTCCAGCCAAGAAAACAAACTGTTCCAGGATCTAACTTGTATAGAAACCAAAACTTATAACCAAAAAGACACCCCTAGCTACGATGAGAGAAAGCAAAAGAGACAATTGCAACTGTCATCCCTGGGGCCCATCCCTCAAACCCGTCCTTATGCCACCACCATATCCAAATCTTCATACCTCTGCCCACCCTCCACCCTAACCGGACCGCCCCATTCATAGACATTCCACAGAGTCCTAGTTCCTCCGTGCCAATATATATATATATATATATATATATATAATTAAAGTTGCGAAACAACAGATTAAGAGCGTTAAAAAAAAGCAACTTTTGAACTTTTTTTTTATAGGTCTCTACCGTTAACCACGTAAAACGTCATGTTACGAAATGGCAAGACTGGGGAGTCAAGGAATCTAAAACCTTGGAACTTCTATTTCTATGTCTCTTCCCTACGACATAAAGCATCAAACTATGAAATGGCCTGTTGGGGAGTAAAAGAATCCGGAAACTGTTGAATTTCTTTTTCATGTGGTCTCTTCCAAATAAAATATGAAAAGATAAACTGTCTTTTTAGAAAAGAAAAAAATAAATGAAACAAAAAGCTAGGCATTGAATGGCCCGAAAAACGTGAAAAATTGAAAGAAAATACAAGGATGACACTTAAATTTGAGGAGTGCGGCAGAATGGAAGACTTTGCAGCAAAAGAACAAATGCTGCAGAAATTGTAGCATAAAAGGGAGGTTAACACTTGAATGATCAAAGGTAATTATACACACTTCAATTGATGAATAGCTTCCTTATATGGAGCTTTAAATCATTTCAAATAAAAATGCAAATACAAATTTGAAATACAATTGAAATTCAAAAAGTTGACAGCTTCTCTAGTTCAAAATACTTTAAATTAGACTACAAGATTTCAAAGTAAAGTGGATTAACACGTCTAAAAAACATCACAGCAACTCCTGTTAACCAACTTAACAGAATCTTGATTCTTGGAGGGAAGCTTTGGCCAAAATAGTAACTTGTAGCTGGTTTTACAAGACAGCAGAACCAACACTTCCAACAAAAATACTTCTTAAAATGAGCTAGAAAAGGAGAAATATGGAAAGATAAACTTTTTTGGAAAAGAAAAATAATAATAAATGATAAAGGAAATCATTAAATGACCCAAAAAAAATATGGGAAAAAACACTCAAAATTAGCTAGAAAGAGAGAATAGATATGTCATATAGAATACTCAAAAATTCCTCATATTGGGCATTTTTTGATATCTTTTGAAATATTCAAGTCACAAGTCCAATAAATTAACAGAAAAAACCAGACTACGAAAGAGCAATGCAGATAAATAGAGATGAAGTATCCTTGGTGGTATATTGAGATTTCGCTATCTTGAGCAATTCTAGGCCTTCTCTGTTTTCCTGTAAACTAAAGAAAAACCTTCTCATGGTTCCAAGAGCACAATATAATTTCAACTTTCGTATTCACAAAATGCTTCCAAGAAAACATGATTTGAAGTTTATGTCTAACCACAAATTTTGTTTTCCGCAAAAGGCTAATAGAGTCGTCGGTTTTAGGAATAAAGCAAAATTTAAAGAGTGAATACTACTCTAAATTAAAAAAAGAAAAGAAAAAAAAGTACATTTAGGTCTTTAAAACAAGCCTAATTCTCTAAGCATCCAGGTACGTCTATTGCTTTATGTTTCTTTGTCATCTTACACTCTTGTATCTCCTGCAAAATATGATTGAGTGAAAGAAAAAGTACACATAATAATGCATATGAGGCATTATTCAAATGATAAAAATCCAAATAACACTAACTATTATGGCTGCGGACCCACATTTGTTATTGTGGAGAAACCCACATAAGTGTTAGGTTAATTGGTTTCTTTTTATGTGAATCATAATTTAAAAAATATTAAAGGGGTATACCCCTTTAGCCATCGCCCGTGTAAGAGAAAAAGAGAAAAAAAAAATAGAAAAGGGAGAGAGAAGGGAGAGCTATCGCCCGAGAGAAAGAAAAGAAAGAAAAAAAAAAGAAAAGAAAATAGATTCTTTGATCTTGCATTTGTAAGAGATATTAGTGTTAAATCAGTTTCAAACTTGGTTAGTTGATAAAGAGTATTTGGTTCTTATTTCTGAACGGTGAAAATTGGATTTTGAGTACTGTAAATCTTATTTCTCTTCAGGTTTCGTAGGTCTATACTCTGAACAATATTCTGTGTGCAGTTTTGATCAACCGTATAATTGAAATATATTTGTAGTCCGATTGAACTGATTTTTGGTCAGTAGTTAAACAATACGTAAATCTTATTTTGGAACGGTTGGATTTGATTTCTCTGAACTGCAAGGTCAGGTTTTTCATTCAGACCGAATATTCTCAATTCTGGTGACTTTCTATTCTCTGATCTGTGGCAGTTTTGATCAACCATATAATTGAAAGATTGTTTGTGGTCCGATCGAGCTGATTTTTAGTCAATAGTTAGAGGACACATAGATCTTGTTTTTAAATGGTTAGATTTGGTTTCTCTGAACTGCAAGGTCAGGTTTTCGATTTGGACCGAAACCTCTCAATTCTGGTAACTCTCTGTTCTCTCATCTGTGGCAGAATTGGTAAACCATGTAGATGTGTATTGATCCGTGGTCCGATTGAGCTGAAATTTGGACAGCTGGTAGGGAACATCTGGAGGTTCATCCTGAACGGTTGGATTACTGCTTTGAGGTCTACTTGTTGAGTTGTAGTTGACAGAATATAGTTAGTTTGTCTTACTTAACTCACAAGTCTCTTATTTAATTCAAATTGAATTGTGTTCATTTTGTTTGATGTAATTGAGGTTGTATAGCTCTATTGTACTCACTTGATTATAGTGGAGCTGACCTCTGATTCAGAATGTCTGTGGTTTTTCCTCTCTTTTGATTTGAAGGGGTTTTTCACATAAAATTGGTGTGTTTTTTTACGTGGTTTATCTGCATTGTCATTTTTGTTATTTAATCATCTCCTCACAGGTTCAAGCAAGCGGGAGAAGTTTTTTTTGGGGCTATTTATACTCCGTTGCACCTCCTTTCTCCCATCAAAGTGGTATCAGAGTCTGGTTAGCGTATTTGGCTTGTTTGAATGATGAAGTTGAATATGAATAAATTGGTTTGTTTGAATGACACAAATTATCATATATGGAGGAGTAAGATGAAGGATCTCTTATTTGTGAAGAAATTGCATTTTCCAGTATTTGTTATTACGAAACCTGAGTCTAAAACTGATGAAGAATGAGAGTTTGAGCACGAACAAGTTTGTGGTTTTATACGACAATTTGTTGATGATAATATTTATAATCATATTTGCAATGAGACACATGCACGAACTTTGTGGAGCAAACTTGAGACCTTGTATACTTCAAAGTCTAGCAATAACAAGTTGTTCTTGTTAAAGAAAATGATGTAGTTGAGATATAATGAAGGGAGTTCTGTTACTGACCACTTAAACGAGTTTCAGGGTCTCATTGATCAGCTATCAGACATGGGAAAAGGTCATTGGCATTGATGATGTTTGCTTAAAGACTGGTAATGGAGCACAGCTGACATTAAGGGATGTTAGACATGTCCCTAATATCCGTTTGAATTTGATTTTAACGGGAAAACTAGATGATGAAGGTTTTTGCAGTACCTTAAGTGATAGCCAGTGGAAACTTACCAGAGGCTCTTTAATTATGGCACGAGGTAAGAAATGCTCCAGTTTATATTTCATGCAAGTTGTTATCTTCAAAGATGCTATAAATGTAGCAGAGAATGATAATTTCATTGAATTATGGCATAAGCGGCTCAATCACATGAGTGAAAAGGGGATGGATTGTTTGGCAAGAAAGAACCAACTTCCAAATATAAAGAGTGCAGTTTTAAAGAAATGTCTTCACTGTCTTGCTAGAAAACAAAATAGAGTTACATTTAAGAGTCACTTACCTTCAAGGAAATCAGAGTTGCTTGAATTGATGCATTCTGATATATGTGGTCTCTTAAAGGTACGCTCACTTGGTGGTGCTCTTTATTTTGTGACTTTTATTGATGATCACCCAAGGAAGTTTTGGGTTTATGCATTAAAGACTAAAGATCAAGTCTTTAATGTATTTAAACAATTTCATGCTTTTGTTGAGAGACAAACTAGTAAGAAACTGAAATGTATCCGCACTGATAATGGTGGTGAGTATAGTGGTCCATTTGATGAATACTGTAGAAAATATGGGATTAGACATTAGAGGACACCTCCCAAGACACCACAGTTAAATGGTTTAACATAAAGGATGAATAGAACGCTAATTGAGAGGGTTAGATGTCTTCTCTCAGATGCGAAATTACCTAAATCCTTTTGGGGTGAAGCTTTGAATACAATGACACATGTAATTAATCTATCTCCTAGTGCTCCGCTACAAGGTGATGTTCCGGACAAAATTTGGTTTGGTAAGGAAGTCTCTTATGACCATTTACGAGTCTTTGGCTGTAAGGTTTTTGTTCATGTCCCTAAAGATGAAAGAGGGAAGTTAGATGTGAAGACTCGACAATGTATCTTTCTTGGTTATGGTGAAGATGACTTTGGGTACCGTTTATATGATCCGGTTGAGAAAAAGTTTGTAAGGAGTAGAGATGTTGTGTTCGTTAAGGATCAAAACATTGAACACATTAAGAAGTCAACTCCTCAGGTTAATGATAATCCTGCTGATATTATTTCATTTCCTCAAATATTTGTAAATGATCCAGTTGATGTTCACGGTGATATTTAAGAATGTGATGAGAATGTTCAACAGGATCATAATATGAAGGGTGCAGGTGATATTGATGCTCCAATAAAAGATCATCCGCGCATACCTTCACCTCCGTTTCAATCACGGAGGTCCAATAGAATTCCAGTGCTTTCTACTCGGTACTCTCCTGATGAGTTTGCGATGTTAACTGATGGGGGAGAACCTGAGTGTTATACATAAGCAGTTGAGAGTGAGCACAGACAACACTAGATCGATGCCATGATAGATGAGATGAAATTCTTATATGATAACTCTACTTATGAGTTAGTGAAGTTACCTAAAGGTAAGAGGACTTTGAAGAATCGGTGGATTTACAAAATAAAGCAAGAAGAAAATACTTCACGTCCACAATACAAAGCCAGATTGGTTGTCAAAGGATTCAGTCAGAAACAAGGCATCAACTTTGAAGAGATCTTCTCACCGGTGGTGAAAATGTTTTCTATTCGAGTTGTGTTGAGTTTGGTTGCTAGCCATGACTTAGAGATTGAGCAGATGGATGTGAAAACGACTTTTCTCCATGGTGACTTGGAAGAAGAAATTTATATGGAACAACCAGAGGGATTTGAGGTGGAAGGAAAAGAGGATTATGTGTACAAGTGGAAGAAAAACTTGTATGGCTTGAAACAAGCTCCGAGACAATGGTATAAGAAGTTTGAGTCTGTTATGAGAAAGTAAGGCTATAAAAAGACTACTTCTGATCATTGTGTTTTTGTTCAGAGATTTACTAATAATGATTTTATCATTTTACTACTTTATGTTGATGATATGCTTATTGTTGGTCGTAATTCTGTTAGAATTAACAAGTTGAAGTAAGAGTTGAGCAAGTTTTTTGCCACGAAGGACTTGAGACCAACAAAGAAGATTCTCGGCATGTCAATCACTCGGGATAGGAAAAAGAAAAAGTTGTACCTGTCCCAGAAGCAGTACATTGAAAAGGTACTTCAGAGGTTTAACATGGATAAGGCTAAAGTGGTAGGTACTCCTCTTGCTACACACTTTAAATTATCCATTAACCAATGTCTTTCCACAGAGAAAGAGAATGAAGAGATACAAAGAGTTTCATTTGCATCAGCCGTGGGCAGTTTGATATATACAATGATGTGCATGAGACTTGATATAGTTCATATAGTTGGCACAGTTAGTCGGTTCCTTTCAAATTCTGGTAAAAAGCATTGAGATGTAGTAAAGTGGATAATGAGATATTTACGAGGTTCTACTGATTTGAGACTTTATTTTGGGAGTGATAAGTCTATCCTTACTAGATTCACAGATTCAGATATGGCAGGTAACATTGATTCTAAAAAGTCTACTTCATGTTATGTGATTACTCTTGCAGGGGGAGCAGTGAGTTGGCAATCTCAATTACAGAAGTGTGTTGCATTGTCTATTATAGAGACAGAGTTTATTGCAATAACTAAAGTATCTAAAAAGTTGCTTTGGATAAAAAGGTTTATGAAGGAACTTGGTTTTCAACAATCAAATTATGTGTTGTATTGTGATAGCCAGAGTGTCATCTATCTTGGTAAGAATCTAACTTTTCATACTAAGTTAAAACATATTGACGTGCAGTATCATTGGATACAAGATATTTTTGATTATAAACAGTTAGCACTTGAAAAAATTCATATAGATAATAATATTACTGATATGATGATAAAGATATTATCAAGATGAAAATTTGAGTTGTGTTGTATATTAACTGAGATGACCAATATTTCCACATAGTCGGTAGGGAGAGAATTGTTAGGTTAATTGGTCTCTTCCTATGTAGACCATAACCTAAAAAATATTAAAGGGGTATAAATACCCCTTTGGCTGAAATAAACCTAATAAGAGAAAGAGTGTGAGAGTCATCGCCCGTGTGAGACAAAAAGAAAAAAAAAAGAAAAGGGAGAGAGAAGGGAGAGTTGTCGCCGAGAGAAAGAAAAGAAAAAAAAAGGAAAAAAAAAAGAGAAAGAAAAGGAGATAGACTTTTTGATTTTGCATTTGGAAGAGATATCAGTATCCGATCAGTTTCAAACTTGGCTGGTTGATAGAAAGCGTTTGGTTTTTATTTTTGAACGGTGAAAATTGGATTTTGAGTACTGTAAGTCCTATTTCTCTTCAGATTTCATAGGTCTATACTTTGGATAATATTCTGTATGTAGTTTTAATCAACCGTATAATCGAAAGATTTTTGTGGTTCGATCGAGTTGATTTTTGATCAGTAGTTAGAGGACACATAGATCTTATTTTGGAATGGTTGGATTTGATTTCTCTGAACGACAAGGTCAGGTTTTCCATTCAGACCGAATCCTCTCAATTCTGGTAACTTTCCGTTCTCTGATCTGTGGCAGTTTTGATCAACCGTATAATTGAAAGATTTTTTGTGATTCGATCGAACTGAGTTTTGGTCAATAATTAGAGGATACATATATCTTGGTTTTAAACAGTTGGATTTGGTTTTTCTGAACTATAAGGTCAGGTTTTCTATTTGGACCGAAACCTCTTAATTCTGGTAACTCTCTATTCTCTTATCTGTGATAGAATTGGTAAACCATATAGATGTGTATTGATCCATGTTCTGATTGAATTAAAATTTAGACAACTAGTAAGAGACATCTGGAGGTTCATCTTGAACGATTGAATTACTTTTTTGAGATCTATTTGTTAAGTTGTAATTGACAAAATATAGTTAGTTTATCTTACTTAACTTACAAGTCTCTTATTTAATTCAAATTGAATTATATTTAATTTGTTTGATATAATTGAAATTGTATATATTTATTATATTCACTTGATTATAATGGATCTGACTTTTAATTCAGAGTATTTGTGATTTTTTTTTTTTTTGATTTGAAAGATTTTTTAAATAAAATTAGTGTATTTTTTTATATAATTTATCTGTATTATTATTTTTATTATTTAATTATCTCCTCACAAAAATAAGCGGAAAAAATATTTTTGAAACTATTTATACTCCGTTGTGCCTCCCTTCTCCCATCCCTTCTCCCATCAATAAGAAGCATTCTACTAATACAGCTTGCATCACATTTGAAGAAATCCAGCGAGTTATTAAGGAACATAAATCATCAGTGGCAGATTCAACTAACACACACCTCTGTATTGTGCGCTTATTAGTATTCCAGACATGGGTGGCTCCAACTCAAGGGGACTGGAAGTTGGTTTCAACACGGACAAGTGGTTGGGCATTAAGTAACAGTGTATTCTCCTCCGACCCCAAGACTAACAGTTGTCCAATCTCCTCTCTCCTGAAGGGCACAGTAATACCCAGGAGCCAGTAGCCAACGCTTCCGTCAATGGAGCAGACGGTGATGAAATTGAAAAGTGGGTAAGTGAGCAGAGATGACAAGAAGGGAAAGAAAGAAAGAGAGAGAAGGTTGAAGACAAAGGTGATGAGCGATGTGAGGTGGCAGTGGTAGGGGGAGAGTATCGTGGAGGTTAAGGAAGAGAGAAATTAGTCCTAATTATTATAAAATTTTTCCGTTTTAGTTAGAGAAATTAGTGAGAATTATCGCTACTTTTCTCTCAGCAAGCTTGTGGGAGGAGGTTTAGATTAGTAGTACCAAGAGGTTGAAGACGAGAGGGAAGCTTAGCGGGCAAGTAAGTAAGTGGTAAAGGTTTCCAGAGAGAGAGAATTGATGGAAGAGGAGGGGGGGGAGGGATGAATGAAGAGAGCTTGCAATAGAAATAAAAACGCTTCGACTAAATGAGCAAAGAACAATACTACGTGATAATCTTTTGTCACAAAATTAAAGTATATATGCTAGCTTACTCCTCTGTATTTCCAGCAATGAAAAAAACAAAAAATAAAAAATAAAAAAAGGGTTTATATCTCGGAATTCAAGAATTAACTTAAGAACAACATAAATCCACACGAGTGTAAACAGCGAAAATTGACCAAAACCTATTGATCATAACTAATGAAGTTGGTGACACAAACAAAATTTTCAACATATGCACAATCAAAAATGAAAAAAAAAAAAAGACACTTTATGAGTTGGTTTGGTTACTCGATGAGCGTTGCTCTCGCAATATTTGGTGTTGGATCCCAGAGAATTCTTACCAAAAGGACACATGCTCCTAATAACGATAATTATTTACTCGTGCAATGGCCATTAAGCTCATGTATACACATGACAAACTAAGAAGAATGATACTCCACAAATCATTGGCATACGAAATATATATATTCACGTTGAGCTCTTGACGTCCACACCAATTTCCTTGTTTGATACATAGAGAGGGGCATACTGGCTTGGATACTTGAGAATAACCATCTTCTTACTCTCAACTCTGACATGCTAACCTGTACAGCAACACCATACCAAAAATATGTCCACGATCAACAATATGTTGCCATTAAAAATATAAAAAGTTTTAGCGAATGAGTAGATGGCCTGGACAAAATATGTTTTAAAATTAGATAAAAACAAACACGGTTGTATAAATTAGTTAAATTTCACCTTTATGGAAAATTACAATCCTATAAATTAAAACAGATAAATTGGTCTTCAAGAAAATAAAGATTACCAGGCAGTTAAAAAGTGATACGTTGCGCATAGATAGCTTCTCACTCCCACATAAAAAGAATAAAGAAATTAATCAGAATAAGCCATATTTATCATACAACCCCGTGTAAAATCTTAGCACCCGGTTAACGTTTCACTTTTCTTGCAAGTTAGAGTGCTCTCTCGAAAATTCTGGGTCTAAACATAGTATGGAATTGAAAACAATCCCTCCCCTCCCCCGGGGGTCCTAACTTGTAATTTGTAGAGCCTCTTTTTTTTTTTTTTTTTTTTTTGTTTTTTCAATTGTAGAGCATCTTTATTCTTACTCTCTTCAATGGTTAAAAAGGAAAACAAAAACAGAATAAAAACCTAAAAAGCATGTCTAAATAAAAAATTTGCGATTCCATTGGTAATTTCCCTTCGTCGGGAACAAATATAAGGTAAGGATATGAGAGAAGCCGTCTCACAAGCCCATTAGTCATGGCCTAAATAACCTTTAACTACGCATAATTTCACTAATAAATGCATTACAAAGCAGACCTATTCAAGTACTTCCGCCTGCTCTTTTGGTCATTTGTTGCTCCATGAATTGCAGCAAAGAGGGGCCCTCAACTTTCATCCCCAATATTAGAAAAAAAAAAAAAAAAACATATATCAAATCCTGAGGAAAGCCCCTAGATCAAAAATTTTGTGCAGCCCATGCATCACTGAAGCAGGCGGACTTGCCAATCCTTTTATGTTAACATGCTTCAGTCACTGTATTCATCTGAAACCTCTGTATCGGTACCCTGGTTATTGCCCATTTTATTGGCCATTTCATCTGAACCATCGCTCATTTCCATTTCTTCCCCGGAATCTTCATCTTTGATATCTTCTTCCCTCATTTGTTCAATGCCGTTCTCATCTGCAGAAGCATCTGCATCATCGTCACTAACATCCATTGAGTTTCCATTCCACCTGTTGGTGGCACCATCCAAACCTTGTTCCCAATTTTCTTGCCCATATCCTTCTGTTTCTACATTGTCATCGGATTCTGCTGCCTCCACACTGTTGCTGTTATCAGCATCTTCCACATCCGTCCCAACCTTTTGGCCTTCCCATTCTTCCTCAGCCATATTCCTTAACGACCCACCATAGATCTTAGGGCCAATTGAGCCCTTAACAGAACTAAGCAATGTCCTCTCACCAGTAACCTTTTCTGGTCTCCTCTTCCTGACAGTACGACGGCCCCGACCAGACCCTTGCACATTTGACCTTCGACCCTGCTGTCTTAGCCCATGATTTACACTCTCAAGATTCCTCATGCTCTGCCTGCCAGTCTCAGATTTAAAACCAGGCATTCTTCTCTGTCCCCTGGTCCCATGTGCTTGATCATAGGGCCCACGTCCACGTCTATAGCTACGTCTGCCACGTGGATCAGTGAAGTTCTCTTCTCTGATAAGTTCATGTTGCTTAGGTTCCTTTAGCTCAACCTCTTTACCCTTGAGGGGAGAGTATCTTGAAGGAAGCTTCTGTGTATGGGAAGAATATGTTATATAATCAATTCAAAAACATAGAATCACTGGCCAGAACAAATGGCAATTCAAAATAAAGTTAGTCATGAAACCCCCTGGCCGCCCCCAACACCCCCCCCCAAAAAAAGAAAAAAAAAGTCTTTAGTCATTGTTCAACTGATGTCTTCAGCAGCTAGCCAAAGAGACCCCAGGCAAAGGTCACAGCCAGATGCTTCTCCCTTCAAAGACAAGAGGTAGCCTCTAGACAGCAGAAGCTGAGTGTGCCAAGACAAATCCTAGGACTGAAAATGGGACCAAGGTACCTTTAGACTAAAGAGAGCTTTCAATTTTCCAAAGGGTTGTGTGAGTCCATCCATTCAAGAAGACAATAAATTATAAAGAATCACCCCCACATATCGATATCATAAAAGCAACAATAATCTAGGGACAGAAAAAACTGACCACATATGCTTTCATTGATTTGTCCTCGCAGGGTTCAGTGTTCTCATTTGGTCGGTAAATAATGGATGCGTCTATCTCAAGAAGCCTCAGAGCCGTAGCTGCAGTCGTTTTTGGTATCCATGGGAGTACAGGAACTGGTTGAACAGCTGAATCATACAATGCACTCTCCAATGAAGCAGAAGAGCCCAATAATTCCTTTGTCATCTCAAAACTAGATGATAGAAAATCACGCTTTATGGAATTCTCCAATGTAGTCAAAATCTGAAAAGAAGTAAGAACAATCAACCTGCCAAAAAAGCACAGGTGTACAAAGCAAAATGGATCCTCCTAGATCTATAACAAGCATTTCCATGTCACTAATACATCATTATGCCCGCATTTAACTAGACAAATAAAAGCATAAGCTATGATCCAAAGAAAAATGGAAGCATCAGGCTAGCAAGATCACGAGCAGCAGAAAATTAAATTACCTCACAACAGCACCAGTCAAAGCCTTCTGTGCTACATGCTAATTAGGTTGCATTTAACAAATCCACCTTTAACTTGGCAAGTTTACATTTATTGGATGCAGAACAGGAAAATTTTCACGGTTTAGTAAGATCTGAAAGTTAAATTTGGCAGGTAGAAAGGATGTCAGAAACCTGTAGGAGCTCCTCAATTGAAGATGACATGTTCAACTTCACAGCCCATGTCTTCCTGGACTTCTCCATCCAAAATGTCTCAAGAGCTTCTGGCGGAACACATACCTGCCAATTAGTCAATTGCAAATAAGTATGTTCATCCTGAGCATCAATATTTGGGATCTCAGACACCAGAGAGCACCATGAAACTAAAACAAAAACATGCTGTTTTACCTCAATTAGAGCTAGCAGGGCCTTCAACAATCTGATTCCCAGGGGTAGGGAAGAATCACAAATATTTACATTCCCAGAGTATAACCTCCTTCTCTCTTCACATTGATTTCTATGTTCTGAAAGATTAAAGTTCTTCTGAGCAGAATTAAATGTCTGATGGCAAGAACGGCAGTGGGTGTCCTCAGAAGAATAAGAAGAAAGGCAAAAATCACATGTCACCAGTAGCTGAGGGGACCTTTTCTTTTCATATTTCATGGCAGATAATGTTATTGAATTCAAGCATTCTTTCCACATCCACTTCTGAAAATCTTGGTACCTTTTCAAAGCACCCTTCCTCTCCACTTCATTTCTCCCAAGCTCAATTCTGAACAAAGAAGTCTCCAATGCCTCTAAATTTGAACCACAAACCATGCTGCTAGGACTGTCAATTTCAGTAGGATCATTTTCCACAGTAGTTCTACCTTGGGACACAATTTTTTCCGACCAAAAGTTCCTTCGAACATTTTCTTTGAATGATGTTTCAATCTTTTGCAACATTATAGACAAGTGGGATTCCCTAATCCCACGAGTGTCCAAAGATGCAAGAAGGGTATCAAAGGCCTGCATATAGATATAATGTTGAAACAAATCTGTAAAGTATCAAAGACAAAGCAACTCCATATGACAAGAAGGTTCATTTTGTCATGCCAATTATTAATGAGAAAAAGAAATGATAATGAAACGATGAAAAGGAAAGACAAGCTCTGAAGTAAAAGACCATGATAATCACTTCAGAAAGGAGGTATTTGTGCCCCACAATAGTGGAAGGCAGGAAGATCACAGAAGAAAGAAGGAAAGAAGAGCCTAAATAAAACATTAAACACAAATGAGAGAATTAGATTACCTCTTCTGAATCAACAACTCTCCAGGTGCCATCAGATAATTCAACAAAGATCCTACCAGCACAAGAATCATTCCTAGAAGCAGATGCAACAAACTGCCAGTATCGGTTACGTCTACGATCTCGGCCTAGTGGCAAGGACCTATAAATGTAGGTCTCTTCGGCTATGTGTGCAATATATGCTTTCAATTGTGAGCGCAATCTTTTTGAAGTATTCCCATGTTGCTGAGTTGAGATGTTATCTTGATTCATGGAAGGATCATGAACAATCAGTGCCTTTTCAGTGGGAACGTCGTTGAGGTGATCTTGTACATTTTCTGAGGGAAGCAATGGCCTTTGGTATTCTGCATGGATTGGAGATGTCTCCTTATTGTTGCTGTCAACCACAGGCAAGGGACTTTGGCTGCCCTCAACTACAGAGCCAGTGATTTGTGTTTCAGGTTTGCCCCCAGTTGAGAGTGGGAGATCTAGTTTGCTAATAATATCTTCTTTCAAACGACTTCTATCCAATTGTGCCTCAGCCCACATTTGCCTTTTAAGAGCATTTGCAGCCTCCATTCGATCCTGTAAAGCATATTAGGAATTTATGGCAGTTTTACTTTGGGGTGGGGATGGGTGGGGAAGGGTATGGTGGGGATGATAATTAAAATAGAACAGAATGGAAAAAGACATTTACCTCAAGAACAGCACGTATGGAATTTCCTTCATTTGCAATACCAACCAAAGAAACTAGGGCATGAAGACGCTCCTCAACACATAGATGAGAATAGTCCCCTTCTGTGAGTCCTTGAACCCATGATTCACCTGATTTGCTTTCATCAATCTCAATATCTTCTTTATGTACATTGCTCACCCTTCCATCTCCATCAGCACGGCATTGCTCAATGGTACTTTGAGTATTAGCAACCTTGGGGCCATTCAAGGGGAATGGTGACAGTTCTTTATCAGTTTCATTTTGTGCAATTAATGGAGAATCACTGCAAGCATGATCTTTAACAGTTGCTGAATAAGAGTTAACTTCATTTGGATGATCAGCACTTTTGTTTGCAGTTAATGGAGTAGCTAAATCATCAACCTCGGGATCCTCATCAACATCTCCTTCAGAATCTTCGTCTCTCTCAGCATCATCAGCATCTTCCCCGCCCAAAAACCCATTCTCAAATATTCTAATTTTCTTCCTGGCTGCTGAAAGAACTGCTTCAGCATCAGCAGGATCCTTTCTGTAAGCAGCTCTCACACAATAAGTTGAAGGAGCAATTCTTTCAAAAAGTTTTTGGTCCCTTGTCAGGGCAACAGATATAGATGCCTCTGGTGTTTTGCTTGTTGTCAGGTCCCGAAGTCCAGATTTCTATAAACAAAAGGTTCAAATCAAGACATTCCAAACAAGCAAAGGCTATGAGTAACAAACAAAAGACATTCACCTGTATCTTGTCTGCAAGTTCAAGCACCGTCAATCCCTTGCTTCCCTCAAGTGAAAGAACGTGAAAAGCAGCAAATTTTACGGTTCCAGGTGTCAACCGATGCCTAGATCTGCGTGTAAGTAGTAAACCCTTTTCTCGCATTAGGGCAAAAGCATTCTCAGCAGCTGATCCATTGCGTAGGGTTGATATTATATCTCCACAACCTTTCACCTACAAGAATGGAAATGGTATTTTCAGTCAAACCAAAAGTTATCATATAAAGTAGTGCAAGTCTATAGCTATCTACCACAGCCAAATTGCTCACATACTTTCATACAAAAATTCATCATATTAAGTAAACGCAGGTCCCTTATCTACCAGATTGCTCATTTAATTAAAGAATGTTTGGCATGATTAACTAGATTCTTTTTCTTTTAACCTCAATTTTCCCAATTTGGTAAAAGCACTTAACCAACCTATACAATAATTACAAGTTCCTAGATGTAATCAACCCTTTAGAAAAGTCAAGTAGCACCAAAATGTTCACTCATTTCATTGCACAGAACTTTTTTCAGTTTAAGAAAATTCCATCTGCCTTCATTTTAATCATTAATTGTTATTGCATTGCTTTTGTACTACATAGAAAATAACTCAATAGCTACCTGATTCAGTAACTTATATTGTTTAACCTTATATTCTTACCAACTGAATCTCAGGACCTTATACCATTAACTAATTCCAACTCTAATATCACTATCTTCAATCCCTACAACAATTTGAACATAGTATGTTGTATGCACATGTAGAATAGAGAATTTCGGTGTTTTTTTCAATTGAAGATAATGGGGCAGGAAGTAAAGATAGAGAGAGACACACAGGGAGAAGACTAAAAATGTGAAAAAGAACCTCATCGTTAGCACCAAAGTATGCCCATGCTGCACTCCTCTTCTTCAACTGTGGCCCATATCCTGCAGACAATGCCAACTGCCGGAATATCTCAGGCCATGTCAGTGGAT
This sequence comes from Bruguiera hainesii, assembly GCA_023213295.1. NCBI lineage: Eukaryota > Viridiplantae > Streptophyta > Magnoliopsida > Malpighiales > Rhizophoraceae > Bruguiera > Bruguiera hainesii. The sequence continues at coordinate 2,662,859 of JAHOYR010000005.1, forward strand.
TTAAGTGTCGCTGCCAATTCCGTATGTCAAAGCCCCACGTATAGGCCTAGAGACACAATAAAAATAGTGAATTATTCATTAATGGAATGAAAGATAATCTCCTCTTTGGAGACAAATTAATATCAGTGAACCAGAGGCTACCCCTTCAACAATGTGTGGATGTCCGCCCTCAGGATTAGCTGTAGTGTATTGATTTGCGCCTAAACCAGAAGAAGGTGTCCTAGCAACATCTTCAATATCTTTTATAATCAATCTCAGAAGAGCAACATGTATCTCTCCCAGCAATCTTGAATCCTGAATCACAGAGTATAAACGTCAGTAGAGATGAGGATTAAGTAAACAAAAAGAGCTCATGCTAAATAAAACTGAGAACAAGAATTTCCACTGGTGACTCACATAGTCATGAAAAGCTTGAACAAATTCATCAAGTGTAAAAGGCCATAATCCAAGCACGTCAGCAAAAGTGATAAAAAATCTCCAAACCTGAGAGGGGCCAATAAATTTAGACCACAATATAGCAACAGCAAAAGGAGAAAAAGAAAACTGAGTCAAGAAAATTCCATTTTGGAGTTTTCTCGACAATTTACTTGTGTAGGGGGGAGGGGGGATCCTGCATTTTTTTTATTTTTTTAATCCTTGTGTAAGGAACTAACAAAGAAATTCTTTCAACAAAAATGTGAATTAGGAAGAATTCACCTATCGGTGCAAATGAATCCCAACAAGTACCCACGATTACATAAATCAAACTCCCTTAAGAAAAATCATCCCGATAAATGCACCAAACTTACTCAAACTTCAGCTTAATTACACATTGTTAAAACTTTTACATTCAATATTGCAGAAAAAAGCCATAATCACACAGCCCAAAAACTAAGTTGAAGATATAAGGATGTTATGGACTAAAGAGAGATCCCTCTCACTCATATTTTCCAACTTTACCAAAGAGAGATCCCTGCTAGTCATATTTTCCAGCTTTAGTGAAGAGAGACCCTGCCACTCAACTTTTCATAGAGGCACACTGCAATCATCAAGATAGATTGACAAAATAAGGGAAAAAGGGATCTTAATGCATACCATTAGAAGGTTCCCAATATTTTCCTCTGAATTCATCCAAGGTTGAATTGCAAAAGGCTTTTTCAGTTGCACAGACTCAGGTGGAAATCTACTTAGAGAATCTACAAGAAAAAAACTGTTAAAAAGTGCCAAGAAGAAGGGAGAGCAATATGCAAAAAGGACAATACAGCTAATGTTAATAATAAGGATCTCAAACCAACACAGTCAGGAGAAAACATTGAAACATTTAAAGTAGCTTACAGCTACATGATTTTCACTTTTGTTGCATGGAATTTGCACAGAGCTTCTGTTGGCTCTGAATAAGTCTGAAGGCCAAAGAGAGATTCATAATTGCTTCAACTCTATCTATGTATTTTGGTAAAGAGTTCTAGTTAAAAAAAAAATGGTAAGAGTTGCGTTTTCTTCACAAATTTGCTCTTTATTACATGAGATTTATAACCTTTTTACATGGGATGTAGAACTGGGGTTACTTGTTGAAGCTCCAGTAATCAGATGTCAAACTCCCTCCATACAATTTGATCACTGGAAATTTCATAATGGTCCACCGTATAGAGTCATTATCTAAAACCTCCTAATGGCTAAAGGTGTAAAGCCGTCCAATGACATAAGATATGATCTAGTTAAGCCAACTTTTGCTTCATTAGCTTGCATGTTGAACTTTTTGTTACCTCTGAATGACTCAAGACTTTGCAAAGTATTGTAATCAAGGTGAACTATAGACAGCAGCCCCTTGCTAGCAGCTGCTAATTCCATGAGTTCCAGCTGTTCATCCTCAATAAGATCCAAAGATTCTTTGGCAATTCTGCGTGCAGTTGCCTTCTCAATGGCAGCTTTGCGTTTAACTGCCTCTCTCTCTCTACGGAGCTCTTCCTTTTGTCTCCTCTTCTCAGCCTTTAAAATAAACAAAATGAAAGGATGATCAAAGAGATATGCTTCTATTTCAGAACAAAGTATTGAATGCTTAGAAAGAGTGGATTCTCAAACTCACTCTTATCTGCTCCTTTTGCAAAAACTTTTCTCTTCGCTCAAGTTCACGTCTCTGCTCACGTTGTAATCTCTCCTCTTCTCGCTGCCTTTCACGCATCAACCTCTCTTCTTCCTTTCGTCTTTCACGGTCCTGTCTTTCCATTTCCTTCCTCATTCGTTCTTCATTCTAAGAAAACAAAGTTCAAATGTCAGTATCAGCTACATATCTTTTATGCTGATCAGCATCTCACGGAGCCAATAAAATTTACCTTCCGCCTCAAAATATCTCGTCTCTCGTGCTCTTTGCGAATCCGATTCTGATGGGCTTCAACTTCCCTGGCAATCCTAGCTTCATCTGTCTACAAGGGGAAACTATATGTATTATTGCCAAAAGTCAATCCTCAAATAAAAATAAAAAGAAAAAAGGCCCATACAACACGTGACTCCAATCGGGATACCTTGCGTTTCCTTTCCATCTGCAGATCAGTATCAATTTGAAAGATTTGTCGATGAGAAAAGACACCTGAATTTTCTGATCCCATAATTGGTTGGCCAATGGAATGAGCACTTATTCTAGTGTTGGTAACAGATTCCCGCTGCATGAGACTGTCATCATCCCGGTGAGGAGATGAGAAAACATGTTCATTCCTCTCTTGGGGCAATATGCGAACATGTGATATTTGACCTTGGACACCATGAACCCTGGACAATGGTTCTTCACCATGCACAAATGGTGAAGCTCTTGCCCTTAGGGTATCAACTGGTAAATCACAATAAGGAGATTGGGTAACTTGCCCAAACACATCAGATCTACTGCTTGACTGCTCCTGGAGACGTTGATATGCATGAACAGCTCTTGCAGAGGCCTGGCAATATTTCATCAAAAAGTTAACAGAAATAGACTAGAAAAAATAAAACTCAGTATACTATAATATCGTGTATCAAATAAAAACTGCATTTATCAGATCAAACTAGTGGTACCAATACCATAAACCACTCGTGCAAGAATTTCCATCTTGGAAGAAAAGTAGAGGATGCAGTAACAAATTTCCAAGCACAATGTCTTGCACATGACTTTAATTGAAAGCCCAATGGGTAGAAGAAGGTAATAAAATCCCACTCCATAAATCGGGCATGACAACAAATCACATAGAAGATGATAAATTCAGCAAGGATAAAACTGAAAAAGAAACCTTGCTGAAATTTGTGCACTCATCTAACAAACAAATTACTTCAGAAATTTTGAATTTTCTAAGCAATAGTGCGCCATAGGGCAATCAAATACACTTTTACCGTCTCGTCAAAGTGTACACTCAGTTGCCTAGACAAACTGCCAATTATCAAGGCTCACAATATTAAGAGATTTAAGAGATAAATTTGATGTGGTAGCTATAAACAATATATGCATATTGGTTATTGACAACACCAGCCTCAGGTTGTTGCTCATCACTCCCTAGTTTTATAGTTTGCATGCTCTCATTTACTACTACTTGCTGTGTTATATCCCCTATGTTCACAAAACATATGCCCATGTATTCTGCCTCACCAGTTAGGCAAAGGAGGACACTACCACATTTGCATTAGGTACAGGTCCTACTATAATAGAGTCCAAAAAAATGGTTGAAACTAGGAAAAATGCACACTAAATTTGTAGTCAAAACTAGAAAGGATAAATGCTAAGTAGATTAAGCATCATGATCATTCTGCAGCTCTATAGATAAAAATAAAAAATGAAAAAAAACAATCAGTTCATATGACATGGACTGCATTGAAAAATTAGAGAAACAAACTTTGCTGGATTTTGATTCAGGTCGCTCGTAGGCCTTTCCCTCATATGAATACCCTAAGTGCTTCTGCTGCTCTGCCATTGATCCTGTGCATGGAGATCCACCAAAGTTAGCAAATGCAGTCCTAAAATAAAATGTTAAACAAGGCATATATTGTTTATACACATTATAGGCCAAAATCTAAGTCCTAAACATATTTGTCACCAAGTATGCACTCAACATGCATATGATCCTATACGATGGAAGGATTTGCAGGGGGTATATATATATATATATATATATATATATATATATATATATATATACACACCAAAGATTAGGGGTAACTATCCATCTGAGTTTCCTAGGACTCACATCAACGATGTCCAGAATCATTAAAATAAGTTAAGCTGCTTATACCTATTGGTGTGCCAAATGCATCAGGCGGCAAAGGATCAAACTCCATTCCAAGCATTGGCCCATCCTCCCTCAATGGCTCACCCAACTGTGCCTCCACACATGCAATAGCTCTGAGCTCCATAACAGATTGAGGTGATGACTCATGATACCTCCGCATCATTGCCACGTCATCCAGAGCCATCTTCCTAGGTTCTGTGTACGGGCTAGAGCCTGAACCAGACCCAGAACCAGACCCATAGTCACTACCAGGCTCAGGCATTGCTGCCCTCCTCTCCTCCGTAGGAGACTCCATCAAAGTTGCTCCTTTACGCGGTTTCTTGCCAGGAGCTTCCTTCTTGTCCTTCAATCTCCTGTGGCAAAACCACATCTGCAATTGCCTATCCGAGAGACCCAATTTCTCGGATAATTCCGCGCGCATTGCCTCGGATGGGTATGTCTCCGCTAATCAAACCATCAAAAAAGCACCAAAATTAATAAAATCTAACCAGAAACGCATGCAAATAACCACAAAAAAAAAAAAAATGCAACTAACCATACCTACACAACAAGCATAGAATAATAATAATAATAGAAAAAAAATAGAGAGAGAGAGAGAGAGAGAGATAAAACAATAAAAAATAAAAAAAAGAAAAAGAAAAAAGAAAAATTCAAAACAACAAACCCAAATTTCAAGATCAGCACAAGAGAGCATACAAGAAATCACACGGGAAAACAAGCAAACAAATTGGAAAAGAATAAACCGAATAACGTAGAAACAGGGGGGAGATTGAGGAGTTCGGGAGAGAGTATGGACAGGCATAAGCTTTCTCAAGGGTTTCGAGTTGGAAAGGAGTCTTCATCTGGCGCTTGGGCTTGCTGCTGCTGCTGCTGGGTCCTCCATCATTCGAATTCGCAGCAACGACAACGCTCTTGTTATTCGTCTTCTGGTGGCTCTCATCTTCAGAATTCGCCTCCATTCGATCCCGATCCCCCGCTTCTTATCAAAAAATCAAAACAAAAAAAAAAATTAGGGTTTGCGAGATCAGATTCGATCGCCCTCTTTTCCTGTCACTCTCTCTCGCTCTCGCTCTCTCTCTCTCTCTCTCTCTCTCCCAATCTATCTCCCGAAGAAGTAAACTAAACTAAATATCTTGAAAGTCAAGAAAAAAGAAAAAATAAATAAAAGAAAAGAAAGAGGAGGCCGAGGCCAATGCGGGTGGGGAAGAATTAACATTGACATTAATATCTATGACCTGTTCTTTTTACTCCCATCATCCCATCGTATCATATCATATCACATATCATCCCCAAAAATAATAATAATAATAATAATAATGATAAATAAGAAAAAACTGGACAATTAGGTAATTTTTTAATTAATGATGATGAAGAGAAAGGAGAGGTAATAAGAAATGGATGAACGCATTATGATAGGAAAAAGAAGACACATCAACAAAAAATCCAACACTTTTTCTTGACTCTAACCCATTTCTCCCCCCCCCACACCCCACCTCCTACCCTTTCTTTTTCTTTTTTTTTTCTTGTTTTTTCTCTTTTGTTTTTCTATTTTTGTTTCTCTGATCTCCTTTTCTTATTGTCGTCGTTGGCAATTAGCATGGTGTGTTTGCGTGTGATTAATCTTTTCTTCTTTTTTTCTTTTTTTTTTTTCTCTCTTTTCCTTTGGATAGATAAATTGAAAGGTGTCGAACACTAACAGCGTTGGCAAGACCCAAAACCCAAAACCCAAAAGAAGAATAAAAACAGAGAGAAAGACAAAATATGCAAATTGAGCTCTCGTTGCATGTCTTTGTTACTGTTAATGCAAAAGCTAAACCCATGTTCTGTATTGAATTGTATTTGTAAAATATTTCCCCTTTTGCCGTTTTATTTGGTATTTGGTTTTTTTTTTTTTTTTGTAACTTTTTAATGTGTGTTTCTATTGCTTTTGCTTGTTGAACTTGTAAGGGTTGAAGGGCGAGAGGTGGGGTGGGGGGGGGGAGAGAAGCTCTCGCCTTGTGTGCGTTGGCCCTATGGGATCTTTGCGTGACACAATCTGGTTGAATATTCCGGTTTGTGCCAATAGCGGGTGGGCCCCATTGTTTTTGTCCTTCTGTTTCTTTTTTAAATGTTTCATTTCGGGTCGGTGGGCGGAAATTTGGTGGGCCTACTGGGCCCCGAAATCTTGTCCTCCAACAAACTAAACATGACCACCCAGTTAGGCCTCATTCTAATTGTGGGGGAAGTGGGGAAGGGGCCTCTTGGCAATGGGTTTTAGTTAACAAAAGAAGAAAAAGAAAAAAAAACACCACTGCAATGTCAGTCATTGGCTGCCATTACGCAGCAGAAGCGGGGTGAAAATACAGGCAACGTTGTTTTCAAAGTATTTGCTAATTCTTTTAAGCAAAATGTAAGACCCTTTTCAGCACTTAAAAGTTCTCATTCATACTCGATTTGCTAATTCTTTTAGCAAATTGATAACGATGTGCATAGTCACGATTTGTACTTACATTAGACTCGATTGATTCTTTTTGCTTTCTAATAGATTCAAAGGGATTATCTCGTGACTAGGATTTCATGTAAGCTATAAACACTTTTTTTAACTCCCTTATGGATTTTTCTATAAGAGATTTGCTGACATTTGAATTAGATAAGTGGTGCAAAGACATGAGATATGATTGTAAATTATTGACGGGTGAAAGACATAAATCCCATAAAATAGCATTTTGAAAACAAATGATGAGATTATAGAGACTCAAGGAAAAAAATTATGAAAAATAAATAAATCAATTTTTTTCAAGGCAATTAGTCTCTCATCATACCTTTAGAGAGTTTAGCTTCCAACAAATTAAACAATTATTAATTGCATTTAATTGCTTCAATAAAAAGTTGTATGACAATATATATTTATAGGTATATAAACATGACTATAGCTAAGCAAAATAAACTCCTAATATGATTCTCTAAATTACTCCTAATGAAATATGAAACACATTTGTAAATTATTCATACCAAATATGGAGAATATTGAATAATATAACTAATGATAATCTAACTAATTAGGAAAGGCACCCTACACATCAAATGGATAATTAGGAAAATAATGGACAACTCCAATATTAATTAATGCAAATATTAACAGAACTACATGCCTAAAACTAGATATTGAGATGGGTTTAATATTAAAATCTTATAATTAAAATTTTACTATGCTCTCATAGTTTCATGTTTACATAAGTTGGCTTTGCATTCAATTTAGTTCTAGACAAATATTGCAATTTTCACATCACCGTATTTATGATGGGAAAAAGGAGACAATGGAGTATAAATAGTTCTATATGAGGAGATGATTAAATAATAAAAATGACAATACAAATAAATTATGCAAGAAAACACATTAATTTTTACATGAAAAACTCTTTCAAATCAAAAAGAGAAAAAATCATGAGACACTTCAAACCAGAGGTCAACTTCATTATAATCAAATGAGTACAATAGAGGTACACAATTTCAATTGCATCAAACAAATTGAACAAAATTCAATTTGGACTAAACGAGAGACTAATAAGTTAAGCAAAACAGGTCAACTATGTACTATTAATTACAACTCAACAAATAAACCTCAAGGCAATAATCCAACCATTCAAAAATGAACTCCTAAATGTTCTTTACCAGCTATTTAAAATTTAGTTCAACTGGATCAAGGGTCAATGTTCATCTACACAGTTCATCTATATAGAAAAAGACCAATAAACCCAACAATTCTCCCTATCCCGATTACGTGGAGATATTAGTCATCCCGACCAATGCACAACACAACTCAAATTATCATTTGTATGAATCTTTTCAATTTCTAGCTATTTATAATCAAAAGCATCTCATATCTAATGATACCACATATCAATATGTTTTAACTTAGCATGGAAAGTTGGATTCTTACTAAGATGGATGACACTTTGGCTATCATAGTATAACATATAATTTAATTGTTTAAAATTAAGTTCCTTTATAACCTTTTCATCCAAAGTAACTCTTTAGATGCTTTAATTATTACAATAAACTCTACCTCTATAATGGACAATGCAACACACTTTTACAATTAAGATTACCAATTCACTACTCCACTTGCAAGAATAATCACATAACTTGAAGTAGACTTTTTGAAGTCAATGTTACTTGTCATATCTAAATATATAAATCCAGTAAGAATAAATTTGTCACTCCCAAAATAAAGTCTTAAATCAGTGGATCTTCACAAATATCTTATTATCCACTTCATTGTATTTCAATACTCTTTGCTAGGATTTGAAAGGAAACAACTAATTGTACCAACTGCATGAGTTATATCAGACCTCGTGCACATCATTGCATACATCAAACTATCCATAGTTAATGCAAAAGGAACTCTTTGCATCTCTTCCTTATCTTTCTTTATGAAAGGATATTAGTTAATAAATAATTTAAAATGTGTAACAAAAGGAGTATTCACCACTTTAGCCTTATCCATGTTACACCTCTGAAGCACCTTTTCAATGTATTGCTTTGGTACAAATATAACCTTTTCTTTTTTCTATCTTGAGTGACTGACATACCAAGGATCTTCTTTACTGGTCTTAAGTCCTTTATGGAAAAGGACTTGCTTAACTCTTGTTTCAACATGTCAATTTTAGAAGTATTATGACTAACAATAAGAATATCATCAACATAAAGCAGTAAAATTGTGAAATGATCATCAATGAATCTCTAAACAAAAACACAATGATCAGAACTAGTCTTTTTATAGCCTTGCTCCCTCATAATAGACTCAAACTTCTTATACCATTGTCTCGAAACTTGTTTCAAGTTATCAAGTTTTTCTTCAGCCTACACACATAATCCTCTTTTCCTTTCACCTCAAAACCTTGTGGTTGTTCCATATAAATTTCTTCTTCCAAGTCACCATTGAGAAAAGTTGTTTTCACATCCATCTGCTTAATCTCTAAGTCCTAACTAGCAGTCAAACTCAACACAACTCAAATGAAAGACATTTTCACCACCAGTGAGAATATCTCTTCAAAGTCAATATTTTGTTTCTGACTGAATCCCTTGATAATCAATCTTGCTTTATATTGTGGACATGAAGTATTTTCTTCTTACTTTTTATGTAAATCCACCGATTTTTCAAAACCCTCTTACCTTTAGGTAACTTTACTAACTTATAAGTAGAGTTATCATATAAGAATTTTATTTCATCTGTCATGATATTTATCCAATGTTGCCCATACTTACTTTCAATTACTTCTTTATAACACTCAGGTTTTTCCCCATCAATTAACATCACAAACTCATCAGTAAAGTACCGAGTAGAAGATACTGGAATTCTATTGGACCTCTGTGGCTGAAATGGAGGTGAAAGTGTATACGTATGATCTTCTATGAAAGCATTAATATCACCTACACCCTGCATATTATGATCCTATTGAACATTTTCATTATGTTCTTGAACATCACTATAAACATCAACCAAATCACTTATAGGTGTCTGAGAAAATGGACAATATCAGCAGAATTATCATTAACTTGAGGAGTTAACTTCTCAATATCTTTAATATTTTGATCCTCAACGAACATAACATCTTCACTCTTTACAAGTTTTTTCTCAACCAAATCATATAAACAGTAACCGAAGTCATCTTCACCATAACTAAGAAGGATACATTGCCAAGTCTTTAAATCTAATTTCCCTCTTTCATCTTTAGGAACATGAACAAAAACCTTACAGTTAAAGACTCATAAATGGTCATAAGAGACTTTCTTACCAAACCAAACTTTGGTTAGAACATTACCTTCTAATGAAACACTAAGAGACGGATTAATTACATGTATCATTGTATTTAAAACTTCATCCCAAAAGGATTTATGCAAATTTGCTTCTGAGAGAAGACATCTGACCTATTCAATCAACATTCTGTTTATTCTTTCTACTAAACCATTCAACTGTGGTGTCTTGGGAGGTGTCATCTAGTGTTTAATTCCATACTTTCTATAATACTCACCACCATTATCAGTACGAATATATTTTAGCTTTTTACTAATATGTCTTTTAACAAAGGTATGAAATTGTTTAAATACATCAAAAACTTAATCTCTAGTTTTCAAAGTATAAACCCAAAGCTTCCTTGAGTGTTCATTAATAAAAGTCACAAAATAAAGAACACCACTAAGTAAGCGTGCCTTCAAAGGACTACATACATCAAAATGTACTAATTCAATTAATTTTGATTTCCTTAAAGGTGAGTGATTCTTAAATATAACTTTATTCTATTTTCTAACAAAATAGTGAGGACATTTATTTAAAATTGCACTCTTTCTGTTTGAAAGTTAGTTCTTTTTTGCCAAGCAATTCATCCTTTTTTCACTTATGTGACTAAGCCATTTATGTCATAATTCAATGGAATTATCATTCTCTATTACATTTGCAATATCTTTGAAGATAACAACTTGCATGAGATATAAACTAGAACATTTCTTACCTTGTGCCATAACTAAGGAGCCTCTAGTAAGTTTCCACTAACCATCACCGAAAGTACTACAAAAACCTTCATCATTTAGCTTTCCTGTTGAAATCAAATTTAAATGGATGTCAGGAACATATCTAACATCCTTTAATATTAGTTGTGCTTTATTACTAGTCTTTAAGCAAATATCACTAATACTAATGATTTTTGCTAAGTTGTTATTACCCATCTTTAAAATTTCAAAATCACTAAGAGTATATGTTGTGAATAATTTCATTCTTGAAATAACATAAAGAGAAGCACCACTATCTATGACCTAATTAGTCTCATAAGACGTCAAATTAATCACATTTTCATTACAAATAATAATGAGGTTACTAGTACCAGAAGTGAATGCAATAGCAATACAATCATTACTCACATTTTTATTCTCGTGTTTATCACTACCATATTTATTTTCTCTCTTCCATTTGTAACACTTTTTTGGAATATGACCCATTTTCCTATAAAAATGACACTAGACATTCTTGTACTTAGATCTTGACTTACTCCAACTCTTACTTTTACCTTTTTTACCATTTCTTTTTTCTTGACTTCTCTCCTTATTTTCAGTAATTAAAACCTCTGATTTAGATGATGATGAACCTTGAGATTTCCTTCTTATCTCCTCATTCAACACACCGCCCTTTACAAGTTTCAATGATAAAACACCACCTAAAGCAAAATTAGCAAGAAAGATTCAAAAAGTCTCCTAAAAATTAGGTAAGGTAGCAAGTAACCATAACCCAAGAACCTCATTATCAAACTTAATGCCTATACCTAATAACTAATCAATGAGACCCTAAAACTCATTTAAGTGGTCAGCAGTTGAACTCCCTTTATTATATCTTAACTACATTTTTATGTGGAAAACTCCTTCAAATCAAAAAGGAGAAAACCATGAGACACTACAAGTTATAGGTCAACTCCACTATAATCAAGTGAGAACAATAAAAGTATACAACCTTAATTACATCAAACAAATTGAACAAAATTCAATTTGAACTAAAAGAGAGACTAATGAGTTGAGTAAGACAGGTCAACCACATGTTGTTAATTATAACTTAATAAGTAGACTTTAAGTCAATAATCCAACCATTCAAAATAAACTCCTAGATGTCCCTTACCAGCTGTCCAAAATTCAACTCAGTTGGACTGTGGGTCAATGTTCATCCATACGATTTACCAACTCTACCATAGATGAGAAACCAAAAAGTTACTAAAATTAAAAGGTCTCGGCTCTAATGGAAAAACTGCCCTTACAGTTTACAAAAACCTAATCTAACCATCCATAAAAAAGATATATATGTCCTCCAACTATTAACCAAAAATTAGCTTGATCGAAGTACAACAATTCTTTAATTATACAATTGATCAAAATTATACGCAGAAAATCGCCCAGAGTATAAACCTAAGAAAATTGAGGAGAAGTAAGACTTACTGTACTTGAAACACAATCCCCACCATTCAGAAATAATAACCAAACGTCATTTATCAACTATTCAAGTTTCTGTTTGATCAGACACTAATATCCTTTTCAAACATAAGATTAAAGAACCCTATCTTTTCTTCCCTTTCTTTTGGTGGCCTCTCTCTTTTCCTCTCTTACTTTGGGCAGCCTTGTTCTTTTCTTTTTTTTTTTCTTAGCACTAGCTCTTTTAGGTTTTTCCAACCAAAAAGGGGTCTTTATACCCACTTTAATTATTTTGGGTTATGGCCCAAAAAATTTGGGCTATATATCAATATAAGAAGGAACCAATAAGCCCAACAATTTATTCCTAAGTAATTCCATTATTAACATTTGCATATTACATGGATAACTAAAAGAATAGTGACCAGCTTTGATACCAATTAATAAAAACCTTATAAGAACTATACTCTAAAAGCTAACTATTAAAGTGGACAACATAAAGTTTATAAAAGCCCCTTATTGAAATTTCATACTTTTAATATTAGATTTAAGTCTTATATTTTGCAATTAGGATCTTAAAATTTCTATATTTCATTAGAGTGTGATGAAAAACTAATCGAGATGTAGTAGTTATAATTGTTTGCTTTTTGGATTAATTATTTACTTATGTGTACAATTTGCTTACTTGCTTCTTGTAGTTACTCACTAATTTTAATTTGTTTGCTTTGTTAATGCTCGTTGCTTTGAATGAATGGCTTTAATCTAATCAAGCTTACATTATGTTTGTGTTTTATCCTAGCATGGATAACATTTAAATAATGATGAAATGACTTTATAAAAGTTAAAACTAAAGTAAATTGCCCTTAAAAGGATTAATAAACTTGTTGCTTTGGTTTATAGATTTGTTCCCTTTTCAACTTAGGTTTTCTTTGTTCTCCCCATAAAGAGCAAATACGATGACACCTTCATTAAATTGAATTTCATCTATTTTGGTAGTGTATTAGGCATATATGGCCTTAACTATGAAAGCTTTCTACAAATGATTGAAGACTATCATACCACAAGGTTTGAGAAATGATTAAATGTACTCAAACTTATGATATCCACATCATAGTAAACTTACTATTAAGTTAAGGCTAGCTTTTAGCAACTTGTATGAGCTAAAAAGGTGTACCAAAATCTATGCTCATATTTGTCTCCCAACAGAGCACAATAATGGTTTTTGCCATAAATATATAATATTTGGTCTAATTATCTTTAAATTGATATCTAAAAATAATGGTAATTTAGATTAAAGTTTTCAATTGTGAACTAAAGGTATCTATATTGATGCTAGGACTTTTTATTTACATTTGAAATGATTTTGTAAGAAAGGAAACCTATAGAAAGCCACTCATAGGTAAGACAAGTCAATCTGTTATTCCACCTTTTAGGTAGATTAATCACTTATGACATAAATTGTGGATGAGATGGCAATGGATAGATGGACTCCATTAATGGGAACATGAATTGCCTTAATGAGGGCATTTTGGCATCTTAGAAAGGTGCATGAAACTTTGGATTTCTTAATGGTTAAGCTTGTTGGGTGAATTTATCGATTGTGGCAAATAGTGTGAGAACAAAGATTAACTTGTATTTTATCAATTTTTCTTAATATTTATTAATTCTTTTTGGTACTATGGAAAATGTGCTTTCGACAAATGCATCCATCAAGTTTTTGATTGTTTGAATAAATTTTAGTCTTTTCAATACATTTTTGTGCTAATGGAGTAATATCCCCATGCCATAGTTGTTTGATAGAGAAAAATGGCTATACAAGTTATTATGCATTAGCAACTAATTATAACTATTTTAGCTTTGAAACTAAAAGTTTTAAGTAAAGAACTTAAGTTTTTTACGGTAAATAAGAAACCACATAAAGGATAAATTAAGTACAAAACTTTCAACCACATTTACATTAACTGGTAAGCTTTATTATATAAAAAGCTATTTAAAAATGCATCATTACATCAAGAAAACAAGAGTTTAATGCATGTTAATAACTTGAACAAGTGTCGAAAGCTTTTCACGGTTCAAGATAATCCCTTAAACTTCTATAACATGCAAGATTACAAGATTGCTTGCTAAAGCAATAAACTAAAACAAATTCAAAAGAGAGTAGGCCTTGTTGCCTTGTAAATAATTAATAATATGTAAGACAAGATATTTGACACTTGGAATAAAGAAAGATAAGCAACAATCCTTTCTTAGCTTTAACTGCTATAATAGAAGAATAAACTTGGGATTTTGGAGGTGTCATCAAAACAAAAGCTTGCCATCACTTCTTAAGTAATGCACCTTGCACTAGTAGCCTTAGTAGCATTAATAACCAATTATGTTGTATGGAATCAATTGCTATAAATATAATCATTAATACAAAGACATGCACAAAATATATGAACTGTAGCATATATTTAACAACCATTTTAGATGATATGGTTATTAATGCATGAATGACTTATAAGCTATATGGCAAATACAAATTGAACATTTACCTTTAAATAGGAAACAAAATATTAAAAACAGAATCAAAACAAAAAGAATATAAGAAATTTATATCATTTGAAACCTAAATGTTCTTATATTCATAACTGCATTAAAGTTTCATTATTTTAGAAGTTACAAATTACATAATAAATATACCTTTTTATATAAAGAGATAAAGTAACTTTTATATAGTAACAAATTACATGGTTACCTTTCATATAATATTAATTAAGTTTCACCCGTACGGCAAGCTTTTATTTAGAGATTGATTATCAAATTGGCAACTATCATAATATAATTAATCCCTTTTGTAATCCATAATCTCATATAAAACCTTCTCAACAATTAGTCATAGAGACCAATTGGAGCTGCACATAGCCTCAAGTATAAGGTTATTTAAACATTCATTAAAGAGTTTCCATAAACAGTAAAATCATTCATAAAACTTCAATGATTTTTTCAATATAATTAGAAAATATGCTAACCATACACCTTTGAAATGCACCTAGAGTATTATAAGTCCGAAAGGCATGCGTCAATAAGTAAGAGTGCCAAATGGGCATGTAAAAGTTTTCTTCACTTAGACTTTCGGTGCAATTACAATTTTGTTAGAATTGAAATTATTACCAAAACATCTCAAGTATGTTCTTTTGGGAGATAGGAAAACTTTACTAGTGGTCATTGTAAAGAATTTGACCCCATTACAAGAGGATAAGCTTTTTTAGGTTTTAAGAGATCAATTTGATGAACCATAATAGATATCAAGGGGATAAGTTTATCTATATGTATCCATTACATCTTGCTTAAGGAAGGTTCAAAACCATTAAGAGAAGTACAATGTAGATTAAACCCTCCTATAGTGGATGTAATGAAGAAAGATGTATTAAATTTTCTTGATGTTGGTGTGATCTACCCAATCTCAGATAACAAATAGATTAGTCTAATACAAGTAGTTATAAAGGAAATAGGCATCATGGTAGTCAAAAATCAAGATGATGAGTTGATTCCCACCTAAATTCAAAATAGGTGGAAGGTTTGTATTGATTACCATAAGTTAAACACTATAACTCATAAATATCACTTTCTTTTACCTTTTATTTATCAAATACTTAAAAAGTTGGTTGGTTAATCTCACTATTATATTCTAACTCATTAATTTATACAATAACATTCATAACAACTCCCTTAGAATAGACATTAAATCGATCAATAAATTATATAATCATACTAGTTTCTTTTAAAGGACCTTAAAGAAATATAAATAGAGTGTGATATAACATTAATTGGTACTTCTAAATCTAGTATGACTCTTTTAAATCTAGTGTTGTCTATTATATAAGAAATAATGAATGTATCAGGGTTTTTGCACTTAGGGAGAAATTTTCTTTAAATAACAGTCAAGGCATTCTCTCTCACATTTACCTTTTCATCACCTTTAAGCTTCCTTTTAGAGCTGCATAATTCCTTGAGAAATTTTTCATATTGAGGCATTTAATTGATTACATTAATGAGGGATATGTTTACTTCTACCTTTTGAAACATCTCCAAAATTTCCTTTTCTTACTTCTCTTTTTAAAATTTTGCAAATCTACTTAAGAAAAGAGGTAAGGTAACATTGGAAGAAATAAGAGATTGAAGGTTTACCTTAAGTAGTGAAACTTGAACTTCGATCAATTTAATTTTTATGGGCACGACTTTTTTTTCATGGCCTCTTCTTCTACCCTAGAAGGTGTCTTTATTAGTTCTTCCACTTCTTTTCCACTTCTTAAGATTATGACACTTGCATTCTTTTTTGGATTTACCAAGATTTAAAATGGTAATTTACTTGATCCTTATGCCCTTACTCTATTCATAATCATGGCAAGTTAGTTCATTTGATTTTCTAAGTTTTGAACGCTTGCTTTTGTTTCTTGTTGAAATTGTTTGGTGTTATTAGTAAGGGCTTAACAATTTCATCAAAAGACATACCTAAATTTTTAGGATGCATTTTGTCTAACTTTAAAAGGATGATAACACTTGTTGAAATTGGTAATTAAAGACATTATAAACCACTTGTCGATTACATAATTAAAGTCAAGATGATATCTCCATCTAGAATTGTAGGTTTTGGAGAAAGGATTATACTTAGGTTGTGGTTGCCCTTAAAATCCTCTTATGACATTAGTTTGCTCTATTGGATCATCTTGAAGTGTTTGACGCATATCAATTAGATATCCTTAATTCGAGCAAATGTCATATGCCTAAACTTATTATAGGTTTCCTATAGCCATTTGATGTATAAAAGAAGTCAAATTAGTAATTTGTTGTTTAACGGATAATGTACTTACCTTATTAATATTCTTAAATGTGAGTGTGAGTCTTAGTAAAGGTGGAAAAATTATGTGTTTGTTGGCTTTAATGTAGTCTCTTATTTAATGAAACCTTTGATCAAACTCTTTATTAGACATATAAACTTGCAACACAAGTTATATAAGATTATAATCACAAAATAATAGATTAATTAAATAATTAATTCTCGACAACAATGCCATATATATATATATATATATCGAATATACCAAAATTATTCTAAATCACTCAATTAACAATTTTATAATTAGGGTGAGTTAAGGTTAAATCCACAAAAATTAATTTTTGATTAATCAGTTAACTAATTATCTTAGTTCTATTGAGTTCACACAAATAAAATAGCAAAAAAGGGAATTTGATTTTAATTAAACTAATAAAAATTAGAATAGAAAACTAACTACAAATAAAATTAATGGATGAATAGACCTTTGGTAATAAGGATATTTACACTATTAAATTCACACATTAATCATTAACATTAAAGGCCAATGATTCTGTAATTGAATATTCGATTTAAAATAATGACAAACTATATTATTCCAAATTATCGTTAATTCATTATTAATCAAGATAAACTCTTTAATTAATATTTTATTAACTAAACTACCAAAAACAAGTTCTGTAGATATAATTTATTAATAACATTCAGATAAGAAAGATATCCAAATCTAAATAATAAATTCATAAGCTGATTTGTTTAATAAGAGACCATATTTTCCATAAAAATTAGATAAACTTAACCATAATTTTCAATTTATATCTACTACTTAGTGTTATAATTATCTAACACTTACAAACTTGAATTTTAAATTAACATTAGATCATAAAATAAATTGTCTAATATGTATTCTAGCAATCAAATAATATAATTATGAATAATTATAATAAAAGAACATAAGAATTCAAAATAAAGAATCAGATTTAAAATAAAAACCAATAAGTGTCATAATGCTTCCTTCAAACATTTTAATCCTTATAATTGAGAATTAAACTCTAACCTTTAATATCATAGGCGTGCATAAAAGAAAGAAAGGAAAGAGAGGTCTGCGTAAATATATTTTTTTGGTACCTTAATATGTTTATTTATAACTCTAAAGGATAGCAAAAGTAACCTAAAAAAGGGTAAACACTTCCTTTTTAAAACTAACTTAACTTATTTAGAGAATAACTCATAATTGAATTAAGATAGTTTTGACCGACATATAAGTTGAATGAAGAACATCTATTCATGACTTAATTCTTCTTAAATCTTCTTAAATCTTTACAAATAGCCCATTCTAGAAAACTCATGATGTTTATTTTAATTATTATGAATGCCCCAAATCTATCTAGTAATATTTAAAATGTGAAATTTTTAAAATAATCTCCAGTTGTCAAATTTTCTCAAAATTTCCCAAATTACTCCAATTTATTTTTCCTTTCCTAAAATATAAAATCAACTCATATAAGTTAATTTAGGATAAAAATGCATTAAAAATATTAAATATAAAAGAATAAATATAATGCATATAATATACTTAGCATGTACAAGATTTTTGCTTTTAAGAATTGAAAAAAATATTCAACTACATCATGTAAATATCTTCCTTCAGATTGCCATAAAGGAAAGTTATTTTTATATTAAGCTATTTTAGATGCAAATTTTTAGACATAACAATTCTTAATGTTAACTAAATTGTCAATATTTTGACAACTAGAGAGAAACTTTAAGTGTAGTAAATAACTTTTTTTATTGAAATTCTTTCACAACTAACCTTACCTTTTGTCTTTTATTGTCATCATCTTCTTCTTCGACTCAGTAAATTTACTTGTTGTTCAGTGCTTTTTTGCTTTTTAGTAATTGAGTTAACTGTCATGTATGATTTTTCTACAATGAACTCAACTCTTTTTTCATGGTTAACTTCCAATTATAGTATCTTTAACTTGTGTTGTTTCATCAAAATATTTTAGCTCACGCCTATCAATCAATAGTAAAGAATACAAAGAAGGAAAGAACCATTATGAAAACTTAGATATTCTACCAGATTTTATCATCTTAATTATTAGTGTAGATGAATTTGATTGTATCATGATGTTTTTAGGATTTTTAGACACTCTTCTACCCATATCATCTTCTAAAATTTCTTTCAACTTAGCATATTCTCCTTTTTTGACATGATTTTTGATACTATCAAATTTTTCAATAAGTTTATTTTTATAGACAATTTTTTCATTGAATCTGACATCTCTACTTTTAATAATTTTTTTTATTTTGATCATTCCAAAGATGATATATGAATTCATCAATTTCATACCAAATAAAAAAAACATTTACAAGATTTAGAATCTAATTCATCCCTCATTATAATCTACAAATATATAAGAGAGATAATCAAAGATTTTTAAATATAACAAATTTACCTCTTTACATATCCAAGCTTCCTCTAATAGTTCTCCATTTAGGGGAATAAATGACCTTTAGTTAATCAAATTTGTTGTAACGTTGACAATATTAGCCCATAATGTCTTTAGTAATCCATAATGTATTTTCATGATCCTAACCTACTCATTTAAGGTTTGATTTATATGCTTATGATATCATTTTGTTATAGCATCTTTGAAACTATTTTCTCCATCTTAATCTCATTAGCCACACAAAAATTTTTGAATCTTTTGTTGTTATACTTATTATTATTATCAAATCTCAAACATTTTATTTTCACTTAAACATTTTATTTTTTAATAGAGTCATTAATGAATGTCACATAATAAAGTGAGTTATAGGATGTTACTAAAAAGGGACCCTAAATATCAATTTGCACAAGTTTTAGTTTTTGTGTTCTAAGTATCCTTTCAATTTTAAAGAAATTGACTTTTTTTATGATTCCTAAAAATATAGTCCTCATAAATATTGACATCCATCTTTTTTAAGTCAAAAAACTTGTCTTTTACTATAAGTGCCTTTATTCTTATCTCACTCATATACTCAAGCTTGCAATGGGAAATACTAGGCTTAATCCTCAACTCAGCAGTTTTCACTAAATCCTTTATGTCTAAGATTGCATAAAGCATCCTAATCTTATTTTCTCTTACTATCACCATTGCATATTCGGTGATTTTTTTTTATCCACCTACAAAAGTTGTAAAATGTCCTTCTTTATCAAGTTTCCCTTTAAAGATTAAATTCCTTTTTAATTATAAGATGTGTCTAACATCTTTCATTTTCCACGTATATTCATTTTATATCTTGATTTGAACATTACCCTTAATAGTTTATTGTCAATAAGATGAATTTTTCTGAAATTACTAGTAACATAATTCTACACAATCTCTATATGAGTTTGAGTAAAAAAAAAAACCCCTAAAATCTAAAATACATGACTCTATTAGACTATCAACAATTAAAATCAAAGCGTTTAGGATATCTTCAATTATTGCATTTGTAAAATCTTTATTATAATTTTTCTTCTTTAACTAGCAGTTTCTTTTAAAGTGGATCCTTTGGTTGCAATTTCAACATATAGTGTCAGATTTTGATTTACTCTTTTTTCTAAACTTAAATTTACTCTTATTATCATCATGTTGAGTTATTCTTCCTCTATCTTTAGTATTCAAGGTAGAATTAAAGTTGGATGATATACCCAAATCTATCTTGTAAATATTTTTCTTCACAATCAAATTGTAAACTATGTTGAATTGTAATTGTTATGACTAAATAAACTATTTATGATAGTTATAGTAATATTCCAACTTTCTAACAATGAAAATAATAAAATCAAAACCTTAATCTATTCATTAAAACTTATGTTCACTAAGCTTCATTGACTAAAAATTAGATTAAACTCTATTATATGATTTGTAACTGAAGCACCATTTTTCATATTTAGATTAAATGATTTTCTCATCTAATATACTTTATTGAAAGTAGATGATTTCTTATATGTATAACTCAATGCCTTTATTTTGTCCTGCAATGGTATCTTTTGTTTGGACATTGAAAGTAATGTTTTAGGCCAACATCAATCTTATGGTTCTCAAAGCTTATCTATTTAACAACTCTCAATTTTTCTTACTCATAAATTTTGGTTTTTTTTTCCCAAAAAAAGGTTGATGCAATTTCTTTTGGTATAGATAATCTTTTATCGACATTTTTTAAAAATTGAAATTGATAACATCAAACTTATTGATCCTTACTTTTCCTTTTTTAAATGTCATCACTCCCATTATCCCTTTAGCACTCTTAAAACCAAAACTTTAATACTAGTTGTTAGAAAACAAAATATTCAAAAGAGAATAAAAGTGAAAAAAAACATAAAAAAATTTACATAATTTAAAGCCTAAATGTTCTTATGTCTATAACCACACTAGAGTTTCACCATTTCAAGACTTACAAATTACATAATAAAGATATCCTTATGAAAGAGGATAAAGTAACTCTTATATGAAGTCAAATTACAAGTTTACCTTTATATAATATTCATTAGGTTTCATTCTTATAATACCTTTTTATCTCTAGAGTTATGAGTAAAACACAACAAACAACATAAGACTCTATAGAAGGCCACAACGCCAACAGTCAAGAATTGGTCTATTGAGATATATTTCCCTTTTTTTTTTTTTAGAATATAGGTGAAGAAGTTTAGAAATAAGAATAGTTTTTGTGGGCAAATGTTTTATGAGCTAAGCAATAATGAGAAATGTCTAACTAAAGCCTTTTTGTGACTTGGTCTTTTGCTTTATTTTAGGAGCAAATGTTTCTTAAAGGAAGGATGGCTTTGGTCACTTTAAGGTCGAGAACTCTTAGTGATTGACTTCATAACCAAGGGCTTATTATGATAGCTTGGCACAAGGACACTATTTATAGGTAAGAAAATGTGATGTTGAAAGATAAAGATAATATTACACCACAAATAGGGCTATATTAAAAATAAAAGAATTGTTTCAAGTTATATATCAAATGTTACTTTTTTTAAAGCAAAATTCATCTTACAATGGTGCAACCAAGTTACAGCAAATTACCTCATAGGATAAAAAATAAAATATATTCTATTACAATTTGGACTACGGAAATCAAATTTTCAAGAAATTTGTATATCATTTAGAATTATTATACTAAAAAAATAATATTTGTCTACATGTTCTTTACTTTTAATTGAAGGAGGACTATTACATATATAGTGGTTCAAAGGTTATTTAGTTGAAAAAAAATATTTATTAGTACTAATAAACACAACCAATTCAGTTTGGTTTTCAATGAAAGGACATCTTTCTATAACTATCAAATAAACTAATAAATATGTATAAATTTCATTTTGAAAATGTTCCTATAATTCCTTATTATTTTCAAAATATTAGAAATATAACGAATTTTTTATGATTCTAAAAGTCAAATACATAAATAAACATATCTTATAGATTGAATTTTTATATAGTAAAATGTGCATTAAAATAAATCTAAATAATATGATAAATAAGTTTTGAAACAATTATTCCCATTGACAAATTGTAAAACCAAATTCACATCAAGAATTATATAAAATTATACTCTTCTTTTTAAATAATTGATATATTAAAGGTCATTTTCTCTATATTCTTTTCATAAATATTTTAAAGTCAAATCCTTTAGCATATTGGAAAAATTTTAACATTTTACATTTATATAAGTAGACTAGGACCCTAGTTAAAAAGCACCATTTTCATGTCTTTTAAGAGTTTTAAAATTTTATTCTCCTGATTTATTGTAAATATTAAGTATTATGTGACCCTAAGATAGAAATAAAAACTAATTATAATGCTTTAGTCCATGAATAATATACTTTAACTCGTTAACCTCAAAACTCAATGTTGTATTAAGCATTGAGTTAAAGTTCTATCATACTTTAGTACCCTTAGGTTTGAAATTCATTCCTCTTAATATCTTGTTTACCAAAACTCTTATTAATCCTTTTAATTTTGTACAACTAACTTTCCAAAAGTCATACTTAATTAAAAGGATTAAATTAACCACATAACTTCCCGTTAATAACTCATCCCTTCATTGGGAAAGGCATGAGTTATCAACCTATCAGTTGCAACATTTTATTATGTACTATTCTTATTCTAGTAATTGAGTCTTTTATTTTTAACTCTTCTTTAACTAAAGTTCAAACCTAAGGGACACAACATTCTAGTTGTTAATTTCCAAGAGACACTTATATAAATAAAATATTTGTAACATAACCACTAAAACAGTGAGTTTGGTGGTTACTAGGCTTTCTTAATATGTACCCATTCTCAGGTTCCAAACCGGATAATCACAATGCATTTTGACATTCCAATATACGAAGTTCTGTAATTAACGGGGCTTGGGAGTAATCTAATCTTGTTCAAGCCATTACTCTTGATTCTGTTGAAGTTTTTTGTCGGAGCAATGATTACATGGAACTAGTCCAATGTGAATACAACTAAAAAAATAAAATGACACTGGGACAGGTTTCGCTTCGTATCAGACTCACCATTGCGTCTTAGAATCAATGTTGGCAAATCCACTTTTCTGCAAAAAAGACTCTTGAGAGATTTATGGAATGCATACTTGTATTGTTGAAGCATTCTACTTCTTTTTATTTATTTTTTATTTTTTAATTTTTTTAAGAGGAGAAAGTAAAATTGAAGCATTCTTGTTGAGATGCATGGGAGTATGGCCATACAAAATTTGGTAAGGTCTGCATATTTGAGCTCCCTTGTCCTTTTCTGGTTATAGAACTCACGAAGTGGTTGGTTTCAGCCTGACTTGTAAAAAATAGATCATTTTTTAATGTCTGCAGTCCTTGTTTACAAGCATCTAAACAAAATGCATCTGAGAAAGCAGTCTAATGCACTTCTCTGTCCCAATTTAATGGACAAAGTTTAACTGTTCCAGCTAGTGGTTTCTGTGTTGGACGTCTCCAGATGCTATTACTGTAGTTTAGGGCCAACTTATATTTTTAGCAGGCTATTATTTGCCATGGTAGATGAATTTTTAGATAAAAAGAAGGGGTCCGAACATTCCAAACTGTAAGAGGGGAAAATTGAAGAGCTTCAATCTTAGAGTGTAATTGAGGTCTTTGCTTAAAATGCGTGCTGTTTGTTAGCCTATTCTGCTACTGCTGAAGCAAATTTACTGTTTGACTAATTGATAGGGGTCCTCCGTGATTGTGCTTATGATGTCGGGTTACCTTTTCAATTCCAAGACATTCTATTTATTTTGGTCTTTGTTTCTTGTAGCGAATAAATTTCTGAACTGTTGTATTCCTAAAGCTGAACGGCATGGTTGTAGTGCTCCGCTGAGCCACAATCGCTTTTCAACCTAGTGGATCTATCGAGGAATTGAAGGGGGGCATCAAGTTGCTTCTTAAATACATTCAATTGAATGTAGTCAACATATGGCATGCTTCAGTCTTCAAAGAAACTAAGAAAAGAATTAAAGAAATATAAATAAGTTATCAAAGCGTCGTGGTGGCTTTCAACTCTCAAGTAGCAGAGAGGGGGAATCCAAGTCCGTGGCGTTGGGTAGGGAACACAAGGAATAGCATACTGCAAATGACTCCAAACCCAACTGGCAATGTTGTGAGGATCTCCTGAGTCTCAACTGACGGTGTCGGATAGAAACAATTAACCACATTCCGATCGAAGAGAGTAACGGCTGCAAATACAAGTATGGACATGAAGGCGTGCACGAAATCCACAAATCGCAGCCGATACCTGGCAGCTAGTTCTTGTGAAATGGTCGCTGAACCATCGATTACCCACAAGCCTCTGAAAGTTGCAAAACCGTAACAGACGTTCCCATTCTTGTCCCTGAAGCTGTCTGTGAAGCTAGCCAGGAAACAGGAAACCCCACAGAGGGCTACAAGCCCTGCAGTCATTGACCTGCCAACAGGGTCACAGCTGCCTTGGTTAGAAAATACGGGCGCTAGAAGCTGGAAAGCAAGAACTGTCCCCGTAGGCAAAAGATTGGCCAGATGAGCTGTGCTCTGAAAGGTCTGGCTAATGGCTTTCTGAATCAGGTTTCT
This sequence comes from Bruguiera hainesii, assembly GCA_023213295.1. Lineage (NCBI taxonomy): Eukaryota > Viridiplantae > Streptophyta > Magnoliopsida > Malpighiales > Rhizophoraceae > Bruguiera > Bruguiera hainesii. The sequence goes on from JAHOYR010000005.1 coordinate 2,687,892, forward strand.
CTCACCTGTGCGAGGTATGGCCGTGTCTCGCAGGAGAGGAAGTTTCTCTTCTTTGAGGTGGTGAGAATTCTCAGCTTCCACTTTAATCTCCATTATCCCACAAAAAAACCTCTATCGTTTATTCTGTTTAGCTGGGTGGCTTTCTTTTGGATTAATTGTGTCCTCGACATTGCTGTTTATACATGAAAAATAATAAATAAAACTGTATATATAAAAATAGATAGAGATGGAATTTGAGTGGAGGCAAAGAAAGGGAAGCGTTGGCTGGTAATCACTTGCAAGGAAAAGAAACAGGGTTTGGAAATAAACACATATTTTTATCAGAAATCCAGGAGAGTTTTAGTTCCTCCGATTCAGTTAGTCAGTTAATGTCTTCTAAGTTCATTTAAAAGCCCTGCTGCCTGATGTCAGTAGTTCGCTAGAATTTGGCTTCTTAAAGAGGCAAAGAGAGTGACGGTTGTGTTTTTTTTTTTTCGGGGGGGGGGGGGGGGGGGGGAGGTTGCATACTTAGCCATAATAAATGATTATATTATTATCGAGTCAATTAATGGAACACTATTTATTTTGATATTTTCAGTAGGATAGGTAACTTTAAGGAATGAAACTAGACCTTGCTTTATTGAAAAGCAGAAGCGATCCCGAGGTCAGGAAGTTTCATATTCATGTATCTTGCACGCTACAACTTCATGGGCTGTGAGGATTTTAATTTTGTTGCCTGCTCATATTCCTTAATGTGTTCGACTTTTTTTTTTTTTTTTTTTGAGTAAGGAATGGAGTGATCCAAAGCTGTCCCAGATTGTTGGGGGCTTACAAGAGTAGAAATGCTCGTTCAAAAAAAAAAAAAAAAGACAAAACAAAAATAGAATTTCAAACCTAATAAAACAAGAAGGAATTAAAAAATTATCTGATTGCAAATAACTTCAATATGGTTTATTTTATGGTCTTCCATTTGCTGCGATCGTACACCAGTAGTTTGTGTTCTTGGGGTGACGTTGTCCCTAGTTTCCTAATTAGCCACCTCTGTCCTTAATTTAAGCACAACTCCAAAGCATTAGGCTCTGTAGGACCAAATGAAGCAAGAGTTGCATTACATAAGCATATCAATATACAATTACTATGCTTAGCGCTAAACATTGTACAGTTTATGAATATCTATTGAAAAATACTAACATGAATCTAGTGGGTACTGATCGAAATGAATCCCAATTAAGGCATTTCGGTACTCGAAAAATACTATTTAGAGATTTCTTAAAGAAAAACTTTACAAAACTTTTACGCGTAGAGAAACAATAAAAAAAAAAAACTAAATATGAGAGGAAATGCTGAATTATATGTCATCGAAAATGGGAATGAACGCTATAATCATCACTTTAAAGTACAAACATGTTAAATAATTTTATTTTTACAAGCTAAACGTTCCCCTCGCAATGGCCTTCGTAGATGTTGTGTTCAACTGTCGGTTTATTACTTTTTTTTTTTAAAATAACTTATTAGATTGTGTAGTAGTTATATTTATATAATTAAAAATTTTTTTAATATAATGTTAGAATAGAGTATTACATAAAAATTAACTTATTACTCCGTTCGTTCGTGACCCCGTACAAGATATGATTAAGAAAAAAAAAGAAGTATCACATGCCCTTGAGTGCACTCGCTTGGGCAAGCTTACTTGATAAATTTTTCTACCCTATCCCGCTAACAAAACAGCTTTACAAGAGACCATTACACATGTCATTTTCCACAAATCATGGATTACGACCTAACTAAAAACATTTCATTTGAACAGAGACCAAAATACAAGAGTTGCCGCTGCTTCCTTTTCCAGCAAGCATAGTGCCTTCTTCTTAGTTCATCTTCAATGCTGCAGAGTTGGGTTAGAACAGGAACGAAGCTAATTCCACTAACACTCTTCCATAGCTTCTTTATTATTCACACCCCTTTCTGATCTTAGGTTCTGAAACCTTAACTTGATTTGTAGGACAAGATGAAATATGATTTTCTATTTTAGTATTAGAGTTGAAGGCTTGCACAAACTGAAATTCATTCTTAATAGTAAGAAGAGTAACTTGCAAAGACCAAATGAGTAGTTTTTCATCAAAAACATTAGCATTTAAATCCTCAAAAGTTTCCCTCCTCCTGAAATTGGTGGAGGAGAGATGGGAGGTCATCTGCTAATCTAGATTCGATGAAGATTCATTTATTTGTTGCTGGTTTGGATTCCTTGAACAGAACATATCAGAATTTGTAGCAATTATCTGATCTTAGCCTTCATCCAAGTTCAAAGGGAAGTTGTTTTCCACTATTAAAACTTTCAAAACTTCAAGGTTGTTGGAGTCATGAACTAAACACACATTTTCCTTAAAGCTTACTGAATAAACTCTTCTTAGGATTTGAGCAACACTCAAGAGATTTCGATTCAAATAAGGAATAAACGAAACTTCAGAAATGAGTTTGAAACCTTTGCTGGTTTTGAAAGAAACGATCCTTTTGCCTTCAGATTCAGCTATAGCACAATTTCCAAGCTTTATAGAAACTTTAAAATTTGAATCTAACTTTTTGAAGAGTCTTGAATCATTGTACCTGTGGCTGGTACATCCACTAGCAATGTACCAGGTCTCACTTTTGCTTGTTGACCCAGTTTCAGAGGCAACAAAAAGATATTCCTCCTCACTTTGCGGGGTTGCTGCAACCTGAGCTTGTTGAGTTTGCTGAGGTTGCTATGGTTGATTGTTCTTGTTTTTACAGACCTTCTCAACATGGCTAAGCTGGCTGCAGATATTGCACTTTGCATCTGGTCTATACCAACAGAACTCAGGCAGATGAGTCACTTTTTCACAATAAAGACAAGGATCAAACTTGTTTCTTGCTCTTGTACTACTTTCAGCATGATTTCCTTCTGAAATCATAGTCTTTTTCATGAGACTTGGCTAAGATGAAACTTCAACAGATTCCTCTTTCCTAATGTTTCTTCTATGACAGTGAGTGTTGAGGTGTCTTTTGAGTCTTCAAGTGAGCAAATCCTTGATTCAAATATTTTCATGCAAGCTTACAAGGATTTTTTCAACAATCCTTTTATCATTAAGGTGTTCACCCTATAATCTAACTTGGTTTACAAACTTCATGAGTCTATCAACATAATTCTTTACATTTTCAGATTATTTAATCCTTAAAAATTCAAATTCTCTTCTATGATTGAGAACTTGCATTCTTTTTGTTCTTAGATTAACTTGAAATTCTTCTTGGGGTTTTTTCCTAACTAACTTCTTTGGCTGATTCACATGTCATGATTCTTGTGAATATGGCATCTGAGAGTGAAGAGTGAATGCAAGAGAGAACTTTGAACTCTTTTGACCTTTGCCCACTATGGTTTCTAATTTGAGTAACTGTAGGATTGTTTGGAAGTGGTAGAGGTTGAGCTCCGATTTTTACAACTTTCCAACGGTCAAATGTGACTTTCATTCTGACAGTCCTTATAGCATAGTTTCTCCTTTGAAAAGAGAAGGTAAGGGAAGAGAAAAGTTGTTGGAAGCCTTTACGATGTGTTCTGGTTTTTCTTTTCTGGAAAGAAACTTTTGGGTTTGAGCCGGTTGTTTTAGGATGAATGCTGGGGATCGCAGACCCCTCAAGAACAAGGTTCTCTGACACCATTTAAAGGAAAAGATGAGTGAATAATAAATATTAAACTAAAAATTGCAGCAAATTAGGAAAGTTGCCGCAGCAGAAGCAGTGCTGCAAAAATTGCAGCAGAGTAGATGCCGAAAGTGGGAAATCGCGGCAAGAAATGAAGCTGAAAAGGATTGATCTTCATTGGTTCAAATGGTCCATTATATAGGAGTTTAGTACAAAGTACATAGTACAAGAGATGGTTGAGAAAAAACAAGTCTCCCGTCTCCCATGCCCTTAACAGCACTAGCTTAAGCAAGCTGACTTGACAGGGTTCTAGGTTTGTTCATTTCGTTAACTTTTTATGTTAGAAAGAGACTTCTTCTTCTTTTCTTTTTTTTTTTTTCTCCGGCAAATCATATTTTATTTTCTTAAAAAATTATTTTAAAAATTTTATCTGAAAAAAAAACATCATCACTATATGCTACATTTTGATGGGGTATCTGAAGTGTCGCGACCGATTTTAGGTGGTAAATGATGATCAAATGCCACATGACAATTGTAAATGGAGATTGAATGGAGGAGGGCCGGAACATGTCATTTAGTGGGTTCCATCCTTAATTTCATCCTTTTTTCGCCTATAAACACGGATAGTCCTCTTCTTTACCAGGTAATGAAATGATCCGATCCGAATGAAGCTCAGAGGACAAGGCTCTAGGTCCTTTCTGACATTGGCACTCACTTCTTCCTACTGATACGAGTAAACCCAGTACTTTCTTTGTCGGAATACAGTGGCACTTCACTTTTCCATTCTACAAAATTCCACCTACTGAACCTGATGAAAATTTCATGAATACAGTGGCACCAGGCTCTGCTTGACTTTGGTTTATTTTCCCTTTGTTTAACTTTCTTATACGTGGCATATAATAAAGAAAATTTTTTCTAACACATCTGCGATTGTAAAAGAGTCTTTTTTTTTTATTTTTTGTTACTTTGTTACATTGTGATGCTTTAAGGCTGGCACATGGAGGCCCGTAGCTTTTCTGTCTACAATTATAACGTTTATATTTATATTTTCTAAGCATAGAGAAAACTCATTTTCAGCAATTCTTGAAACTAAAACAATTATATAGTAGTATTTGTTTAATTTTAAAGATATATAAGCTTTTGATTTAAATCTTAATTTTCTTAATATACTCTAAAATTAGTTAAAGTAATAATTATAGTAAGAAACTTAAATATAGCTAACTTTGGAAAACTAAAGTTGAGCCGAGAAGTAGAGTTCCAAAAGAAAAATCTTTGTAAAATACAATCCTATTTAATCGATTAAAATATTATTGTATAATAAATCAAAAGAATTTAAAAGGGTCTATTGAATGAAATTAAAATTCTTTTAAGAAATTAATCTTTATTTATGCAATTTAATAGTTAATTTATAATTTTTCTTTGTATTTTAATGACATTAAAATTTTAGCATACAACTAGATTTTTGTTTATACTATAAAATCAAATATGATTAATTTGCATCATCATTCTCTTGCTCCCTCTTTCTCTCTAAACTGAATTTGTCAATTTCGAGAATTAATTATCTCACCCAAACAATCTTCCTGCGAAGTCAATACAACATGCTTGAGTTGTTAACATATTCTTATTCTTTTGGCTCTCTTTTTCTCTCCGAACCAAATTTCCCAAAATCAGGGATTAATTATCTCGTCGAGTAATTTTATGTTAAGGTTATTAAGACATGGGTGGTGAGGATAATGCGATCATTTGTTTTTCTTTTATCCCTTCTAGCTTTGTATTCATTGAATAGAATTACTTGGTTTTATTGTTTGCTTTGGATTCAACAATTATCCTCTTTTAGACACCCATTCGCACCCGTAGAACTCTCAGTTGAATAGAGTATTTGTATTCTTTTTACAGAATTAGTCAATGCGTTGACGAGTGAAGACAAGAAAGTACTGTTCAAACGATTCGACTTCAATTCTAAATTTTTTTTTTTTTTCATTGAAACTTCACGTAAGGTTTACCCCATACTTCACATTCAACTTATACAAAAATTTTTTTAGAAATTAACTTTAAAAATATAAGAGTAAATATTTCCTTTTATATAAATTTTAAATAAATTATAACTGTTAAATTTTTCCTTAATTTAATGTTAAATATTATATTTTTTTAATTTTCTATATATATATATATTTACCAGTATTTATTATATAATTAGTTCTAATATATTTTTCTTTCTTAAGAGTATCTACAGTCGTATTGTTCATCCTACCGTGACATGTTCATCTATGCTTTTCATTAATACGAGGTCATAGAAAAGAAGGAAAATAATAAAGTTCTGACCTAGGAAACTAAAAACAAAAACCATAAATCCCTAAGCGTTCTATCCTCGGTTGTTCCATTCTAGCAATTAAAATCTGCCTTTTTCTTTTTTTTTTTTTCCTATAATCATATTTCCTTTCATGGAAATTGATTGAAAGATTTGTTCAGATTTTTTACCTTCGAAGTGGGATAAAGAATCAAATAAAATTTCTAACCATAAAAGGGTGTGTCTCAACTCTCAAGTTTATATCTGTTCTATTTGTCACAAGTTGTTCTTTAAATTGACTTGGTTGTTGGGTTGCTTTTATTTTTTAGCTTTCGCATGTCTTACCACGTCCGCCTCTGATATTTTGGCAGAAAGCAAGACATCCATGTAAGAACGTACTTACCGATCAAACAAGTTACTTGTGATAAAACGCCATGCACAAGCAGAAGTAACAACTTCGCTCGTGTGAACGAGCATTGTTTTGCAGATTTTTCTTATCTTGCCTTCAGCTTCGGCAAATAACCAAACCATGTCATAGATTAAAGGCCAACAATGTAATATCATTATCAATTACCTTTGTAAAACTAACGATCCAATATTAATCACACGCAACATAAATATTTAATTACCAACCAAAACCCCAAAAAAAAAAGAAAAAAGAAAAAAGATATTAATCCGGTCTATCATAAGGGCTATCACCTTGTGTATATTTATATTATTGAATTTGAGAGAAAACTTAGTCATTCTCAACAAAACTTTTGTATAACAGTGTTTCTTATTCACTAAAAATACAAATCAACTTTACTACTTAATTTCAATTTTATTCACTAATTCAACTCAAATACTTAAATATAACTTAAAAGACTCTTAAATTAATTAGAACTAATATTAGATTGCATGATACACAAATTTATCTTATTTATTGAAAAATGTATTTTTATTTTTTTATTTAAATAAAAAAATAATAAGACTTAAATTATAAATATTTTAAAAAAAATAAAAATAAATTTAAGGACAATTTTTAAAAAAATAAAAACACTTAAATGATAAATATTTTTGTTTTAACTTATATTTAAAAAAAAATCTCTCAAAAAGTGTTTAAGGCATGATCAAGAAGGAGGTTGAGAAAATAAAAATAAAAGAAAAGAGCAACTGAAATGACGGTACTTGCACGTAGGCTACGCAAGGCAGCTGCTGTGAGGTGTCTTCACTACCTTGATTTGACTTTTTCCTTTTAAAAAATGAATCAAAATAATTTAATTTAAAACATATTAATTATTAATATACTCATTTTTTTTATTTTTTGTGTTGAATTATTTTAATTCACTAAAAAAGTGAATCAAAATAAAATTTTCTTTTCTTTATTTATAAAAAAAAAAGTGTGGTCTAGGTTTGTTGAGGTAAATGTGATACTCATTCCATGTGTTAAAGTAAGTTTGTTTACAAGCCAAAGATAAGAAATGTTAGATAGGAAATGGTTGGTAAACCCATCATTTACCCATTAATAATGTATATTAATAACTACGACCAATTTACAAGCAAATTAGGTCATCAAAGATTAGTTGAAGGTAGAGGGGTATCACCGAGTAGTTTTGAGTTGATTTGTTATGTATATTCAAATTAAATCATTAGGAATAATATAAATAATTTAGAAAGTTGATGGATTATTGAAAAAGTTTACTTCCTACCGAATGTCTATGGAGAAGGTCTGTTTCTTACCGTATCAACCGATACACTACCATATATTAGGTAGTTTATAGACAATGTCAATGTTAGTAGGGGAGCAACCGACCCCTTTCTTCTTCTCGAGTGCCTCTAGCCGGTTACTAACATCAGGCTTGATTTGGGTCACTTTTCACGACTTTCTTGTTATGAGTAGTACACGAGTCAAGGTCAGTGTTTCTATTCATGGTTGACATCCGGTCAACAGTCTGATCGCAAGACCTATTCATAAGGGGGTTTCAACTCTAGATGTGTCGAGTCAAATGCATGGCATCATTTTTTGTAATGTGGCTTTTAAAAAAAAAATTAAAAAAATTTAAGAAGATTTTGAAAATTTAAAAAATTTTAAAAAAATCAAAAAAATTTAAAAAAATTCAAAAACTCAAAATAAAATCTAAAAATACAAAGAAAAAAAATCTAAAAATATTTTTTAATTAGTATGAAATTTTAAATGAAATTGAAATTTCAGAAAAAAAATCTGAAAATTAAAAACTCATAAAATTTATAAAAAACCAAAATTTCCAAAAATCCTAAAATTTAGAAATTGAAAAAAATTTGAAAAAGTATCTAAAAATTGAAAACAAACTGAAAATTTGTCTCTTTTACACAATATATCTTTCTCTCTTTGTCAAATATTTTAAATATTTAAAAAGATAAATATTTTTTAGAATTTGAAAATTTTATTTGATTTATAGAATTCTTTTAAAAAGCTTGTCTCGTCAATTTTTTTTTTCAATTTGTAATTTTTTTTTTGTTTTTGTGAATTTTTACAGTTTTTTCAATTTTTTAAAACTCTTAAAATTTTTTAAAAATTATCACGTCTTCAGACGTGCATCCAAGTTAGTACTAAGCAGTTGACATACCATGAAATATATTTAATGGTAAACTAACGGAAGAGGGTCAAAAATTTTGACGAGAAAAATGAGAGGAGCTAATTTTGCTTTTATTATTTTTAAAGTTGCTTCCATAATATAAAATGCATCCAACCATAAAGAACCAATTGATGTTTTTTGCTTTTATTGTATTACGGGCTAAGTTGGAGTGTAACTTGTCTTTGAACATGCTATAATCTGTTAATAATGAATAAAATAATATGCATTGTAATAGTAATTTTATTTTTTATAGTTAAAATAATACATATTAATATATAATTAAAAAAATACTTAAATTATGAACTATGTAAAATTTGTGTATTAATATAATTAAGTGGTTTCTGAATTTTTATTTTTTCACTACAAAAAATTTAAAAAAATTAAGGAATTGGAGCATAATAACTTCCGAGAGTTCAATCTCAGCAAGACCCACATCCAATTTCAAGGCAATGGGCATGCTTCTTCTTCCCCGTCATTCCCACAGGTAATTTGTTATTGTGCTATTACCTATTCCTCTCCAGATTTTGTGTATACCATTTAAAGATTGATGCTTTGGCATTCTGCAAATGTGCAGAGCGCCCCGTTTCCTTTTTGTTTTTTTGTTTTTTTTTACATAATTTTGTAACGCTTCTTTTTAGCAATAATATATGTTTTACCAGGTAGTTTATTGTTCACTTCAGTCAGTTCCATTATATATACTATCTATGGATCCTTAAATAGTAAATTTCAGCAATTTTATATATGGTCACAATAGTTCATTTGGTTTTTTTCATATTTGCTCTCTATGTCAACCCCTAAGCTATCAAAGCCATAATTGCTCGAGATGACATCCCGTGATTCATTATTCTTTTTCCATCGTAGTGTATGGAAAACAAATTAATTCGAGACTGCAATGGTCATATCAAAGTGAAATGAATTTGTTATTACTATCTATAATAATCTTTCTTTGCCTTATACGTGATGAATTCATATAATTATAGCCTCTTTATCATTATATCTTTCATATACGCATGAATTCGTATTACTATCTACAATGAGCTAAAAGGAAGCCTGATTATCCATTAATTGACTTGCTACTTCTCAAGAAAAAGGACAGAATTCCTATAAGCAATCAAATCCATGCAAGATACAATGTTATCCCGTAGAAACTGTTGCTGGCAGAAAACACAATTGCTAGTTATGACTATGTTTTCTTGATCAACATAGTATATATTATTCATGTCATCACTAAATAAGGATACCCAAAAAAACAAAAAAAAAAAAAAACCTGTACCATTCCCAGTCAACGCCCAAAATCAGTCCCTACTGACAACCTGCAACTCCGATATTCATGATCTGGAACCACGACTGTTCCCAAAAAAACAGTCCTCGTGTGTTGCATAACAGGACCGCAAATAAGTAAAAACAAAACAGCTAATGACGACATTTTGTATCAACACCTGCACCCCAAAACTGACCCCAAGGCCCCCTACTCTTGCATACACGACTCCCGTGTCCATTCTTTGGTATCAATACTAGGAACTGAGTTCAATATGACTAGTCATTACTTGCAGAAACCAATTAATCCCAAATTGACGACCCAATGGGTTTGATACTGTAAACATCTTCCAGCAAAGTTAAAATCATCTATAATCTCACTCTCATTGAATAATAAATATATTCGTGCAAGAGACATAAAGGGAGCAAGTCTCACTGTGCAGCCAAAATGGGCCTTACTTAATTTTCACGTCCAAGCTGCCAAAATCAAAAGCCGGGGAGTCTATAATATTTCATAATAGAGTTCTTAGTTATACCGTTCCCTAAAAAGCCAAAGTCGATACACAATAGAAGTTAAAAAGTGTTCTAAGTTACTAAATAATAGAGTTCTTAATCAATACATAGTAAAGGCCAAAGCACTAGTGTCCATAATAAGCAAACACGATTACTAGTCTACTCACAAATGGTGAACATATACGTTAATCTACATCAAAAATAGCTTAACCTTATGTTGGCTTAACACTAGTCACAATTTCCAACCTTAACTTAGCGTTACCAGTCAAATACTTCTTAATTATTCTTCACTTAACAATCCATGTCCATGGCAGAGAGCAATTCTTCAGTCAGCAACTTAATAGGGAGGCTAAAAAACATCTTCCTTTCACTTTCATTATTCAACAAGAACCTCAGAGCCTTTAACTTGAGACGTTGAGGGAAACCTATCTTAATCAGCCATGAATATTTCATCCTCATGATAACACTGTGGTCGACCATGATCAAGAACTTCTAAAGAGCATTCGATAATCTGATTACCATTTTCTAAAATTAAAAGAGATCTCTCCATTAAGTTGTTTCCATCCCTCATGACTTTGGTCACATTTTTCATTTTAAGAGTCACAATCTCCATTTGATTTTCAATTGTGTCCATCATTGGTGCCTTACGCTTAGTGCCTCTAAATGAATTATCACCCTGCAAGTCAAAAGAAGGAGTAAGTACAGAGTGATGGGAGAAGGGGCGCAGTGGAGTATAAATAGTTTAAGAAATTTCTCCCGCTTACTTGAACCTGTGAGAAAATGATTGAATAACAAAAATGACAATACAAATAAACCATATAAGAGAACACACCAATTTTACATAAAAAAAACCCCTTTAAATCAAAAAAGGAGAAAAATCACAGATATTCCGAACTAGAAATCAACTTCACTATAATCAAGTAAGTACAATAAAGGTGAACAACCTCAATTACATCGAACAAATTGAACAAAATTCAATTTGGACTAAATGAGAGACTAATGAGTTAAGCAAGACAGGTCAATTATGTGTTATCAATTATGACTCAACAAATAGACTTCAAGGCAATAATCTAACTGTTTAAGATGAAGTCCCAGATGTCCCCTATTAGCTATCCAAATTTCAGCTCAATTGGACCACGGATCAATAATCATCCACACGGTTTACCAATTTTGCCACAGATGAGAGAGTAGAGAGTTACCAGAATTAAGAGATTTCGGTTCGAATGGAAAACCTACCCTTACAATTCACAAAAACCTAATCAAACCATCCACAAAAAAGATCTATGTATCATCCAACTACTAACCAAAAATCAACTTAATCGGACCACAAACAATCTTCCAATTACACGGTTGATCAAACTGCATACAGAAAATTGCCCAGAGTATAAACCTATAAAAACTGAAGAGAAGCAGGACTTACTATGCTTGAAACCCAATCTCTACCATTCAGAAATAAGAATCAAATGTCATCTATCAATCATCCAAGTTTTAAACTGATCGGACACTGATATTCTTTCCAAACGTAAAATCAAAGAACACTACCTTTTAATTCTTCTCTTTCTGCAGCCTCTTTCTTTCTCTCTCCCTTTCAACAGCCCCATTTTTCTTTTCTTTCGGCCAACCGGCTCTCTCCTCTCCTTCTAGGTTTTCCTTTTGTTTTTACATTCAAAGGGGTATTTATAGCCACTTTAATTATTTTGAGTTGTGCCCCCAAAACATTTAGGTTACATATCCATATAAAAATGGACCAATAAATCCAACAATTCTCTCCGTCCTGATTATGTGGAAATATTAGTCATCTCAGCCAATATATATCATAACTCAAATTTTCATCTTGATAATACCTCTGTCATCATATCAATAATATTATTATTTGTATAAATCTTTTTAAGTGCCAACTGTTTAGAATCAAGAACATCCCGTATTCAATGATACCACACGTCAATATATTTTGACTTAGTATGAAAAGTTGGATTCTTACCAAAATAGATAACACTCTAACTATCACAATACAATTGTCACAATACAACATATAATTTGATTATTTAAAACCAAATTCCTTCATAAACCTTTTTATCCAAAACAACTATTTAGACGTTTCAGTTATTACAATAAACTCTACTTCTGCAATGGACAATACAACACACTTTTATAATCGAGATTGCCAACTCATTACTCCCCTTGTAAGAGTAATCACATAACATAAAATAGACTTTTTGAAATCAATGTTACCTGTCATATATGAATCTGTGAATCTAATAAGGATAGACTTATCACTCCTAAAACAAAGTCTCAAATCAGTGGAGTCTCGTAAATATCTCATTATCCACTTCATTGCATCCTAATGCTATTTACTAGGATTTGAAAGGAATCGACTAATTGTGCCAACTTGCATCTTTTTATACTGTCACTTAACTTTTAAGGCTCATGTTCTACTTCTTTTGTCCTACTTAAGGATGTTTGGCATTAATACTTAGGTGATGTGATGCTACTTTTAAGTTAATACCTAGTATGTTTATTAATACCCAAACAAATACTTTAAGGTGCTCTTGCAAGAACCATGCGATGTCATCCTTTACCCTTCCCTAAGGTCTTTTTCTAATCTACACCATCTTGGAGGGCTTAAGGAGGTCGAGGGAGACTTAAACTAGTCTTTTGATGGGATCCCTTGTTTATCTACATCCTTTAGGTAGGCATTGAAGTTAACTACCTTCACTGTTAATACCTTTCTCTTCCCTTTAATCTATGCCATATAGAGCTCTTGTGCTTCCTTTTGCTTTCTGTAGACTTCTCTCATGCCCTTAAGTGTGGAGAATTTTAAGTTAAAGGTATTTAATGGATAAAATGACATCTAGGGACCATAATCCTAGTCTCCTTAGCACTATGTTATGAAGGAAGGATAAATTCACCATTATAAGTTTAAGAACTATAATCAAAATATGCTACGGAGAACCTATTAATACTAGTAATTTGACAATCCCTACAAGAATGATAGACTTACCAATGAACCTATAGAAGGGGTAGCTTGTTAATTGTAAGTCTTGCTTCATGAGTTTGACTTTGAAGAATGCCTCAAAGAACAAGATGTCAACCAAGTTTTTCAAGTCCATAATTATGTGATTAATGTTGAAATGGTTAATTAAGGTTGTAATAATGAAGGGATCATTGTGAAGATTCTTAAACCTCCTTAAGGCTTCTATAAAGGTGAGTGGTCCCTATATCACTAAGGTGCCTACCTTGCACATTAAGAATTCTTAATGTGTACAACTTCTTAATTACTATGCTACTTTCTTCCTATGAGAGCCCCTCGTTAATCATATGGATAGTCCCTTGTATGGGTGCCAATCCCTAACTGAGGCCAACTCCTTACCCATCATTCATCTGCCTAAAAGGATCTCCATGTTTGAATTTTTGGGTTCTAATCATTTCTACAGTTGTTAGTTACACATTTATTACCATAGTGGTATGCTTTGTTTTTAACATATTATGCTTAGACATAGTAGCTTATTAAGTCTTATATTTCTAGCATTGACTTCATCTTAACTAGTTGTCTAAGCAATCCTTGTTTGGCACTTCCATCATGGTCTTAGCAGGTGAGGTAGTTAGCGAGGTATAATTATCATATCTAGAGACATTAGGCTAGTGCTCCACTTTGTTTGCCATAGGTAAAGGCTCTTTTTTTACTACTTTCATTTATTATCTCACTCATGTCTTGATAGGGGGTTTCCTTTCATGCTTACATGTTCCTCATTTCCCATTTGGTATTGCTTATTTCTTCCATAGTGATAAACCTTTTTGCCTAAGTAATCGAGTTAATAAAGTTAATAGAAGGGGTTTTTTATCTAAGGATTGCAAGAAAAGGAGTCAACAAAGTTGTCCAAGAATGTGGCAGGTGCCATGTTAGAGTTTAGGCTCTCGAGATTGGGCATTTTTATGTTCAACTAAATTACAAATTCTTGTAAGACTTCATTTTTTCCTTGTGTAATTGCAATGAAGATTATAGGGGTCTTTTTTTTATAGTTTACTAGTGATAAACCATACAACAAAGAGGAGTTCTACATACCATAAGTAGGTGACATCTTTTAATGTAATGGTGAATATGCTGCATATAGTAGCATATAAGTTAAAGTGGAAAGACATCATCATTTATAACCTATTCAGGTGGTCATTAGATATTTGGTACCATCCTAACTATTAAGGTTTATGAGCTTGAATTTTTCTAAAATTAAAGCATCTTTTATCTCAAGAAAAAGGAGAGAAGCCACTCCCCTCCCTCTTTACTAACACCAAGGGATGTTATGCATTTAGGGTTGTCATTTTCTCTTGCATCTATTTGTGTTGGGCCATTAGTGAGTTATCGTCACTTACAAGAAGTGTTCTGACTAGTTGTTGGTCATCCTATTACTACAAGCAGACCAAGGAGCAAAACTTCTCTCATAAGACCTATCATTTGTTAAAGTTACAACAAACATTGGTGGAAGTATCATCCTCTAAAAATACTAGACTTCACTTGATTCCTTCCCTTTGGAAGTTTCTTCATCACTTTCAGTGGCCAGTGGTGGGTTAAAAGCCTCATTTGTTTTGGGTGCATCATAATACTCTTGTCATGGGAGCTAAAGTGTTTAAAGAGCATTTCCTAAGGTTTCAATGATCAAAATGCCCCTACCACCCTCATCATGTTAGGAAGAGCTATCAAAAGGTTAAAGTGTTTACCCTCTTAATAATGTCGTCAATGTAGTAATTAGGGAGTCTACATGATTAGTTGGTAAAAATGATCTAGGGTGGTAATGACTTGTCCATAAGTCATGGATATGGTTCATACTTCAAATGTTCTTATCAAGTTGATGATAGGCTAAACACCCAAAAGGGCTAAACATTGCTAATATAGGTAAATATTGCAATTTTTCTTGCAAATTTTGATCCATGAACCTTAAAGAACTTTTGTTCCATCAAATTCAGATGAATATGTCTTTAAGAGTTAGGTTGGGAAAGGCACATAGCATGTTATTCCCATAAACAACACCAATTAATAAGTAGCTTCGCTAAGAAGTATACAAGACAAAGTCCTATGTAGTTTAGTCAGTGTGAATGAGGTCTAAGCAAGATTCTACATAAAAACACACGATTATGAGCCACAATTGGACTTTGTTGTTAAAACACTAACAATTATGTCCATATGGACACAGAGAATTCTCAAATAAGTAGAAAGTCTAAAGTCATTAACCCTATTCGAGTAAAGGCTTGGTATATTTATACTTATTGAGGGGTCTATGGTGAGTGAATTTTATTAGTGATATGACAAGTGAGGGGTCAAGATCCCATAAGGATGATTTAGTCCCTGACCTAATAATGTGGATTTGTAGGGAGAGTTTCCAATTGTTATGGGCCTAGGGTTCCATGCTTGTTTAAGGAACTCTTAAGATTAGACCTAAGGAGGTCCAACGTTAGTTTTAAACCTTATCACTCAATTATCACAAAAGGGATGTAGTGATTTGGCAAAAATAAGAAGAATTAAATCAATCAATGCATTATAGAAAAATATTTAATATTTCCATTAATCTATCACATTAGTCAATCATACTGCATATTAAGATCACTAGTTTTACATAAGTTTGTCCATTAAAATCTTTTATTTCTTGTTCATTCTTTTGAAGTAAATGACTATCTGCCATATATTTGGAATAGGTAGGCTACTCAAAATATTTGTTTTCTTTTTTATAGTTTTTGAATGCTTAAAAAAAATCATTAATAACCACATTAGTAATGATTAGAACAATTAGAGCTATCCAAGAGAATACTTTTAGTATTATTGTCAATTTCCCATCAACCTATATAAAAATGTGGTCATTCTAAGAGTTAAAAAAGATATATAATACAACTATAAAGTAAAAACACTAAACTTAATTAAAAAAAGCATCTAAGTATCAACAAAAACTAGTGAGAGTGTATTTAGGACTATGTTTGCAATTTAGAAACCTATATTTTAAGTCAAACACAATTTTGTTAGTGTTTGGTAAATTATAAAATTTGTTTTTAGTCAAAGTGCAGCATAACTTAAACTTATATTTTGAAAATGTAGCATTTTGATATAATGAGAAAACACAAGAAGCACACCATAGTTTAATAATTTTTAAAATAATAATTTTCATTGTTATATAAAATGACTATAATTTAATTACATAATAGAGTTCCTTTATAAGTATTTTCTACTTTATTAGAAAATTTTCATTTTTCTTTTAAAATTTTACAAATAATTAGTAAACAGTCAATTACATTTACTAATATAGGTTTCATAATTGTTGGTTTGCTAACTATAATAATAAAATGCAATTATAATTTCAAATAGACCCTAAATTGCTAGTTTTGAAGTGATGAAATTGAGTTCAACCCTAGCCAATCATAATAAGATTTATCTCTTTTCAAAAACATTATCGAATATATATTAGGCAAACAAATTAGGCACATTTTAAGAATACCTAAAAAAATCACAAACTCTAGAAATTTACCTAAAGAAACCACAAGAAAGCATAAATTAACAAAAAAACTTAAAGAAAAAGTTAGATAATTATTTCAGTAGTGAATTACATAAGAAAACCCATAAAAAAATTAAAAGAACTAAACAAATAAAATTTAAAATAAAAATTAGATGACAAATAATGAACATTAGGTCTAGAGTTGCATGATGATAAATGCCTTTGGCTCGCTTTGTTGAAGTGGCACCTCCCTTTTAGTTGTTCCTCTTTGTTGCACACATGCTTCTACACTCTTTTCCTTTTTTTTCCCTATATAAAACCCTAATTTCACCTATTTTGCATTCTCTCATATTTGTTCTTAGCTTCTTTTTGTAGGCCCAATCTAAACAAAACCCTAATGTTGCCACACAAAAGTATTATTAATTTCTTTCTTCATAAACCCTAATAATATGACACCTTTCACTTCTTTATTATTGATTTTTACTATACTTTAAATTTCAAATTTCAAATCTTATGGCTTCTATTTTCTTTTTTAACCATATTTCCTTACCTTCCCTTTTATTTTCTCTCTTCCCTTTAAAATTATTATTTTATCATCAATATTAATTAAATTAAGAAAGGAGTTCAAGTAAGTCTCTCTTGAGTCTAAGAAGTCTTTCCCTTTCCGTATTAAAGATGATGAAGATTTTTTCTTTTCTAATTATAAGTCAGTTTTTAAATAGGACAAGTGACTCACTTATATGGTCTGTTATGTCACACAGAGGTGTAATGTAGGAGGGATAATGGTTTCCATTCGACTACATTAATAACATGTTAAATTTGAAACAAATCCCAAAATTTATGAGATATTAGTAAAAAGAATTCATGCTAGATTTGAAAAAAGAGAAAAACATAAAGTTTGCATTTTTTTGGGGGTGATTAAAACTTTTAAATAATGTCATGTTTGGGACCAAAATAGATGAAAATATTAATAACTAGTACATTGCCACAGTATATATGGATATATAAAGGTTCTTTTACCAATTTAATAACTATTTGGAAATTTATGAAAATACCAAGAAATTGGCCTTGTTAAATGCAAGTCAATTTTTTAATTTACAAGTACGTGTTAAAGAATTTCCGCTTCCTCTAATTCCTTGAATTTGTTACTTTTAATCTGCTGCATTTGGCGTTATTTAAATAAATTAATTAAAAACATTTAAAAAAAAAAAACTCTCTCTCTAAGGTCTCCATGCGGATCCTTGCTTTCTTCTTCAAACCTGTGAGACTGTAATTTTTTTTGTGTCCTGCACCAAAAATTAATTTTCCAGTTGTTGCCGCAGAAAGACACGTATAGACCTCAGGAATTGCTTCGGCCCAAATTTGCAATAGAACCTTTTTCTCCATTACGTTCCTCTCCTTTTATTCATATTTTCCTCTTCAGCCCAACGTCATGAATTGTTGTTGAACACTTGTGAACTGAAAATTCCAGACTCACAACTAGTGGAGAGAAGACGTAATTCATGAGTAAAGGACCATCCATTTTTGTGTATTATATGACTATTAGTTTTCTAATAAACTAAGCAAATTTAATTATTTGATTTTATAATTAGATGATCAATATTTGAATGGCTAATGACCTGCTATTTGTAACAAGTCTATTAATGTTCAAGGCATTATTTTTCATGATCATATCGTTTATCTTGTCTTCTTCTCCATTTTTCTATAAAGCAAATTTCTTCTTTAGGCCGGTTGAAAATCTCCTTTTTAACATCGAGATCTACGGGGTTTCGCAGATCGCCTGTGGATCATGGATGCAAGTTGCAACTAGTTTCTCTGTCTATAAGATTCATACCAAGAATGCATTATGCAATTATTTATCAAAACTTGCTCAATCAACCTGATCTAAAATTTTGTAGTGCATAAAGATGGATTGCATGTGCACCAACGATTTTCTTATTCTTGAAAAGATAAGTGAAAGGAAGAAGAAAAAATATATATTTTGATCTTTCCGACGTCCTAGCGAAACCGGTAAAATCATCCATTAGTGGGTGGGAAAGTATGTATGTGTAACGCAAAAGGAGAAAGCCACAGACAACATGGGGAGCTTTTGGTTCTCCCGAAACAGATGCGAAAGCCTGTCTTTCTGCACGCAAAATGTAGTTTTAGAAGTGGGAGATGGTGACACGGTGAGAGGACAATTATGACTTGGCTTGGGAACAGAATCAAATGGGTTGGAGCCTCCGTTGTCTTTTTGCTATTCTTTGTTTCTTTCTTTTTTTGGTCTTATTTTTGCTATTCTTTTGTATATATATTTTTGGACGGTGAATCAAAATATGCATGTACTTGCCTCGAAGTTTGTAATAGGTTTTGATCTCGGGTACCACAAAACCTGTGTGGGGCTGCACAAAAAGGTGTTTATTATTGAGATGATGGGCTGTCATGGTTTTTTAAATTCTAGGCACAAGGGTTTGCTTTCCTTTCACCCTTTTCGTGTTTCTTTTCGACGTGGGATGAGAACGGGATAATCATGAATCAGAAGCTTTTTAAGTTGGGCCCTTGTAGGTTGGATCATCGTCATCATTGACTTAAGAGGGTTGCTGATTTTGGTCTTATTCGGTTGGACCACCACCAGGTCTTTTTCGGTTGGGGCGTTAAGCATAAGATGTTATTATATGCATGTAATAATGGGGGAGGGGGCAATTGTCTTTCCCCAAAAAAACAAAAAAAGCAAAAAAAGGGGAAGCTTTCAATAACCTTTCTCGGTCTCCTTTAGGTTTAGGGCAGGTGATTAATAAATATTTATATACACAGGAGCTCTTTGGTGAACTCTAGGTCATCAAATGCAGCAACCGAAATCTGTACTATTATTTAATCAAATAAAACAACTGCATCGCCTTTCGTTCCATTGTTTCCTACGGTAGTTTTTGGTTGAATTTGTGCCCAATGTGACGACGTTGATGATGCCCCTTTCAATTTCGCATATATTTCCCCTCGGGTTGCTGTGAGCACAGAGAGTTCTTTAGGAGGAGCCCTTTGATCCACACCATCACCTGCCATGAGTTCAGAATTATTTCAGGGCGACCCACCCTCGTCCAATATATCGGGGACGACAGTTCCAAGGCAGAAACTTAAATATCAAGTGACCATAGAGCCAGACCGTAGTAATTCAGCAATTAAGAACTCAAACTGCGGACCATGTCCTTGGACATGAGAATCATGTGGCCTAGAGGGCAACCTACGCTACAGGAAAAGAACAATCTAATAGATACGAGAGCCGCTTAGTCGAGGATTCCACAAAGTGTAGTAGGAAACTGATGGATACCTGAATTATACAATACTCTAATGATTAAGAATGTTGTTGACTTTTATTGCGAGAGGCCTAAGATTTTAATTCTTAAGGAGAAGTATAAAACTTATAGAATTATAAAAATAAAAATAAAAAAAAGAAAAGATTATTTATATTACATAATTCACGTCTAGCATTTCTGTGGGTGGGTGGTCCTCCTTGATTTAATTAACATTGTTTGAATTCAAAGGGCGGAATGCTCTCTGCGGATGGTACAGGGGCTTTTGTGGTTGTGGAGTTGTTTCGCGGATGGGACCCGGCAGGGGGCTGTCTAGGCCTTTAATTATGAGACAGCGATCAGGCTGGACTCTGGAGACATTTAGTGCTCCCACTTGAATTATCCTGTACAGACCCCAACATTCATTTATTAATTCATTCGTTCATTCATTCATTTGGAGGCTCATCAAGACGAATTACAGGTGTCCGGTGTGCTTGGCTCCAATCCCAATTTTCAAATTTTTCAAAAATAAAAAATAGAAAAAAATTAAAATTAAAAAAAAAAAAGAAAGAAAAAGAGGAAAGAACAGGAGACGTCTGTCCCTAATAGCTCCCACATAGATTATAGACGTGGAAACCTAAATAAGTTAGCTTGATTCTTTTGAACGACCAAAATGATTGATAGACTAAATTATCCTATGATTCCTATTTTAGAAAACTAAACTTACTAATTTCCTCCATTCTTTGAAGTCACTTAATACGATTGGTTGACTAAACTCTTTGGGTTCAAGGATATTTAATTTTGTTCTTTTACAATTAATAATAATAATAATTTCTTATCATCATTATATTTTTTTTCATTCATTACTATCAATGAAATGAGAAATATATAATCTTATAAATTTAAGACTTTTGAAATTCTTATAGACTTAAACATACTTGTGTGTGTGTGTGTGTGTGTGTGTGTGTGTGTGTGTGTGTGTGTGTGTGTGTAATTTAAATTTGCTAACATTCTTATATAAATGCCTAAACCAAATTTTTAAAATCATATTTTTGCTAAAAGACTAATTATGATTTTAACATTTTTTACAAGAATAATACCAAATAAAAAAAACAAAAATTATGCCCGTAATTTTCTAATATGAACATAATCATTCATTCTCGTGAGAATTAAATGATATGTTACCCTCGGGTATACAAATAGCCACATAAGGAAAAATGTTACTTACATATTATTTTCGAAAAAGAAGAAAAAAAAAAGAAAGAAAAAAGAAGAAGATGACAGTTATGATTGCAATCACAAGAGAATGCAAAACAGAAAACTGATAAAGGAGAAAGTATACCAAACAGTCTTACATACTTTTATCAAAAATTTAATATGAGAAAGTATGTATCTGAGTGCTTTTTTGGCATTCTTAAATTTATAACTTGTAAATTAGGAGTTTTTATTTCTTTTATTTTTTTTCCCTATCTTTTGCACTAGCTAATATAGTTAATGTTAAAGAAACAATTGAGACTTAATTTTTACTTAAGAAAATGGTCAAACTTATTAATTACATGTATAACTAATTTACTCTGTATTATTTATGTTGTCTCTATTACTTTTTAAATTTATTAAAATATTAAAATAAGTTAAACTGTAATTAGAATATCATAAAAAGTACTTTATAATTTTAAAATTCAAAATTTACAACATGAAGAAGAGAAATGCGCCCACATCTATATTTTGATGATTGACTCGTTGATCAATATTATTTAGATTGAAAGAATATATAAAATTATTTTACAAATACACAAGCAAGAAATAAGAAAATATATTCAAGAATTAAAGAAACTAAAATTAATGTTAATGATAGGAAAACTACCAGAAGAAAATAGTTTAATTGAATACATACACAATAAAGATACCTCTACACCATAAGTTATTTCATATTTGAGAGTTACCATCCATGCAGCATTATTATAATATTTATTTATTTGCAGCTGCAACAATAGAAATATATATTATGAAACTCATCTCTTGGAAATTTGAATGAAGGAAATAGCATTTGGAAAAGACAAGAAATTTATGTAAGCTATAATTCTGCTTTCCTTTTTAATACTATCTTAAACATGATTTATCAGTTTCTCTCAATAATTATGTTAATTATTATAGATCAATTATAGACTTCAATAATTATGGGAGTTACGACATGTGAATTTAAAATGTAAATATTGATTGGTATACCCTAATAAAATTAACGATTAATATAAGATGAAAAGACATAATTTAATGGTATGAAATTGTAAAGAAATCAAAATTAAATTTGGATATTAACATTATTACTTGTCATCTCAAAACCTCCGAAGTCTCTTTATCTCCTCTATCTAAGATGAGTGTCACAAAAAGATGAGACATACCAGGTAACATTCTCGTATCACAAAAACAAGTATACTATATAGATATTTCCAATTTCCCCACACAGTTACTTTCATACGTTCAACTTAAATTCTAATCAATCTCTACTTTTTCATACACGGATGACGGATAGTTACATTACTGCTTTTGGATTACATAAAACTCGTATATGCAGGAGAATTATCAAATCGAAGGTATAAATTCATGTGAGCATTTCGTTTATTAAAAGCATTTATAATGAAAATATTATCCGTGAAGATAATAGATTAAAAATAAAAAAAAAGAACTTAATTTGTTTTGAACTCCTTTATTAGACCAATTACAAGTAGCTGAACTCAGAGATATTTAAACTTTTTTAAACAAATTAAGTTAATTTTTTCTGTTTTTCACTATAATCCAAGTAGTGCAATCTTGTGAAGCATAAACTTAATTATAACGTATAAATAAAGCATTGTTTAAAATGCTTTTAGGAGATTAATTCACTAAGTTATCTTTATTAAGTCGTATCCATGTTAATCAATTGTTAATATCCTGAGTTATCAATTTTTTTAGCATTTCTTATAAAGTGATTGGTTAACTCAATCATTTTTTTTTTCCATCCATCCTTCCAAAAACAAAGAAACCCAAGCACAAGCTAACATAGAAATGGAAGGGCTTAGGCTACTTCCTCAGCGACACCTAAAAAGAACATTATGTCAATTGAGAAAGGCCAATTTCGTGGAGCTCGGAAGTCTTGAAATTTAATATGATAAAAGAAAGGAAGGAAAGATAGAGAGGGCAAGAGAAACAGAAACTAACATTAAAGATGATGAATGCATTTCTAGAGGGAGTGGTCGACACATGGGTGAGCTGCTGAAAATAGAAAGACCTCGAAGGCAATATGAATTGGAGAGGATGCCCGAGCCCAATAATATTCATTTTACAAGAAAAACTTTTTGCATTCCTTGAATCAGTTATGGCCAAATAAATTGAATTCAAGAATTCACCTAGAAGGAATCATGATTCCAAAAACAAAATTGTTAAAATCCCTACAAATTTGTTACGCCTATGAAAAAACACACACTAAAATTGTCATAGATCCAAGGATGAAGAATTCCATGAGTCATATCAATATCATTATGGTGAGTTTTCAACCAAGAGTCATTGCATTGAAAAGTTATTAATCTCAATAATTATGCAAACTTTATTCAGAATGATAACTTCAAATAAATTCTTAATATCAATACAAATATAATTATGGTAAGTTTTCCCATAATATAAAATCCTTATATTTGTGGAAAAAGGAATTGATTTTAATAACAATGACTAGTGTGCACGATTTTATAATGGGAATGATAATTTCATATAAGTTCTTTATATCAATATAAATATCATTATAATAAATTTCCATATAATCAAGAATCTTTATGCTATTACTATTATTATTATTTACTTAGGCTTATTTTTCATTTCTCTATAAATCTTATAAAGGCTTTTAAACTTTTTTAATCTTTATTATTACTTATCATCATTACTAACAATTAAATTGTCTCTAAACTAACTACAACTCAAAAACTTCAAAACTTGGTAAATATCAAGTTGAGATATACCACTTAACAAGCAAATATAAAAAAAAAAATGGATATTATAAACATATTAATCATATTGTGAAGACATGACTTTGTTCTTAGAAACTTTAAACTTCAATAATTAATATGTTGATAAATTATACATTGACATGTAGATTAAATTGCACTATAATAAGAATATTATTACTATAAGGTCTAAGCTCATGTCCTTTTAATGTTTGATTTCACCACCATTTGACAACTTGGTATCCTTCAAAATTTTGGGCAATTCATCATAAAGTTCTCTCAAAGAGGTTGTTTGAATACCCCTTTCCCAAGTAATCATATTCCAACATACAAGACATATATCATTACTAGTGATACTCACCTCTCATATAAGGGATAGACGCTCCAGCGAGTGTAATACGAACTTAATTAAGTATCGTTTCACTACCTCTACAACCATTAGTATATGTCAAAAAGTCATACCAACACTATTTGTCAAGAGTATTTGGTTGGTATGTCAACTTAGCCCTTATCTTCCTTATCAGCCAATAAGAATCCTTTAAAGGACTTAGTACTTTTTGCCTCTTTACCTTAAGGTAAGTAACTAAATCTCATCTTCCTTATTATATACCATTACCCTACCTCTCTTTATCCTTACTAACCAAAGGATTAGAGTATTGACATTAGTCTCTAACTAAGTATTTTTTAGCCTTTTCCTTATCTTATATGAATTTTTTAGAATTTGACACTATTTATAGGAACAACATGTTGTGTCTCTTCCTTTTCCTTAAAAACATTCATTTTTTTTTTCTATGAAACCTACAAGTCATATAAACCAAAATCATAGTAGATGATCTATCTTAATAAGACCTTAAAGTAGCCTCTTTATTTGTTATTTTTAGTGTCACCATTAGCAGCTAAGTCTTGACACTCACTAATCAATTCCAAATAGTGCATGACCAAGTCTAGACTATTATTACAATGGTGATAGCCTTAGTACAAGCTTAAAAAAAGAAATTGCTCTAAGCTCTAGAAGTCATCATACGTAAAAAAAAAGGCAACATCCTACAACACTTGTCATAGAAATCTCAAAAAAAGGTCATAACTAAGCTTTTAAGATTGGTAGGTATGACTACATTAGTTTAGTTAAAGCTGCAAGGGAAGCAACTTTCATATTTCCTAGGCATATAGTGGCCTAGAGGTTCTTTTTCTCACCACCTCAAGAGTTTTGGAGTCACTCCTTAATTGCCTCTAAAATTGACAAGCTTAGGAGTTCCTTCTTAGTCACACATCAACATACCTAACAACCTTAAGGAGAAAATCAATAAGAGCTCCTTACTAAAAATGACAAAGAGACCAGGTAGCTTTGCTACAAATGCTAAAAGATAAACCTAGACTACTCTTGATTGTTTTGAAACACTTATGTCAAAAAAACAACCAAGGTGCACCTATCTTAGTGAAATTTAGGATGGAACGACAAACTTATTAGATCATTAGAATTGAGTATAAACTTTGATATACCTACATGAATTATTAGATGTCCAATATTTAAGGCCTTGATAATGACTTTGAAAGATGAAACTCATAAGTGGTATGTATAACCTTCCCAATTGTCTATCTTGAACTCAAAGGAAGTCGTCAAATAATTTTATACCCATTTCATCACAAGAAAAAGGTGTAAAATGGACCTTATAGCTTTGATTAATTTTTGGCAACAAAGCAATGAGTTATTATACGAATTTATGGCTTTTTTAAACAAGAAAACATTAATTTTATAAGGTTTGAAGGACGACTTCATGTTGTCCATGTTTGTTACTAGCCTAAGGAAGTCACCCTTTATCTTTTCCTTGAACAAAAGGTTATTGGCAAATCTTGTCAAAATCATACAATGAGCAAAGAGATTTATCTTAGCTAAAGATGCCTTTAAAGCTCAAAATGATACTAATGGCCATTGAAGAAAAAGACGATCTAATAAGAAGCCAAAAGATTAAAAAAAAAACAAGAAATATAATTGTACATTGCAACACAAGGAGAATGAGTGTTAGCCTAAAATCTTGATACAACAACTGCACTCCTTTGATGACCTAAATGTAAATAACTTTATGAAAATTAAAGATAAGGATATGATAAAGTGACCACACCACTTCAAGTCCTAATAAAAGAAGTGCAATCTTATCAAAATTTTTTGTTTCCATAATGACCATAGGCATACCACAAATGAATGCAAAAAGCTGAAAAAATGACATCAAGGAACTCATTAATCACAAGTTATTGTTATAGTATATTTAGAGAGAAAAATGATGCAAAACTTAAGAGAGAGCCTCAAGAATAAAACCAAACCTGTGAATAAGATACCCCCTTAAATAGCAAATTAAAAATTGTCAATTAACCTCTAACTCAACTACCAAGGATATGATCAATAAGATTGTCAAAGGACCTTTTATTGGGATAAGTTCCACACTATGAAAATCATTTGTAAGCAGATTATTGAATTTGTAGGGCAAAAGACCTCATAAGATAGATATCTTAATACTCTTATAATGATCCATTTGCAATTAATGTTACAATGGATAACTTTGATGTTCAATGAGTTTTGGTAGATATTAGTAACTTAATTGATATCTTATATTTTGATACTTTGACAAAGATGGAACTCTTAACAAAAATACTAAAACAAGTCAACTTTCCTCTATATGATTTCTTTAAGGAGCTTATCATACCCAAAGTTTCATTAAGCATTCACTCATTCTTGGAAACTCACTTCATTCAATGAAGGCAAGTCCTCAAAGTATCTTTAAGCCGTTTATGCATATAAGGCATGGTCTCTATAAAAAGTTTCTTAACCCAATGATATGTGTCTTCTTTGTCCTATTAAAGGCTAAGTTGGCTTTTATGCGTAGCTTGCATATCATCTTTAACCCTTTTCACCCTATCCTTTATCTTTACAATTCTCTTTTTCCAATATTCAAACTTTTTATGCAAGTCCTCTCACTCCTTATCCATCTTTATAGCAACTTTCATTATACCTTTCCAAATCATCCATATAAGAAAATGATTGCCAAAATTTTTCTCCTCAACAATTAAATATTTATGTTTTTTTCCTCTTAGAACCCTTAACCTCAAAAGTAGGTCTTTCCTTGTTGGATCAATCATGAAGAACTTGCTACTAACTTAGATAGCGGACTAACAAGATGACTAACCTAAATATCAACTTATAGGTCAAAACGATGGGCACTTTCCAAGTCAGAATCTTATATTAAAAACTTTTTACCTATAACAACTTATGTTTCCTCAATTACACCTAGAAAGTTAAAAGACCTAACTGGTGACTTATCCTTTTAAATAAACTACCTTTTAAAATGTCTCTTTAAAGTTCTCTCTATAATAACATCCATAAATGTCTTACGTTTATCTAATCCTTAAATGTTGCTTGTAATGACTATATCTAACTTGAAGAGAGTAGGAAAATATTTAAGTTAGGCCCCTAAGTTCCAAATAAGGGAACAAACTACTATACTCCAATTATAGGCAAAAATAAATTGCAACCAATACTCTACCTTACTTTCTTTTTTAACCTATGATTTCGCCTTTATCCAAATAGGGAGTAAATTACAAGTTGACATTATTATTACCTTTAACATTCTTGAAATTATAAACATGGATAAGGATATTCCTAGTTATGATAATACTAACTTTTTGAGCAACCTTTTTTAACATAGTCTAACTTTTTCTCCTTAATAGTTAAAGATGTATATTTTTTCCTCTTTAAACCCTCAACCTTAAAAATAGGACTTTTCTTGTCAAATCAATCGTAAGGAACTTGTCTACAAAGTCAAACAGCAAATAAATAGGATGACTAACCTAAACATTAACTTACAAGTCAAAATGATGGGCAACTTCTAAGTCAAAATCTTACATCACAAATTCTTGACTTATAATAACTTATACTTCCTCAATTACACCTAGTGCATTAAAAGACCCAACTAATGACTTGCTTTTTGGAATAAACTGTCTTTATTAAAGGCCTCTTTAGAGTCTTTTTTATGGTAACATCCACAGATATCTTATGGATGTTTAATCCTTTAGTCTCATTAGTAATGGCTATGTTTAGCCCAAAAAAAATAGGAAAATCTTTAAGTTAGGCCTTTAAGTTCTAAACAAAGGAATAAAGTACTGTTCCCTAATCCTGGATAAAAATAAATTTTAACTAGTATTCTACCTTTCTTTTTGCTTAAACCAATTTGATTTTGCCTATATCCCAACAAGGAATGAATTACGAGCTAATTTTGTTGTTACCTTAAACATTCTTGATGTTATTTAGATGGATAAGGATAGTCTTAATGATGGTAGTGCCAACTTTTTGAGTAGTCTTTTCCAACATAATCAAATTTTACCAACTGTTTAAATGAAAGCTATCTTAACAAAATCCTAAAAAAATTGAAGATATTCTTAAACAATCTTTAAAATGCATGAAGTTAGGCTCACCTTCAACTATTGAATATAAATAAGGATATGAATTAAAGACATATGACATGCCCTTTTGGTTTCATAAAAATGAAGAATATGGATTACCCTTCTATCAATTAAGTCTAAGTAATCATCATATGTAGTTAGAAATACCTAAAGGAAATCTTTCTCTCTTTTAGCTTTACAACTTGGCACACACAAAACTATATGTCCTCCCTAAGTAGGTCATCATCACCCAAAAGCCCTTCCCCTCTACGAACTAACATTTCCTTCTCTTGAGGCATCTTTTCTTACTCTTAAGACACTCCTTCCTCTTAAGGCACTTTTTTTAATAGTCAAGCCATTATCTTAGTAACGAGGGAAGAAAGGGAAAAAGGTTTAGGCATAAAAGTGAGAGAAACAAAGGAAAACTAGAATTTCTTAAGGATAAGAAAAACTCAAAGTGTATTAACCTTATTAATAGAGCAGCCCTTAAAGAGTGAAGAGGTGTTAACCCAAGAGACATCAATTGAAAGGTTTAAAAAGCATAAATGCCAAGAAATGGTCAACATGAGAAGCATAACAAACTTTAAATTTTTTCAAACTATTAATTGATAAAGGATTAAATATAGCTTTGGCTTTCCTACCTAACCAAAACTTTTAAAGGGGTAAAAACCAATGATAAAGATATTATTATCATAGGTTATACGCTTACATCTTTCCAAGGTCTAGTCTCACCATTCCGACAACTTAGTATCCTTCAAAAAATTGAGTAATCTTTCATAGAGTTCTCTCAAAGAGATTATTTGGATAACCCCTTCCTAAATAGCCACACTCCAACTTACAAGACACATGTCATTACCAAAAACTCTCACATTTGTATAATGGATAAATTTCCTTAGTACATACAATGTACATATGAACAAGCACCACTCCATTCCCTATATTACATACAACTAGTGCATATCAAAAAGGCATGCCAATGCTACCTACCAAGGGTATTTCACTATCATGTCAACCTAACATATATTGTCCCATCTCCAACTTAAAGCATGCAATTAACATGATTACCATGAATGGAAGACCACTTCATGATACTCATCAACCTCAAGTCCAAAAGAAAACAAGAGAACAAACAATTAGTCAAAATACAAGCTTGATTAAATAAAATTAATAAGCTAAGTACATATTATTACAACCCAAATTTACCATCAAGGGTTTAAAACTTAATTAGCTAACTAGCTTTAGTGACACAAACATGATATTATACATATATAAAATGAAAGAACTATACTAGTGGAGTTTTTAATATAAATAAAAATACATAAACACAAAGAGGTACTCATGGCAACTTAAACAAATGCTCTAATTGATTATGTTAGGAGTGTGGGTCACAAAAATCTAAAACTAGTAAAAATAAAGAGTGAGAAATATACTTATCTCAATGAATAAATATGGCACACATAATATGGGGAAATAACTATACTACTTATACTCAAGACAAGTCAAATGTAAGTAATTATATTAGCCAAAAAAAACTCAAGTGTATTCTCTAAGTTCAAGATATTAAGAACATGGATATACAAATAATAAAAAATCAATATCCATAAGTCAATTTTCTCTACTTAAGTTTACTAACATGTTTTACCAAAACTTAATAACCTCAGTATAATTTATTAAATCAATATGGAAAAATAAAAAATGTCACAAGCATCGTATAATAAGTATGTAAGGTAATACCTTTAAATATGGAAACAAGGTAACCAAACATGTTATACATGTTAGGGTTACTTAGAGTATTCAAGTTGGTCTAAAAACTATGAGGTCAGCACAAATGACAATTACACAACATCTGATGCCCCTAAATCAAACCAAAATGAATTATAGGATGAGTTAGTTCCCAAGCTAAGGTTACAACTTTAGTAAGGATTTATTTGTTAAGTGAGTATCAGTAAAGTCTAAGACATGAGGTTATTAATCTATTTAAGTTGATAGATATATACTAATACTAAAAAGATAATGGTCAAATGGAATTATCTTTTCACATATGAACGGTCAATAAAAAGAATGATATATACATTCTAATTGCTTGATGCTTGCCATTCGAAAAGGACAAATAAACATTAAAAAAAAAAAAAGACAAAGAATAAGAAAAGATGGGTCTTCTTGAATAAACATAAAGTTGACATGTATACAGGAAGTATCACTTAAGAAGAGCAAGGAAAGACGTATGTACCAGGTATAAGTCAAGAAGACATATGTATTAAGTAAACCTTTTCAGGCTGCCACATGGTCCAATAAAGATAGGATTAGTGGCACTTAATGAATTCTCTATGGTAAGGTGGCTTACCAAAGTACTAGATACTATACATACTTTTCTTCGTCATTTTATGGAGCCCTCTAAAGTCCTATATATGTTTCTTACCTCCTCCATTTCAAGGTAAGCCACTGAACCCTATTTTCTTTAATTTGTACCTCGACCCTATTTCTCTTGGTCCTCAATAACTTAAACAACGAAGTGTTAATTACCACTCATCGAGCTAGCCATCGAGAACCCCAATTTTGGTGGGTTCAAGTATGAGAATCCGTACTTCGAAGACATGGCTGTTGGTGAAGCAAAGCTAGGCAGTGGACGTGTTAAGGCTGGAGATATGGAGAGACTAAATATTTGATTGATTTTTGTGGAGGAAGAGAGGGAGAGTGAGGAGAGAGAAGTCAAAGAAAAAGAGAGAATTTTATTTTTTTTGTATTTTTTTAATTAAATTTTACGTGTTTTGCCACGAAATATACATTTTTTTATACGTGACTATACTATTACATAATTTACTAAACTGCACAAAATTATAAATTTTTTTATACATCAGTCTTTTTATCTTTTCGGCGTATCATTTTCAGTTCACGGGTACCTATTCTTCTCTTATTTGGCGTGTAATGACATGGATGCTCACTCTTTTCAACATGGCAGCTTCCAGGTGGTTTAAAAAATATGAAGCTTTGTGTCCTACATATACGTTAATCAAGGATAATGACATTGACATTTCCCCCAGATCTTGGGTTATTAATTCGTAAAATTGTCATTCTTATACTGTAATGATGAACACCACACCATAACTTATCGAGGAAAAAAACTGACGCAACCACTATATTCCCAATTCAGTTTTTTTTTTTTTTGTTGTTTTGGGGCTTAAATAGTGAAAATTAAACTCGTTTTTATGCATTCTAAAAAATGATTCTCAGTGTCACTCAACTTAAAACTAATTGGAAGTAGTTCAGTTTCCAATAAAGCTAAAATATCTACAACATGATGGCAAAGATTATCTCTCATAAATTTATGCTATATTACTTTTTATAAGCTCCAAAACTTATAGGTTATCTGGCTTTTGTTGAAAATGAAAGAAAAGGAAAAAGAAGTAAGATCTCATTTATCTATGATACATGTATAATATATGTTATTCAAAGTTAGGAACGATAAACCATAACTCAATATTGTCACAAATTCATCATGTGCAGATTGTTTTTTTTTTTTTAAGCACACTCACCCTGACATATATGCCCATAAATAAATGGGAAAAAAAAACTATGTAACAATTACTAGTGAAAAACATAAAAATAATAAAAAATATAAACCAATTACATAGAAAATAATAATAAAAATAATAAAGTAAATTAAATGTAAAAAAAAAAATTACTATATTATCTTTCTGTTATCCTCTATGTGTCGATACATAGTGATGCTTTAAATAAATTGATGCACATATGGGATGTTAGCTCAACTCGGTAGATCTTGTAGTTGGATTCAAAGTTCAAATCTGATGTTTATTAAAGATGGACGACCAAAGCTCTCCTACCATTATTATGGTTACCGTAATAATATGCAGAGCCACGAAGGGCTCAGAGTTTTGTTTTGTTTTGTTAGTACCCTAAACTTAAACCTAGGTTGGTGCCCTTAACTTAGTTCACCAACCTCTCTGATTCTAAACTTCGAATATTAACCCATTCCATAAATACCATGCCAGCCAATGTGGTTGGGGTCCCGAAATTCGTGTTGGTGGGTCTCATAAGCAATCCCAGCTAAAAACTCCGTTGTCATTATTGAAAGGCTCACCGGCCTTGCACTCTCGTAGAGAGGGCGGGCGTAGGTCGTCCATATTTCTATCTTTGACGAACTTTCCACTTGAATTCGCAAGATAAGTAGGAGGTCCCGCCGAGCAGCGCAGTAGGCAAACGACTTTAAGAGTGACCACAGAAAAAGAAGGGACCTCCTGAATTGAAGTACTGCCACCGTCCCTGGCGTCAAATTATTGTCATTTGGCTGCAAGTATACTGGCCCACTGACTCCTTGAATTTTGAAATTCTTCTGTGTTACTGTTTTCCCCGCGGATGTATATGAATTCAAAGCATTGGCCGGTCGCCTGTAGGGCAACGGCGTTGGTGGAGTGGAAACCCCACTGGCGTCTAAAGCTCTCGTTTGTTTTGGGCGCAAATTCTCGTACTCTTTTCATCTGCGTCCCCTCAGTTTCTGATTTGTTGATTATTAATAAACAATCCCACGAATATTCCCTTTTTCTTTTTTTTTTTGATAAATGTAACCCATTTGTATATTATCTTCTTTTCAGCAAAATGCCGAAAAATTATGTTTGCCCAAAAAGAAAAACAAAATTAATTTTGCCCATAATCTTAAGCTGTTTTAAGATTTTTACCCCTTTATATTTTTTTTACCTCTCACTATTAATCCTTTGTTATAAAGATGACATGAGAGTCTATGTGATATCATATCATTTCAAATTAAAGATCGTGTCAAGAATATTATTTTTAAAAATTTTAAAAAACAAAAAATTAATTTTAAAATATTAAAAAAATTTAGAAATTAAAAATTAATCTTTAAAAACTGAAAAGGATTCTAAAAAATTCTTAAAATGAAAAAAAAAATTAAAATTAGAAACTAATTTTGATCAGCAGAAAAAACAAATTTTAAAATTTTCTAAAAACAAAAAAAAATTCTAAAAAAATGAAATTAATTTTAAAAAATTATGAAAAATTTTAATAATAATTTTAAAATTTTGAAAAAATAAAAATTAATTTTAAAAAATTTTGGAGTCCAGACTCATCATCGTTGACCGAAATCTGGGCTGCAGAGGTCGGAAGAGGTTAAGACGGTTGACGTGGGAGAATTTTGGAAGCTTGTGGCGTCTATGAGTCCTCTTCAGTTTTCTCCTAATATGTGAATATAAATTTGTTTCTCAATATTTAATTTTAAATATTAAAATTGACTGAAATTTTATATGCGACGTAAAATACTAAAATAATGCATAAAATACGAGATTCAAAAATTAATAAATTAGGCAGTGATTAGTTTGGTCCACAGCGGACCCGGCTAAGAGATGACTCCATCTCTCTGTTGAAATCTTTTTGGAGAATATGGAATCCGGAGAGCTTTGTGGGGACTTGCAGTGCAATGAAGAGAAGGGGCCCGAAAAGGTGAATTTTCTTTTTGCAACAACGTGACAGGTTATTCCTAACTTCCTCGGGAAACAAACTGACAAAGTCCCACTGCTGCATTTTGATTTCTCCGGTAATTGTGGTCTCTTTTGCTGCTTCTGGATGAGTCCTCCCCCCATCTCCATCTGAATCGTTGTATGGTTTATGATCTGTACCAAGTCAGTTCTTAAGAGGGTTTTTGAGTTATTTATAAGGGTTTTTGAGCTATTTATAAGAGTTGGATCAATTTTTTATTATTGAATTAGTTTTTGTGATGAAATTAGAGTTCAAACTCTTATTAAGTGATATTAGAGCTAAATTTCAGAAGATTAGTGGGCGCATGTACAAAGGTTTTTTGTCACTGTATCGATGAGACAGCACGGAAATGTACAATTTAAAAAAGTCGGAAATAATATATCACATATTAGTTTCTGAGAGGATTTTTGAACTATTTATAAGAGTTGGATTAACTTTTCATTTTTGAGTTAGTTTTTATGATGGATTTAGCGTTCAAACTTTTATCAGTTTATATCCCCCACTTCAATCTCTGCGAGTCTTTGGCGCAGCCCTCTGTCTATTTTAGGGTCTCTCGCACCCTCCCAAATATTCATTGTTTTTGCCGGATGGAGAGGAAAGAGTTTTATAGTAAAATACAAATACTTAATAAAATAAAATTATATTATAATAATAATAAATTAATAACAAATATCATATTTAAAATTTACTAAATGTTATTTTTAAAAATAATTTCTAATCTTATAAATAAATTATTTCAGTATAATAAATTATATCAATTATTTTTTTTAAAATATAATAAATTTTTTTATTGATATATACTTTGCATTATAAAATAATAAAAATAATTTAATTTTTTAATTAATTTAATAATAAATTATAGATTATTAAGAGTATATTTTTCACTAAAAAGGAAAAAGAAACTAGTTATAATGATTTTAACTTAATAACTCATAAAATAATATAATATAAATTATAAATAATAATAATAATAATTAATAACTCATATTATTATAATATATAATAATTAGGAATGAATACAAAATGATTAAAAATTTATTTAAAATGTAAATTAAATCTTTTAAAATATATTAATTTTTCATAATTTTTGATTATTTTAAAAGACTTATTATGATAAATTAAATAATGAGAATATAATACATTATTTTTTGTATCTTTAGAGTTATAAAGTAAAAATTAGAAATACAAATTTTAATATTCAAAAATATAGTAAAATAAAAATTTTTATGAGTTATAATTTTTTTTTTATAAATATTAATAAAGTTGTCTCCATATTATATTTTCTAATATCATATTATTTAACATAATTGGACATTGTTAAACTATGCAACCTAGTTTATTTTTATGAAAATTCTAAAATGTTTGTCTAATACCTTATAGGAATAGTTTTATCCTACTCTTATAGTTAAAGATATCAAGTATATATTTTACCAACATAATTTCAAATATTGAAATTATTGTACTATCTACACCATAAGAAGAAATTTTATAATTTTGATAATGCACACAAAATTAAACAATAATTTGTTATTATTTATATAAATCTATTTTGAGGGATCTCTTATTATATAAATTGAGTTCTTATTACTTTTATTCATTCTCTATAAGTATTAATTTTATTTCTCTAAACATAATTTTTTAATAGAATTTGAATTTAGTGGTTTAATCGAAGAAATAGTCAAATTAATTTCTAATTTTACAAAATCAAGTGATCATTCCATTACTTAATAACTTGTTTTCTCAAATCATAAATTAGACAATAAGTCTAGTCTTTAAATTATATGACTTATTATTGATATGAATAATAAAAACTTGATTATCATAATACGTTGACACTTATATTATTAATATCGCCCATAATAAAATATATATTAAAAATTATATTAATCTAGTAATAATTATTTACTTAGTATATTTCTAAATCATTGTTCTACCTCTAAAGATAAACATATCTTTTATAAATCAAAAAATTCAATTAGTATCACTATAATCTTTCAATATAATAGATAATCTACTATAAAATATATTATAATTCATAATATCCCTCAAATATTTCTAAACTAATGATAAAATGTCATGGTCCACAAATATTCTAACACGGTGTCATGAAGCACTCAACTTGTTAGCTTATAACTCACATGACAGTTTCTCTTATAATTTTTAACAATTATACAAAACATTTTTTTATCATTTCTTTTAGGCTTTAACAATTTTCCTTTCAAGGTATTATTTACATACTATAAGATTAATATAATGACATGATAAATAACAGCAAAGTTCAAGAATGATTAAACTTAAGATCTCTCCATACAAGCATTATATATTATAGGAATTACAAATAACTATAAAAAAATCTTACCAAATTAGACTTTTGATCAAACTCCTAGTTAGACCTTTCTCCATAATACATTGAAGTACTCTATTAAGCAAGCACCAATAAATTTATAAACACCCACGAGAACATTGGCACATATATCGATGATGTCAATCTATTAACTGGGAATAAATGACTCAGAAACTCTTCTTGCAAGAATATTTTAAGGAAAAGTAAATGCTTCCTAAGAACGTTTAACTAATTCTTTTAGGAAAGAAAATTAAATATTCATAAATAGTATCATATTATATTATTAATTATTTTTTTACAATCTTAAACATTGTTTTTATATTTATAAACAACTTATTTCAATACAATAAATTATAATAATTATTTTTAAAAATAAGATAAATTTTTCTATTATATATATTTAAAAAATAATAAAAATAATTAAATTTTTAATAAACTATAAAATAATATAATATAAATTACAAATTGTAATAATAAATAAATAAATATTATTATTATGATATATAATAATTAATAAAAAATGTATGTTTCGTAAGAGAACATCCTTCAATTCAAGCATCGTTTGGGATTGAGTCTCTGATTTGGAAATCCAAGTTTCAGATCAAAACGCAATAAATGAGGGTTCAGTAAACCCTCAAACCCAAGAGCGGGCGGCAAACAAAGATGGAAGGGTGAGTTTCCAAGCTGGAGCGAAATGCCGATATTATCAGGGAAGCGCACCCCAATGCTTCAAGTTGTTAGGACAAAAATACCTCTGCTAAACCAATTAATTACTATTTAATATCATACAAAAGATTAAGCTTTTTTTTTTTTCTTTATTACAATTCTAAAATACCGTATGCTATAGTCCAATTACAATTACAATTATAAGTGACCTTTGTCGTCGACTTATTACTTTTTTCTCAAAATAATAATTTATTAAAATATACAATATTTATATTTATATAATTTAAAATTCTTTTAAAAGATAATCGATATTTTTACTAAAAATTAAAATTTATTTATTTATTTTTTTAAATAAAATACTTAATAAAAAATATCAATTATAATATTATTTATTATAACATTATTTTTTTTAAAAAAATAATATAATAAAATAAAAAAAAATATATATATATATATTTTTTATTATTATTATTTTTTCAATATATCGTGAGGGTCAAGTTATACTTGCCCCCATCCGTTACACCTTGCTGACTTCCATATCAGCGTTTTACACCCTGAATATCAGGTCTTCCATAATTTTCTTTTTACAATTCCCATAAAGCTTACTTATCCGCTGAATCGATTACCAAGGTCATTTTAGCACCCTAGGGAGTAAGAAAGAAAAAGCATGATGTCAAGAAAACTTTGAGGAGAGTGATCAACTAGACGAAAAGGGTAATCTTAATTTGAGTTGCCAATTTTTCTTTTTATTTTTTCCTTGTTAATAAAGCGGAAAATATCAGTAGCTAAACACATGCAAAAAGAACATCACCATTTAAACTCGTGCGTGTTATTTTCAAGTTAGTTTCACAAGATTATTATGAAATTTTGTATATGTTGCATTTCTTTGTTTATTTATATAATATTAACAATAATTAAGAATTTAATGATATATTACTAATTTATCCTATAATTTCTTGAATTATATATTTAGAAACAAAAATGTTGTTTTATGTCATTATTTATCAAAACAACTATTTCATTTACAGTTTACTAAATTCTTCTCAAAATTGCGCTTTTCTTTACTGCATATTTTTCTGAATTTTACTGAATAGTCAATAGTGTTTACTTACAGTAATTTTCTGGATTGTTAGTTCTGTAATTACAACAACAAAACTTTATAGCAATTGGGTTATTAAAGAAGAAAAAGTTGAATGTAAACTTCAGATAGTCTAATGTTAAATTGGGCTGTGCTATTGCAATTGACAGTTTAGTATATATGCTATGAGTTGCACCAGGTTATATATTCTCTTTGTGGTTTTCAAACTCTCTAGATATACTAGCAATTTTATTACTAAAACTTATCATTGGAATGCAATTGAAAGAGTGTTTGGACTAAGTTTTCGTTATTGAGAACAAAAATTACATTAATTAACATGATGAGATAAAAAAAAATACAATAACATAATGAAAACTTATAACACTGATTTTTTTTCACACATAATTATGAAGTAATTGTCTTAGAATTTGAATATTTTAATTGCACTTATTGCATAAAATTTTTATATTTTCAAAACTTTTTGTCACTTTATTTTTATTTTTACATTAAATGGTATCTTAAATTTTTTTATGGGGAGAATGTAAATTTATTACAAATTCATAATAATATTAGTTCTTAAACTCTCTTTCATAATATCACTATGACAACTGTATATTATTTATTATATCTAGTACATTAACTATACAAAAAAGGAACAGTTTGTTATCTGATCCATTAAAGAAACCATTTTTGGTAATTTTGTTTTCTTCATATAAAAATACTACTATTGCTACTACTTTTTACTGTAACTACTACCAAACAAAGCGATACAATGAACATTATTAAGTATATTACATTGTAATGCTATAACAATATTAATAGAAATCTTTCTAATGCTAAAGCAATAATAATGGTAATCTTTTTTTTTTTTTTTTGAGAAGAATGGTAATCTTATATTTGCTACTTCAAGCAACCTCATGAACAATTTGCATGCTTTAGAAGTTGGGAATTAATCCACTTCCACGTAAAATTCAGTGAATTTTGTTCTGTATTATTATTTATTTTACTGCTCAAAAGAAAGAAAACGATTAACTGGTGGAATTTGTGGAGTCTCTCCCAGCAGATCAAAAGTCAAAGCTAGTTGGGGGAGTTCCGATAAGCTAAGACCACACACCTCTTCCCCTCAAGTTATTGTGCTAAATGGAGGCTTGGAGTACGGGATCGCATGGTCTAAAAGATAAAAACCTTCGCATAATTTCAAGAACTAACGGACACGAACCAAACAAATCGTGAGTCAATCGTTGGAAGATGAAAATGTTTTAGGCAGAATTTTCGGTTCTGTTGGTTTTGAATGCATCCTAATCCCACCTTTCAAAAAGAAGAAGAAGGAAAAAATAAAAAATAAAAAAAACAAAAAAGGGTTTTTTGTCGTGGGAGTTGACAACCCTAGCAGTTGTGTTACCATCTGCCATATCAAAATGATATTTTCGGAATACTCAATTGTGTTGGGTTGGCCAATTACCTCAGTTCCCAACAACTTAATTTTAGATTAATCCATCCCAAGACTTGGAACTTCCAAAAAACACAATCTAACGGTGCTGTATTTAGTTAATGACACCTCAAAAAAAACACGCATGGAGCAAAGTTCCCCGTTGTCTTCTCGCTCGGTCGACCGACTTTTGCACTAATGTATCATTGTATGAACAGTCCAACATATAATATTGTCTTGCTGATTTTTCAACCGCAGGGCCGGGTTTGGTCATATTTTCACTCATTGTTCTTACTATAAGCCTATAACACTCGATTTCGCTTGCCGGCAAAGGGTGTGAAAAGAGGGCACACAGGACACGGGTAATGAAGACCTTGACTCCCCAGGTGCGCCTGAACGCGAATGACGTCGTTTCCACGTCCGACCGAAATTGACCCATTGCCCCTTTTCCGGTTGTTTCTATTGCTGCAAGGTCCCGTCGCAGTCGCCGATTAAAAGATTTCGCTGTCAGGCTAGCCATCTATCCATTGCGCTACCTGCCACAACCACACGCGTGACGCTGCTAATTACCACGACACCCAGTAAACCCTCACTCAACCATCCACCTGCCATCATATTTATTTATTACCCATTATATCACTAATTATTTCCCTATTTTTAATCCTGCAAAATTCATCTCCATTGCCCTACACCCACCGTCCGCAGCACTCTTTTATTTTTTTTTAAAAAATAAAAAATAAAAAATAAAAAAGAAATCAACTCTAAGCTAAATTTAACATTCAAAATATCGGGAAAATTTACCGCTGATTTGACGGAATGGTAAACCAACTGGTTTACTGGATATGTCAGAAAATGATGTTCTAAATTATGACGTAACCCCTAAGGAGAAGAGACAAAGGAAAGGTCAATGCTTTGTAATGTTCGGTTATTCTCCTCCTAGGTTGATCTATTTCTGTCCTTTCGTTCGATTTTGGTTGATCTATCTCGGTCCTTTTCTTTTATTTTCTCGGAAAACTGTTGATATATTTTCTTTCTCAGGGAAAATAACTTATTCAGGACAACATGGACACTATGATGTCTACTCCTTGCCACAGATTAAATGCTATATGGATTCCGGATGCTATAAATATAAATTTATACATTCAATTATTATAATTATTAATTATTATATTTAAAATAAAAATAAAAAATATATAATTAGTAACTATAATTATAAAATATAAACCCACGATTTGTCTTATAGTAGGTTTTTTGCATACGTTCAATTGAACTGAAAAAATTGGAGATGTTGGACCATCCTTGATCTCATGGTGCGATTCACTCGTGCTGATATCGTCCTTTTTGAAAATATTGTAGAAATGTTAATATCATGCTCGAATAAGTTCTGAACTGTTTCAAAAATGTTAATATTATGTTATAGATACTTTCAGCTCAAGTTGAACAGAAATGCATTAACTGTTTTTTTTTTTAAATTTTTTTTTATACTTGAAACAAAATAAAGCAAAAAGGATTTGAGATGTTTTTATGTAGTATTTATAATGTTCTTCGCATTTTTGCATTATTATATGAGAAGAAATAAGGGTTTTTTTTTTTTTTTTTTAAACATGCGCTATGACGGATGCTATACAACCAATTTAAGAATATATTAATATAAATTAAATGCATAGGACTACATAAAAGAAAAGAAAAGAAAGAAAGAAAAAAAAGCAAAATTCAAATACAAGTAGTTGCAATGAAATTTAATATGCGTTGGGATAGTCATTTCAGGACAATTTTCATTCCATTCCAATAAATAAAAAGCAAAAGAGAAAAAAAAAAAAAAACAAAAAAAAAGAAGAAAGATGAGAAAGTAACAGTTACTCTCTATCGCATTGTCTCTTTCTCGTTTCTCACAGCAACACGGTCCCTCTTTTATACACCCCTCAGTCTTCACGCCAAAATGCACGCACAAACGCACACCTTTCACCGTG
This sequence comes from Bruguiera hainesii, assembly GCA_023213295.1. Taxonomy (NCBI): domain Eukaryota; kingdom Viridiplantae; phylum Streptophyta; class Magnoliopsida; order Malpighiales; family Rhizophoraceae; genus Bruguiera; species Bruguiera hainesii. The sequence goes on from JAHOYR010000005.1 coordinate 2,729,309, forward strand.
TGTGCTGCATCTTCTTCTTCTTCTAGCTCTGCATCTTTCTCTCTGTGTCTCTAAATCTCCATAGAAAAGCTTGGGAGCCAAAAGGCGGGCAACAGAAATATACATATATATAACTAAGGCTTCACACAACACAGAAACTAAAGAGGGAGAAAGAAAGAAGGAAAGAAATCATGCCTCTTGACCATGTTCCCTTCCTATTATCCATCAACATCTTCCTACTACTACTACTACTACTACTACTCTGTATTGCAGCTCCATCCTTCTCCCTGAACCAGGAGGGCCTATTCCTCCAACAAGTCAAGCTCTCCCTCTCCGACCCCGACTCCGCTCTCTCGTCCTGGTCCGACCGCGACGGCACCCCTTGCTCCTCCTGGTACGGCGTCCGCTGCGACTCCCCCTCCGGCTCCGTCGTCTCCGTCGACCTCTCGGACGCCAACCTCGCCGGACCCTTCCCTATCTCCCTATGCAGCCTCACCAACCTCTCTTTCCTCTCCCTCTCCAACAACTCCATCGGCCCCACTCTCCCTCCAGACATCTCCGCTTGCCAAACCCTCCGCCACCTTGATCTCTCCCAGAACTTGCTCACTGGCGACCTCCCCCGCACTCTGCCCGACCTCCCCAACCTCCGGTACCTGGACCTCTCCGCCAACAACTTCTCCGGAGATATTCCCGATTCCTTCGCCCGCTTCCCAACTCTCGAGGTGCTCTCTCTCGTTTTCAATCTCCTCGACGGCACAATACCCCCATCTCTCGGCAACATTTCTACTCTCAGAATGCTTAATTTATCTTACAACCCGTTCTCTCCGGGTCGAATCCCGCCGGAGCTCGGGAACTTGACCAACCTGGAGATACTCTGGCTCACTGAGTGCAATCTGGTCGGCGAGATCCCCGACTCGCTGGGCCGACTCAAGAAGCTCACTGATTTGGATTTGGCCATTAATAATTTGGTGGGGCCCATCCCCAGTTCACTCGCTGAGTTGACCAGCGTCGTCCAAATCGAGCTCTACAACAACTCGTTGACGGGCGGCCTGCCGCACGGATTGGGGAACTTGACCGCGTTGCGACTAATCGACGCCTCCACGAACCACTTGACTGGTTCCATTCCGGACGAGCTTTGCCGCTTGCCGTTAGAGTCTCTCAATCTTTACGAGAACCGCCTGGAAGGGAACCTGCCGGCGAGCATTGCATACTCGCCGGGTCTGTACGAGCTGCGGCTGTTCAACAACCGCCTCGCCGGCCAGTTGCCCATAAATCTCGGCAAAAACTCGCCTCTGAAATGGGTCGATCTGTCGCAGAACGAGTTCATGGGGGAAATTCCGGCGGGTTTGTGCGAGGGAGGGGTGCTCGAGGAGCTTTTATTGATGCAAAACTCATTTTCTGGTCAGATACCCGAAAGCTTAAGTGAATGCCGGAGCTTGACCCGGGTCCGCCTAAGTTACAACCGGTTATCCGGTGAAGTGCCGCCTGGTTTCTGGGGTTTGCCGCACGTTTACCTTCTGGATCTTGTTGATAATTCGTTTTCCGGTCAAATAGCTAGGACTATCGCAGGTGCAGCCAATTTATCCGTGCTGGTTATTGGTAGGAACGGATTTAATGGCAGCATACCCGAGGAGATTGGGTCAATCGAGCACCTTCTCGAGTTTTCGGGAAGCCGAAATAAGCTCAGTGGCTCCCTGCCCAGCAGTATAGTGAATCTGAGCCAGCTTGGGAGTCTGGATCTTCATGATAATTTGCTTTCCGGAGAGCTCCCCGAGAGGATTGATTTGTGGAAGAAAATCAACGAGCTTAATTTGGCTGACAATTCTTTTTCAGGGAAGATTCCCACAGCAATTGGGCGCTTGTCTGTGCTTAATTACCTGGATTTATCCGGCAATCAATTTTCGGGGGAAATCCCCGTTAGTTTGCAGAATTTGAAATTGAATCAGCTTAATTTGTCCAATAATAGACTATCTGGGGAGATTCCACCCTTGTTTGCTCGCGGGATCTATACAAATAGCTTCTCGGGGAATCCGGGTCTATGCGGAGATATTGAAGGTTTGTGCGACACGAGAGGTGAAGGAAGAAGTAAAGGTTATCTATGGCTGCTGAGATCCGTTTTTGTACTTGCTGCCTTGGTGTTCGTTGTTGGTGTGTTTTGGTTTTATCTCAAGTACAAAAGATTCAAGGAGGCCAGAGCCGTGGATAAGTCTAAGTGGACTTTAATTTCCTTCCATAAGCTTGGTTTTAGTGAATACGAGATCTTGGATTGTCTTGACGAGGATAATATTCTCGGGAGTGGATCATCTGGGAAAGTGTACAAGGTTGTACTCGGCAATGGTGGGGCAGTGGCCGTGAAGAAGCTCTGGGGTGCGGCCAAAAAGGATAGCGATGGCAGTGACGTTGAGAAGGGTCCAGTTCCGGATGATGGGTTTGATGCAGAAGTCGCAACTTTGGGCAAGATTAGACACAAGAACATTGTCAAGCTATGGTGTTGCTGCACCACCAGAGACTGCAAGCTTTTGGTTTATGAATACATGCCTAATGGTAGCTTGGGTGATCTGTTGCATGGTAGTAAGGGAGGGTTGCTTGATTGGCCAACGAGGTATAAAATCGTTGTAGATGCAGCTGAGGGGCTTTCTTATTTGCATCATGGTTGTGTTCCTCCTATCGTGCATAGAGATGTCAAGTCTAATAACATTTTACTGGACGAGAATTTTGTAGCCAGGGTGGCTGATTTTGGTGTAGCCAAGGTTGTTGACTCAACTGGAAAACCTAAATCCATGTCTGTCATTGCTGGTTCTTGTGGTTACATTGCTCCAGGTAAGAGTCTAACCTTTTCTATATATAGGAAACAAAAAACATTTCTGGTTATACTATAGATGACTGGAACTATTTTATCTCGAAATGTAATATTGCTGATATTATTGCGACATTCCTCTTCATTTATAGTTTGTAAGTAGCAAACTGGTGTGTGTGTGTGCCTCCTCCTTCGTCGGGTGCATCTAACTGTTGTTTCTGTAATGTGCGAAATTCTCCTCATCTGCATAGGCTTCCACACGGGTCACATTCCACATTTATTTTCCATTTAACATTTAGTTAGTGATCCTAACGATTCTTCTTGCAAGTCTACAAGTTTTCCTTCCCATCTTTTTCTGGTTGTGATTGATAAAACTCATTTAAGTGTTCTCTTGGACAGAGTATGCATACACACTCAGAGTGAATGAAAAGAGTGACATCTACAGCTTTGGTGTGGTTATTCTTGAGTTGGTCACGGGGAAACGTCCGGTTGATCCAGAGTATGGCGAAAATGACTTAGTCAAGTGGGTCTGTACCACTTTAGATCAGAAAGGACTGGACAATGTCCTTGACACCAAGCTAGATTATTGCTTCAAGGAAGAGATACGCAAAGTCCTTAATATTGGCCTCCTCTGCACCAGCCCCCTCCCCATCAACCGGCCATCGATGAGAAGAGTGGTAAAAATGCTGCAAGAAGTTGAGGCAGAGAATCTGCCTAAGGCAGCTGACAAAAAGGATGGGAAATTGACACCTTACTACTACGAAGATGCATCGGATCAGGGAAGTGTAGCCTGAGATTGCCAGATGATTTCTGTTGTGAACTTGCTTATGGAAAGAGCACATTATAAGCTCCAATTTTCTTGTGATCCACTTTTTAAATCCAGCTCTGGTAACCATTTGCTTTAGAAAAGCACGAGGAGTAAGTTTTCCAAACTGAAATGGGTTGTTTTGTGTTCTGTAGTGAACGCAGGAAACGAGAGGGTGGGAGAAGCGCTTTTAAGGTTAAAATTTAAGTGTGTTCTTTTTCATTGTAAAAAAGTTGCTCCTGAAAATTTTCCTCAATTTCCCAATGTTAAGATCTTCTGTTGGGGTGATTCTAGACTGACCCTTATTATTATAATTTTTTTTACACTGTTTGCTGGGGTCATTAGCTATTACCATTGCTCCCCCCCAACAATTCTCAGAGATTATACCTTGTCGTTTTTCTTGGCACTACCTCATAATATCTAGGCGAATCTTGGAAATTTGGCCACAGTAGCCTCATATTCTAGGTCAAATCTAGGGGTAGTCTACTGGGGGTGACAAACAATTAAAAATCTTAGGATTTTTGAAGTTCATCGCTGGGTGGTCATGTTTTTCACTGCACCTACAAAGCGGGGTTGGCTGTAAATAGGCCGATTTTGGTTGTTTGTTAGGGGTTGGTGCTGGATGTGGACCCTTCCGGTTATTTTACAATGAGATCATTGTCTCTTGTTGCTGGATGCACTATCACACAAAATGCCTTCACGCCCTTAGAAAATGACCGAATGCCGTGAATAACAAGAAGTAGTTGAAGGCTACCAATTCGATTTGTTTTCTCTTCCGTGGAGCTATAACGCAAGAGGTGCTAAATTTTCAGGAAATATTATCGAAATATCAATTGGTCAAAATCGATGCCGGCATCTGGCATTACACCCTTAAAGCCATTCTTTTTGGGGCCTGAAGTGTGCGCTTGTAAGCGTGCTCTACATATGGTATAAAAGAAAGCGATGTCGTTGACTGTGGCGGCTACTTATAATTACGCCTCGAATCTGTCTATTTCCACTTCCACTAGAAAACAGCAAAATCATATTTAATCTTTTAGTTGATATTTTATTTTTGTCCTAATGTTAAAATATTTCTTTCTTCAAAAGTCCCAATGTTACAAGAAATTCTAAAAGACTCGTTAATATAATTTTTCCTTAAAAAAATTTTAAACTTTAATATCATCATATTCAATCTTACTTCTAAAATTTTTGAATATAATTAAAAAAATCAGTTGATATAGTAAAATAATTTTATCTAATTAATTTTAAAGTTTCATTTTATTATAAAATACGACTCTTAATATTTCAATTGACTGTTATAATAAAAATTTTAAAAAAATAAATTTTATTGATAAAAATAAATTATGATAAATTTCTTTATAAATTGATCAAAAGTTATTAAAAAATAAGTCTTACCAAATATACATTTACTTAAGCCACTTGTTCCTAAACTACAACCAGCATAGATTATTCATGATGATAAAGAAAACTTTAAAAATAAGATTTCCTTCACAAAAGATATGAGGTTAGAAGCTTTATTATGTATGCTAAAAAATAGAATAGTCTAATCCAAGTAGGCTTCTAGATGTTCAACAAATCCTTCCTTATGTCTTCTCTTTTGGTTCTTATATTTATAATGAAGATAAATATAAGACCAGACATTTATACGAATTTATATTCATAGACTTAGAGTTTATGAAAAATTATTCATACTAAAGGATAGAAAAATTCTGATTGAATTGCTTACTCAAGAGTGAAACTATTGAGAATTCTACCCCTTAGAGGATAGAGCAAAATCACTTATGCCAAACCCAATGAAGCAAATTCTTTCTATTGTAAAAAACTTTTCTCAAGAAATTTTCCTTCTTGCTTTTAATTATGAGGACTGTATGGCAGTATGGACAAATTTCTTATTATTAAGAAATTGGAATCATTCTTGATTTCTTTAATTTCACCATGACTTTAGACAAGAATTCTTAACCTGGTTTTACAACTAGTGGAAATATTTTGGACTTAGTGAAGAAACCTCTTTAGACCCTGTCAAATTTGCCTACGATCATTTTCACAAAACCACAATTGATGATGCCCTATTAAATTGCAAATTCTCAATTTTATTTAAAATTCCCTTGATCATGAGTTAGACTTAGAGGGTTTTAGAGCCTTGTGTGTAGATGCATCCAAAAGAGTTAGAAAGACAGGTTAGTATCAACCGGCGGAACAAAATTCCAGAGGTCGAAGCCAATTTTCAATCTCATGGGTATTAAGGAATATCAGTTTGAGGTTAATAACGAAAAGACAACTCTATTCCTAACCAATAAAAGCAAGATTTAAGTGTGCATCTCTTGAAGAAGACAAAGAAAAGTTAAAAGCAGCCTTATCGCAGATTTTTGATGAAAAATCTTTGCTAGAGGATAACTTCTTTTAAAAAGAGGTTGTTTGTCACAACTGTCGACCAATGTTACAAAAACGCAGATGATGACATCTGAACTCAATTATTCATTTTTTAAGGTGAACAATGACGCCAAATAAATTTATAATTTATTCAAATCTATTCTCTTGTATTATAAATAGAAGAAACTGACGGGAGAAAGATTATCAGCAAAAAGAGAGAACGAAGAGAAAAAAAGAAAAGAAGAAAAATTTAAATATTATAGTTAAAAAATGATCAGCGTATCAACACTAAGAATTAGATAGATTTATTATTCCAAGCAATTATTCTTATAGAGGTTTTTTTTGCATATCGTTTTGGATATTATTTTACAATGAGATCAGTCCGAGAAAAATTTCACGATAATAAAAAAGAACTTTTAAAATTAATTAGACAAAATTGTTTTATTGCATTTGCTTTTTTTTAAAATTTTTTATTATACTTGAAGACCTTGCGAATCATATTCGGATATAATAGTATCATAATAAAAAAATTCTTTTAAAGGGAAATAGTGTTACGAAAATTACTTTTAACATTAGGAAGTTCTGTAAGAAAGGAAGAGTATTTAGAAGAAATCAAAATGGTGTTGATGACTATTAATCCTTCGCAGCTTTAATATATCTTTTGTAGCCAAAGTAAATTCAGTCACTAGCCAGACAGTTGCGGCAGACCGAGAGAGGATAAGGGACAGGGAGTGGGACAAGGGAGAGAAAGCAAGTAGACACAACGAGAGAGAAGCCGTCGTTTAACATTACGTTTTTTTTTTTTTTTTTTCTCTTTTGTGGGTATAACAACAAAACTCTCCATCTACATTCACTATCTAATGTCGAGGAAACTTTTGCAATATTAAGATTTTCTATTAGAGTTCTTGTGAGTTGAGTATGGGAAGACTAATTGAGAAGTATTTTCAAAGTCATACGGATAAAACGATAAATCTATAACCCGTAACATAAGACTGACCCTTATTATTATTATTGTTGTTGTTGTTATTTTTACACTGTTTGCTGGGGTCATTAGTCTCCCCCACCATTCTTAGAGATTATACCTTTGTCGATTTTATTCGCACTCCCTCATGATATCTAGACGAATCTTGGAAATATGGCCACAGTAGCCTCATATTCTAGGTCAAATCTAGGGGTAGTCTACTGGGGATGATAAACAATTAAGAATCTTTTAGGATTTAAAGTTCATCGCTGGGTAGACGTGTTTTTCACTGCACCTACAAAGCGGGGTTGGCTGTAAATAGGCCGATTTGGTCGTTTGCTAGGGTTGGTCCTGGATGTGGACCCTTCCTGTTTTAAAGTGAGAGGGGGGACTACTGCCCTAGGCCTCTTGTCGCTGGATGCACTATTACACAAATGCCTTTCACGCCCTTAGAAAATGACCGAATGCCGTCCATAACAACGAGTAGTTGGAGGCTTCCAATTCGATTCGTTTTCTCTTCCGTGGAGCTATAACGCAAGAGGTGCTAAATTTCCAGGAAATATCATCGAAATCTCAATTGGTCAAAATCCACGCTGGCTTCTAGCAGTAATGCCCTTAAAGCCATTCTTTTGGGCCTGAAGTGCGCTTGTAAACGTGTTCTGCTTATAGTACAAAAGAAAGTGTCGTCGCTGAGTGTGGTGGCTACTTATAATTACACCTCGAAATAAACCCATCTATTTATTTCCACTAGAAAACAGCAAAATCATATTTGATCTCTTAGTTGATATTCCATTTCTGTCCTAATGTTAAAAAATTTCTTAAAGTTTCCTTAACATCATTTTTCTTTAAAACAACAAATTTACTCATTAATACTATTATTATATTCAAACTTAAAATTTCTAAATATAATAAAAAAAATTTGATGCAAATGAAATAATTTTGTCTAATTAATTTTAAAAAATCTTTTTTATTTTAAAATATTACTCTTAACATTTAAACCAATTATTATGGTAAAAATTTGCTAAGAACAAATAAATTTTAATAAATCTTTTGTAAATTAATCAAAAGTTATTGAAAACTAATTTTTACCAAATATATATTTACCTAAGCCACTTACTCTTACTCTTTGGATACAACCAACATAAATTATTCTTGATGACAAAAAAAACCTACAAATAATATTTCCTCGAAAAAAGAGACAATATACTAATATATCTGAGGCTAGAAGCTCTATTACGTTTAACATTACGTTTTTATTTTTTTATTTTTTTTTTTTTTGCCGTAGAACAACAAAACTCTCCATCTACATTCACTATCTACTCTACCCGTCCTTGTTCTACGTCTTAGCAGTCGGCTTGAAGATTTGGTCCGACCTCCACCTCCAGATTTGGCTGCTGGAGAAGATGCTGCCGGCGCCGCCGCCGCCCACGGGACTAATTGGTACAGGACTCATCGAGCCTGGCAATGCAGCACCGTAAGCTCTTGTTTGCTTTCTAGTAGGTTGTTCTGTACCTCTATTGACTTGATCCCCTCCCGAGAAAACCAGTCCAGTTTCTAGGGATATCTATCACGTATTTCTTTTATAACTGTGATTTGCGATTGTTAAAACTTATTAAGGTTGGCGACTGGATTCTCTAAGGTTGGGCTTGTAGGGGTCCAATCAATTGAACTCTTTGCTACCGGTCAATTGCTCAATTGTGTTACGGTTGTTGAATTAACTATCAATTTGGTATGGATCATTATGATGAAAGAGTGACTTGGTGATGTTTTTAAAATAATAAATTAAAAAGATAAAATTAGGTGAGCATAGTTGATAAGTATTTTATATTTTATTAATAAAATTTTATATATATTTTTAATCATATATTAATTATGAAGTGTGATATTTTTTTTAGTATAAATTAAAATTATATTATCAATATAAAATATAAATATAATTTTTTTAAAAAAATTAATTTTAATTAGTGAGTAATACAAAAATTGAGGAATTGATGGAGATATCATAAATAATGAAAATTAAGCAATTGATACAGAGATTATAATTGATAAAAATTGAGTAATTAGCTGAAAGATTATAATTGATGGAAATTGAATAATTGATCAAAAGATTATAATTAACAAAAATCGAGTAATTCATAGAGAGATTATAACTGATGAAAATTGAATAATTATTGAAGAGATTGTAGTTAAATTAAAACACATTATTGTTTTCTTTGACACCCTTTACAAATTGATCTGGTGAAGCGCATAGTAAGTTTGGATTATAAAAGTCGAAAGTAAGCCATGGAAAGCCCATTGTTGAAGATACCAGTAGGTTGATTTGTAATGAAAATGTATTGAACATTCAATTGATTTTTGACAATCAGTTCTTATATAAAGTGGTAATCAATTTTCATATATTTTGTTCAATTATGAAAGATAAGATTCCTTATTAAATAGATAGTAGAGATGTTGTCACACCAAAAAATTAGAGGGTCTTGATAAAAGATATTGAGATCATGTAAAAGAGTCTCAATCCAAATGAGTTTAGTATTTTTGTCGACTAAGTTTTGAATTCAGCTTCTGTGTTAGATCAAGTGACCGTTTGTTGCTTATAGGAATTCTATGAGATGAGATTAGAGCAAGGAATATGCTAAAACCACTATCTAATTGTCTAGTATCATGGTCTTTAACCTAACCTGCATCTGAAAAAGTATGAAGATGGAAAGTGCTGTTATGGGTAAAAAGGATGTCATGATGCTATGTGTCGTGAACAAAGCTTAATATGCATTTGACAAATTGCCAACGGACCTTTGTAGGTGTATGCATGAACTGATAGACAGTGTTGACAATAAAGATAATGTTGAGCTAAGTAAGAGTAAGATATTGTAATACTTCTATGGTGTTACAATAAAGTCTTAGATTCAAGAATAACTGATCATAATGGATAAATGGAATATTCGAGCTAACAATGTAGGGTGTAGTGACAAGTTTCACATCTTGCATTTTTGCTCATGCAAGAAGATTTATTATATATTTTGTTTGGTGAAAAAGAATGCCATATGAAGTGTGTTGTAGTTCAATTCTAAGGAAATAATTGAGTTTGCCCAAATCTTTGATAACAAATTCTTTTTGTAGATTCTCTAAAAGATCTGTAAGAATTCTGTCATTGATATAAATAATAAGAATGATACTATATTGTGTTGTATGTAGTATAAAGAATAATAAGTTAGCAGAAGGAGTTACAAAACCAATGGAGATAAGATAATTACTGAGATGTTGGTGCTAAGTATAGGGTACCTATTTTAGGCCATAGAAAGACTATTTTAAATGGCATACATGATGAGGATAATGGGGATCAATGAAACCTAGTGGTTGATCAATGAATATTTCTTTGGTTAGATGACCATGGAGAAAGACATTTTTAATATCAAGTTGTTGGAGTTGCCAAACCCTAGAAAATGCAGTTACGAGGAATATTTGGATTGTGACATTTTTAACCACCGGATTTAAGGTTTCCTTATAGTTAATTCCTTAATGTTGATGAAAGCTTTTTGCGACTAATCTGTCTTTGTATTGTTCAAGAAAGCCTTCTGCATGAAATTTGATATGAAAGATTGATTTGCAACTAATGGACTTGTAAGTGAGAGGAGATGGTACAAGGTTCTCTATTTGATTTTTCAAAGTGTAGTATACTCTTCAACCATAATTGCTCACCAATTTGGGTTTTCTACTGCTTGCTTGTAACAAAATGGTGTGGATGAGACTGCTAGTGAAGTGGTAATTGCATAGGTGTGATCTGTTTGTACATAGTGGCAAGTAATTGTGCCATCTCAAAGGTTGGTCACCATGAGGTGGGCTAGTGGTGCCTGTTGTGGGGGCAAGTATGTAACTATGGGATGGTGGTTTGTGAGATAGTTTCAATGACAAAAGAAGGCATTGTGGGTTGTAGTTAGAGAGATATAGAGTGGGAAGTGGTGGGACTACTTTGCATAGATATTGATATGTGGAATGTAGCAGTCCTTGACTCCTACATATATGAATCATTATATTACAAATGCGTTGGTGGAGGAACATAAAAGGGTAACTCTAATGATGTTGGTGGGAACACATTTGATGAGATGTTAGTGATAGAAGCAACAAATAGAAAAATAGTTTTATCAAATATTATGTTTGCAACTATATAAAATCATTATTGTTGTGAGAAATAATATTGATAGTTCTTGATACATGAAAGATATTCCAAGAAAATACATCAATGTAACTTGGGTTTTAGTTTATATTTGGTATAGGGTTGTAGGTTTGGGTACACAGTATAACCAAAAATGTGAAGATGCTTAATAGGTGGTGTGGTAGAAAAAGGCACTTCCTAAGGGTTACGTTGCTATAGAACTAAAGTAGGTAGTTGGTTAGTAATATGAACTACACTTTCAAAAGTAAAATCCCAAAAGTGAGATGGAATAGATGCATGATGCATTATTGCTAAACCCATTTCAACCACATGTTTATATTTACGTTCGGTCGAACCATTTTGAAGGGTAGAATAAGGATAAAATGTTTGTTTATAAATATTACCTCTTAAAATAATTTATTAAAAGATGTAGAAAGAAATTCTCTGGCACAATCACTTTGAATAGTTTTAACTCAGGTATTAAGTTAGTTTTCAATGAAATTTAGAAAGACTATAAAGATATGTAAAAATTGATTATGAGAATTAAATACATAAAACTAAGAAAATTTGGAATAATCATCAATAAAATAAATATAGTATTTATTATTTTGGTGAGACTTTATAGGAGTTGGTCTCCAAATATCAAAATGAATTAATTCTAGAGAAGTCATGGACCTATGAAGAGTGGGAAGATGAGGACGACGATGACTCTTACTAGATGCACATGTTGAGTAAGTTGGTTATGAAACTAATGACTTGTTGAACATGCGGGAAATAGTTGAATATGTATTATGACCAAAATGATGGTGTTAATAAACAAGGGAATTGGATTGAGAGAGGTAATTAGCTAAAGGAGAAAACTTGAATTGACCTAACAGTTGACAAAGTCCTTGATGAAGATTTTCTTGGAAGAGAATTTTACCCATACGATGACACTTCATAGAAAAACTATTGGATGAGAAAATAACATCATAATTATTTTTTTTGTGAAAATTGACAAACTAAAAGTAAATTCTTCTTTATATAGGAAACAACTAAGACATAAGAGAGATGAAAATTTTGAGAAATAAAAATAAGATGAAATTGGGTAATAATTGCCAATAAGTATTTATATTTCATTGATAAAATTTTTTGTAGTCTTTGATTATACATTGATTATGTAGTGTGGTGTCTTTTTATAGTACAAGCTAAGATTATGTCATTAATGCGAAATACAATTATGATCTTTTCTCTTTAAAGATAATTGATCTTAATTGATGACTAATTGGTGGAGAGAATGTAGGTAACGAAGATTGAGTAATTGATAACAAAATTATAGGTGATAAAGATTGAACAATTGGTAAAGAGATTGTAACTAACAGAGATTGAATAATTAATGGAAAGACTATAATTAATATTGATTTATCAATTGGTGATGAGATTGTAATTGTTGGAGATTGAACAAGTGTTAGAGAGATTGTGGTTAAATCAAGACATGTCATTATTTCCTTTGACACCCTTTACAAGTTGATGTGTTATAATGCATAGTAAGCTTGGAATGTAGAAGTCAAAAGTGAGTTGTGGAGAGCCCTTTAGTGAAGATATCAATAAGTTGATTTGTATTAGAGATACACTGAACATGTAATTGATTTTTGGTCATTTATTGTTATACAAAGTGGTAATCAATTTTCATGTGTTTTGTTTGAACATGAAAAATGAGATTCCTCGTTAGATGACAAAGATGTTGTCACACTAAAGAACCAAAATTCCTTGTCAAAAGACATTAAGATAATGTAAAGGAGCCTCAATCTAAATGAGTTCAATAGTTGTGTCAGCAAAACTTTTGAATTCAGTCTCTATACTGGAAGGGGCAACCATATATTGTTTATGGGAACTCCATGAGATGATATTAGAACCGAAGAATATGCCAAAATTGCAATTGATTATCTAGTGTGATAGTATCAACCTAAACTGTATTTAAAAAAACATAGAGATGAAAATTATTACTGTGGGTAAAGAGGATGCCATGGTGTTGTGTGCGCTATGAATAAAGTGCAATATGTGTTTGACAAATTGCTAATGCACCTCTATAGGTGCATGCATGAATTGATAGGCAGTGTTGATAGTAAAGACAATGTCGGGTCAAGTGAGAGTAAGATACTATAATACTCTTACAGTATTATGATAAAGTGTTAGATCCAAGAATAACTCACCAAAATGGATAAATGAAATATCTGAGTTGACGGCACAGGGTGTAGTGACGAGCTTTGCATCTTGCATTTTTGTTCGTGTAAAGAGATCCACTGCATATTTTATCTGGTAAAGAAGAAGACCATTTGAAGTGCCTTACAGTTCAATTCCAAGGAAATAATTAAGCTCACCTAGATTTTTGATAGCAAATTTCTTTTGTAAAGTCTCTAAGAGAGCAAACAATGGTACTATAAAGGATCTTATAAGAATTATGTCATTGGCATAGATAAGTAGGAATATATTATATTGTATTATATGTAGTATAAATAATAATGAGTTAGTTGAAAAAGCTACAAAATCAATAGAGATGAGAAAATTATTAAGACATTAGTACCCAGCATGAGGTGCTTATTTTAAACTATAGAGATACCATTTTAGACAATAAATATGATAAGGATGGTAGGGATCAATGAAATCTGGTGGTTGGTCCATAAATATTTTTTTTGGTTAAATGACCATGGAGAAAAGCATTCAGATGCGTAAAACTTCAAAAAGATGTGACTTAGGGGCTTAATGTATGCAAGAATAAAAAGATATCCAAGAAAAGTAAATTAGACTTTAATAACACAAGCCTAAAACCCAACATTAAAAAGAACATGAACTTAGGGTATTTAAGAAGAATATGAATGCTATACTCCAAAAAAGAAGGGAATCGAGAGTGACAAGTCAAGTTGAATGCCATAAGAAAAGATAATTCTTGATAAGTTCTTTCGTTCTTAAAAGAACTGAAGGTGAAAACCTTTGCTTATTATTTCTGTCAAATTGTCTAATTTTCCATATTTTCCTTACCTTATTTATATTTGATGATATAGGGAAAGGTCTTAATGATATCGATCCATTTGACATGTTTTTTTGTTTAACTTTCCTTGTCCCTTTAATTGTTTTAAGGATTCATGGTTAGTATGGATGACAAACTCCTTAGACCAAAGGTAGTGTTGCTATGTCTCTAAAACCCATACATATACATTTCTTTATCATAAGTAAGATAATTAAAACTTGCTCCATTTAGCTTTTTATTAAAGTAAGTAATTAAATGCCTTTTGTTTAAGTTATCTTTCAATTTTCATTGCCATATACACTATGTCTTCTAATTCCACATAATGTTGCAACCTAACCACATCAATTATGTCCTTATTTAGCCCTTGTAAAAATTGAGCCATGGTTATCTCTTTATTTTATATTTTCCTTAGTCATGACAATCTTTATCTATTTGGGATAGTTCTTCACATTTTTGGTACCTTTGGTGAGCCTTTGCAACTTTTAGTACATACTTATAATATTGATTGGGGACAAACCTCTTCGTTATAATAGCCTTTATCTTCTTCCATGTATTAATAGGCCACTTATGATTTTTTCTCCTAGCAAAACAAGTTGATCCTACTAAATAATAGTATGATCAGTAAATTCAATGGTAACAAGCTTTACCTTTTTTTCCTTAAAATAGTTATGGTAGTTAAAAACCATTTTAACCTTCTTCTCCTATTATAGGTATACATTAGGATCATTCTTAACTTAGAATAGAGGAATTGTTATTTTAATATTGCCCAGATTATGGTCATAGGTGCCTTGCCCAAAAAAAATCTCTTTGATCCCTTTTATTATTAGTAGTTTTAACCATAGTAGTTTGATTGTCAAATTCATCATTTTTTACATCATTTTCATGGTCATATGCTCGTCTCAATTACCTTATTGCATGAAGAACCTTATAGTCCCTATGCCTCATTTGCAACTTTATTATTGTATTAGTTTGCTCCTTCATCCTCTTCCTCATATCATCAAATCTAATATTTATGCACTCAAATTGTTATTGTATAGTTTTAATCATGAATGACATATCATTAACTCTCTCCTGAGCTATACTTTTGTCTATGGAAGTGATAATATTTCTTTTGTCTAAAATCATTAGGATACTTTACAAAATACTCCCTTATATGTTTCACTTAAAAGAAAAGGCGTCACACTCCCTTGTGTTTACACTTTTTATGGCTTTTTCTTGATATGAACTTACACTTTTACCTTTTACCACTTAAATTTCCCTTTTTAGGTCTTCAAAGAACTAAACAAGTTAAATCAGGAGGATTTTTTTTAGAATAAAATAAGGTGAATGAGGTAAAATTGAACTAATTGGAGAACAAAGAGTTAACAAGCATAAACAAATAAGGATATCAAGAAAAACAAATTTAAGGAATTAGACTCACATAAATCAAGATAGAGTTAAGTAAAAAAACTATTTTATTATTGTGGTCAATATGATCAAACATTAATTTTTATCAATAACTTGAATTTGATGCTGATTTTTATTCCTCATTTTTTTCCTTCTTATTTTTTTCCTTTAAATCTAAACAAAATAACAATAAAATACTTAAAAACAACAAATGGAATTAAAAATAACACATTTTGGTAGTTAGGATCTCAAATAAGTGAGCAAAGTAAGTAGGATTACAAACGAACATATCAATGCATTTGAATGGTAATGCATTTAATAAGCAAATTAAATAGAAATAAATAAATGACAAGACAACAAATTGGATAATTAACTGATCCAATCTGATTTAGAGTAACACTCTAATACCAATAGGTGTGAAAAACTAAAAAAAGATGTGGTTTAGAGACCAAACACACGCAAGAAATTAAAAAATATCTAGGAAAGTTAAATCAGATTTTAATAATATAAATCACAGACCTAAAATTCAAAAGAACACAAACTTAGAGGGTATTTAAGAAGGATATGAATGCCATATTCTAGAAAAAAAGAATGGAATTAGGGGTAATAAATCAATTTAAATGTCATAAAAAGAGATACTTTTTGATATGTTCTTTAGTTCTCGAAAGAATTGAAGAAGAAAATCCTTACTTTTTATTTCTCTCAAAATTTTTGATTTTTTAGAATTTACAAGAAGGTGCCTATTTAGAGGTTAAGATAGCAAATATAAAGAGGTATAAATTTCTATTTATGACAAACTCCTATTTAGAACAAATTCTTATATAGAAAACTTTCACTTTTATAACAATCACTTATTTTGAATAAACTCCTAATTAAAAGTGAATCTTATTACCTAGTCTTACCTCATTAAGTACTCCAATTATATTAATAAATCCTTAACTCTCTTTTAAACTTGAATTCACACCATTTGTATTTTAATTGGCCTGAATATCCTTAATCAGCCCATTTAGTACTTCTTTTGTCTTTTTGTCTTTAACTTGTGTTATTAAACCTTCTAGAATATGCAATGGATATTTAACATCCTTTAAAACCTTCCACGTATCATCTCTAAACTTCTCATCACATTTTTAACATTAACCTACCATAGTTGCCAACCCTTTGAAAATGTAGTTGGGAGGATTGTATGTACTGTGACATGTGTTAACCATCGATTGAAAGTTTCATTATGGTCGATTCCTTATTGTTGATCAAAACCTTTTGTGACTAATTTGGCCTTGTATCATTCAAGAGGGCCTTTTGTATGAAACTTGATAGGGAAGACCCTTTTGCAACCAATGGTCTTACAAGTTAGAGGAAATGATGCAAGGTCCCATATTTGATTTTTCAAAAGTACGGTGTAATCTTCAACCATAATTGCTCACCAATTCGGGTCTTTACCATATGACTGTAACAAGTTAGTATAGATGAGATTGTTATCGAAGTGATAAGTGTATAGGTATAATCCTTTTGTGCATGACGGTGGGAAATTGTGCTCTCTCGAAGTCTTGTCATTATAGGGTGGGCTAATGGTGCTTATTGTGAGGGCGAGCTTATAGTTTGTTAAATGGTAGTCTGTGAGATAGTTTCTGCAGTAAAAGAGGGCATTATAGGTTGTAGTTAGAGAGATATGGAGTGAGAAGTGGTGGGACTATTTTGCACAAATGTTGATATATGGATGTATTAGTCCTTGACTCTTGCACATATGAATCATTATGTTGCAAATGTGTTAGTGGAAGAACATGAAGGAGTAACTTCAATGATCTTAGTAAGGACATATTTAATGGTACATTAATGACATGAGCAACAAATGGAAAAATAATCTCATCAAAGATTATGTTTGTAATTATATATAATCATTGTTATTGTGGGGAATAACATTGAGAGGTCTTGACACCTGAGGGATATCTTAAGAAAAGACACTGATGTGACTTGAGTTTTAATTTATACTTGGTATAGGGTTGTAGGTTCGGTAAATAGTATAGCCAAAAATGAAAAGATGCTTAGTGGGTGGTATGGTAGAAAAAAGTACTTTATAAAGGTTATGTTGCTGTAAAACTTGAGTAGGCAGTTAATTGATAATGTGAACTACACTTTTAAAAGCAAAATCCCAAATGTAAGAGGGAATAAATGCATAGTGCATTATGCCAAAACTATTTCAATGACCTGTCTATGTTTATACTTGGTTGAATCATTTTAAAGTGCTAAATAAGGACAACCATTTATAAATGTCACTCTTGTAACAATTTATTAAAAGATACAGAAAGAAATTCTCTAACACAGTCATTTTGAATAGTTTTAACTCAAGTATTGAATTTGTTTTTAACAAAATTTATAAAGACCATAACGATATGTAAGAATTGATCACAGGAATTAATCAAATAAGGTCAAGAAAATTTGAAATAATTGTCAATAAAAGAAACACACTATTTATTGTTTTGGTGAGACATTACAAGAATTAACCCCTAAATGTCAAAATGAATTAATTTAAGGGGAGCAATGAACTTATGAAAGTGGGATGATTAGGATAATGATGACTTTTACTAAATGCACATGCCAAGCAAGTTGGTTATATAACTAATGACTTGTTAAACATACAAGAAATAGTTAAATATGCAATATGACCCAAATAATTGTGCTAGTGAATAATAGAGCTCGATTGAGACTAATAATGAGTTGAAGGAGAAAACTCAAACTAACCTGACAATTGAGAGAGTTATGGATTAAGATTTCCTTGGAAGAGAGTTTTGTTTGTACAATGATACTTCACAGAAAAATAATTGAGTGAGAAAATGAAATCACAATTATTTTCCTCTGAAAATTGATGAATTGAAAGTAAATTTTTCTTTATAAAGGGAACAACTAGGATATTAGAGAGATGAAAATTTTGAGAAATAAGAATACCTATATGGGTTATTAGAAGGCTAGAAGCATTACTTATGGTATCCAAAATTTGGATACCTTGGGTTTAAAGATATTGATGGTGGTGGTGAAATTTTAGTCATATGAAGTTATGATGCTAAACTTGAAGATTGTGGTGGAGGTTTATGATTACGACACACATTGGCTTGGTGATCAAAATGATTGCAGCGTTGACTTCAAACATTGCCTTCCTTTGATTTCTATAATTGCTTACATTTGTTGAGTAATTTGAGGTTAAATTTTATAGGGCAAAGTGTTGTCTACTTTTGCATAATTTATTGCTTGGGTCATGGTAACCTATTTATATAAGAAAGAAACTATTGTGGTGATCCATTTGATTGGTGTGCTTTCTATGCCGTGAACGTTACTAGGGTTGGAAAATAAGGTAATGAGTGAATCTAATTAGTTTGACATTTATATTTTCATAAGAGATGACTTTAATACCATATAAAACAATAAACTAATAAGATGAAATTAGGTAGTAATTACTAATAAGTATTTTCTATTTTATTGATTGGATTTTATGTATACTTTGTCCATAAATTGATTATGTAGTGTGGTGTCTTTGATAATGCAAGTTTGGATTACGTCGTTAATGTGAGATACAGTTATGATTTTTTTTCTTTGGAAATAATTAATCTTAATTAATGAGTAATCGGTGGAGAGATTGTAGTTGATAGAAATTAGGTAATTGATGAAGAGATTATAGGTTACGAAGATTGAGTAATTGGTAGAGAGATTGAACAATTAGTAGAAAGATTGTCCCTGAAGGCTAGATCCATTACCTATGATAATATTTTGGTTGCTTGTGTAGGGCTGAAGAGAAGAGAATTGAGATGAATTGTTTATGACGTGATGTGTAATACTTGAATTTGGATACCACAGGTCCAAAAATACTAATAATGGTGGTTGAATTTTGGCAATATGGATTTGTAATGTTGAGCCTGAAGATTATGATAAATGTTTACAATTACGACATATATTGATTGAATGATCAAAATGATTGTAGAGTTAACATTGAATACTTCCACTCCTTTGATTTTTGTAATTACCTGTATCTAGTGAGTAATTTGGGGTTGAATTTTGTGGGGCAAAGTGTTGTCTACTTTGTGGAATTTGTTACTCAAACTATGGTAACCTATCTGTGTGAAAAACAAAACTATTGTAATGATCTATCCATTTGGTGTATTGTCCACATTATGAACACTGCTAGGGTGGAAGATAAGGTAGTAAGTGAATCTGATTAACTATTTATACTTTCATAAGAGATG
This sequence comes from Bruguiera hainesii, assembly GCA_023213295.1. Taxonomy (NCBI): domain Eukaryota; kingdom Viridiplantae; phylum Streptophyta; class Magnoliopsida; order Malpighiales; family Rhizophoraceae; genus Bruguiera; species Bruguiera hainesii. Next base: position 2,748,993 of record JAHOYR010000005.1, read on the forward strand.
ATTCTAATACCATGTAAAATATAAACTAATAAGATGAAATTAAGTGACAATTATCAGTAAGTATTTTATATTTTATTAAAAAAATTTTGTATATATTTTTGACCATATATCAATTATATAATGTAATATCTTTTTATAATACAAGTTAAAATTATATTATTAATATAATATAATATTTCAATCTTTTATCTTTGTAAAGAATTAATTTTGATTAATAAGTCATCAATGAAAATATTGTAATTAATACAAATTGAAAAATTGATGGTGAGATTATAGGTGTGGAAAATTGAAGAATTAGTGAAAATATTATAATCAATAGAAATTGAGTAATTAGTAAATATATTGTAATAGATAGAAATTGAGTAATTAGTAGAGATAATGTAAATAATGAAAATTAAATAATTAGTGAAGAGGTTATAGTTAAATTATAACTGATTTCCTTCGACAACGTCGATTACTAGCTTGCCAATTTCTTTTCCCCGAAATCACGGCAGCAAAGGCTCTTCTATTTTGACTATGCTTCGGGGAAAAATCGGAAGGACATAGATAGATAAAATGCTGCGGAGACATGCTATTGTCAAGCACACATGAATCATATATATCATGCTAGGCATGTCCTCCAATTTGCTGACGAAGAAGCACCGCTTTAACTGCAGCTCTGAACATCATGCCTAATCAAATTTCCAAATGTTGACTCCAACTTCGGCAGGTCCATGGAGTCATTTTTCACATGGCACAACCGCTCTGGTATTTCCTACACAAGCTTCTTATTTCTTTCCCTCGTGATGCTGCCATTTCATTACGAGCTTGTTACAAAAGCACTCCCGTTCGATCCGTACCAGTGCATGTAGCAAGAAGTAGCAAAAACAACACAAACATTTAACCACGATCTAAGGCCATCAAACAGGCTACCTTGTTGATTGTAGCTACTTGGATGTCCAAAATTTTCCGGCTCCCTAACTGCCGCAGTTTTCTCCGACTACCAGATTAGCGTAAGGCTTGACATGAAGTTATTCAAATGTATGTTTCAGTTAATTAAAATAGCAAAAAGGAGAGGTACAGGCTCATTAATACCATGCAAAGTGATAATAACGGCACCGGAGAGCAACAGAAAGAACTTGATTGAAAACTACACAAAAAATAAGATGCACTCACTCTGTCAACTAAGAAGAAAAGGCAATGGTTCGTTCGCTGTTCTAACAACCTATAAACAGTGCAATATGAATCTGCCAAACTGCCAAAATGCATGATGATAGAATTACAGAAGTTACAAACCTGGATTCCAATTATTCTCGAGTGCTCCCCTAACGCTTTAATAACCAAAATTTATATTCTCTAATGGGACAGACCCCACCATTGTCAACCTCTATGATGCTAATTGAAGAGGAATCATATCTCTCTTATTCTATAAGGTCAATCACCGCCAACGACATGTCCATCCTCCAAAAGCACTACTCTCTCACCAAAATAGCCCAGTCAGCATCACAGGGAACCAAGAGAAGCCAGGATTTTCAATTCCCATTGTTATTTGTTGAACCCATTGTTATTTGTTGAAGTGTAGAAGTACACACACTCCACAGTTTTCTTTGATATCTAAGTATATAATTTTGAGAACAAAAATAATTAGGTTACCCTAAACGACAAAAATCATAAACCAGAACACGCAAATTTGGTAAAGCAAACCTTGCTGATTGTTTGACTCGATGCGAGATTAAAAATGCGATACAAGAAACAGAATCAAACAGAAAAAATTGAAAATGGGCCGAAACTTCCATGGTAACACCTGATTTGCAACAAAGACCTTTTAGAGGTTGGTTTATTACGGAACAACATGTTTTCTACTTACTAAAATCAAATTTCAATCTTATACTTTTCTTCTCAACACCTCCAAGATCAAGTTCAAAAAAGAAAAAAAATTAAAAAGGGAAATTTACATTTTTAGCATACCCTAGTTTGTGTTCGGTAGTGCTTCACACATACATTTTAAAATATTACAAAAAACATACTATGACTAATAATTGTTGATTAACAATAACAAAAATGGTAAAGAGACACATATGTCCTTTCTTTTAGCCAAGTTTATACTGTTTTTAAAAATAGTGACTATAACAATTAATAAATTGAAAATAAAAAACATATAAAGCATCTGCTTGGCTAAAATTTCCAGCACCAATATTATCATTTTTAAGAATCAACACAACCAATAATCTAACTCCAAAGTCTAGCTCCCAAACGGTTTTCCTTTTCTTCCTTCTTCATAAATTAAAGGTTCATTAGTCTCTTAAGACATTTACAATGATATTTTTGTAAATATTTCAAATTTCATTAATTGATATGTAAGGTTAATTATTATCAGACTTAAATGTTATTATTTTTTATTACATTTTAAAATGTAAGGTGTGAATTATTATTAGGTCTAAATTAAAGTATGTTAAACATAAATATTTGCTACCCTTAAATAATCAAATTTGGTCTTCTTCAATCCATCAAGAAAAGAGTAAATGAGAAATCTGCAACTTATGTCTTTGTAAAATTTAGATTTATTAATTAATGAAATTAATGAACAAAGAGTATTGAAGGAGACAAGATAATCAAACACATCAAGGCTAATTATTTCTTTACAACAAGAATCTTTAAACACAAAAGTCTAAAGTATATGATAGCACTCAATACCTAATTAGTTAGGTAAATACAATAGTTTAAAACTGGAGAAAATTTTGAGTGAACTTTAAATAAGTAGTAGATTTGTGAATTTGACATTATATCTTAACTAAAAATTTTTATAGATCCTTCTCACTTATCTATTACTTATTCCTTTCTCTCAATTTAATGTAAGATTTTTAACACTTACTTACACACTTACATTTGAAATTCTAGCAATCTTCTCCTTAAGTATAAGTCTTTTTCACATTGAACTTATTTTCCTTGAATGCGCCAAGAGATCATTACTATTCCACCAAGCCCATTCATAAACTGACCTTACTTAACCTAATCTAAAATATGCATTTCTTAATACTTTAAAAGTTACATCAGGAGCACACGTGTTACCACTCTTCTTTCCAGAGTCATGTCTTATTACTCCACTTAAACCTTTATCTTGGTAAGTATAATTCATTTCCTCCTTTTTTATGGGAGCAATAACCATATGAAGTAAGTAGCAAATTCATGAATTTAATACCACCTTTTAACCAAAAATCTTAAAACATTGAATTTATGGGTTTTTCCCACTTATATGTTACTTACTTCTCCTTTTCCTTTCTAATATGAGATTTTTAACACATATTCACACACTCACACTTGAATTTCCAACATAGGTCTATAAATGGTCCATATTTTCATGTTGTAAAAAGTATATAGTAAGGATTTAATTTTTTACCTTTAATTTATCTACACTAGTGATCTATATTGAAGTGAAGGAAGCAACACACTTATAAATCCAACATTTAAAAAACTTTGTTGTTATATCACATTAGTTTTTCCATGAAATTCCTTCATTGCTAATGAAGATGTGTCTATTTGAAGTCTAGAACTAGTACCTATAAGGAAAAGGGAGGTTAAGAGGTGTTAGGTTGCAACTCGATGTTAGCACTTTGATATTTAAGTTAGTAAAAGACTTGAGACCCAGGTTAAAATAAAGAGAGCTAGAGAAGGTGTAAAAGACTTGCCTTGTGGAGGGTAAAAGCCGTACTATTTATAGAGCTTGGAAGGGTACCTAGTTTGGTGGTTCACAATGCTTATTCAAATGCTAATGATAAGGGTCATGAAGTTTATGAAAAGTTATGGTTAGGCGTAGTACGCCCAAATAGGAGATATTGAGTCTTGGTCTAATTATCTAGTATGAGTTTAAAGAGAGGTCATTCCTTGAGACATGATAGGCCTAATTTAGTTCTTAACACCTAATCCCTCCTAAAAAGAGTTTGAACTAGGTGATTGAGTTCAAGCTAAAAGTTTACTACTAAAATTATTACAACAATCACTGGTATAGGCATTTTGAGTTAGAGTTTTCTAACAAATGCCTTTAGTTGTTGGAGAAATTTCCTTTGCTATGTAGTGGGAGAGAACTCTGAATTGAGAGCAAGAAAGCTTTGGATTGGGGAGTTAAAGTGAGCTTTAGCTTAGTGTAGTGAGAGGTCTTTTGTTTATTTGGAAGAAACTCACATTTAAGAAAGAGGTTTTTGGGATTTTAAGTGTTAGTGTGTGATTATGAGTTAAAAATTTCACATTAGAAATGAGAGAAATGAGTATATAACATATAAGTTGGAAGAATACATAAATCTAATGTGTTCGGATTTTGAATTGAGATGTCATGTTAAACCTATAACTTATTACTTAGACTTTGATCAAATTTTTTTTTATCTAATTTTGGACTCTTACCCTTCCTTAAACAAGGAGTATCAGAGAATATAATTTAGCAAGGGGTGAATATAAATGAAATATATTTCTTATATTTGTTACCCTTATAAGGAAGGAAGATATAGATTAGACTCACTAAGAGTGAGATTTAGGTGGAGGAGTTAGATATGGTTTTAGGAGAAGAGTGTTAACATGTGTACCTTTAAGTATGACTCTTGGAGTATTGGTTATGATGGAAGCCATATTGTACCAACTCAAAACAACAAGGGAGTTGATACTTTGCAAAACCTTGGAGGACTAATGACAAGGGCAAGGTCAAAGAAAATAAAGGAAACTCTCAACAACTTGTTGTGCGACATTTACTATCAGGAAATTGCCAAGTACGAGTTAAGGATGATAGAGGCTTCGCCAAGGCTTGCAAATGTGTCATCTGTGGAGGAATTCAAGAACCATGACCTTGGGAAGGAAGTTGGATTTGGGAGTCTATGTTTGGACATTTAAATGAGTTATTTTCATGCATTTTTATTATTATTTAGTGGGTTGGATGAAATTCCTTAATAAGCCCATCTTATTAACATATAAGAAGAGATGGCTGGCAGATTGGACGAATTTCCTTAATAAGCTCATCTTATTAGCATATAAAAAGGGCTGGCTGGCAGATTGGACGAATTTTCTTAATAAGCCCATCTTATTAGCATATAAAAAGGGCTGGCTGGCAGATTGGACGAATTTTCTTAATAAGCCCATCTTATTAGCATATAAAAAGGGCTGGCTGGCAGATTGGACGAATTTCCTTAATAAACCCATCTTATTAGTTAGGGTTTTAGGGGGGTTAGCATATAAAAAGGGTGGCTGTAAGGGAGGACAGCATATGATGAATGTATGAGCTATTTTCTCTGGTTCTTTGAGAACTAATTCTGAACTTTCATACTTGAGTGTATTGGTTCAATAGACTTATCTTTTTCAACGTTTGTTGTTGGGAGTGGCGTCTGAATCTTATAGTTCTGGTTCTTGGTTATTTATAATCATTGGGTCAGAACTCCAAAATCCCTTAAACTTTGTTAGAACGATCCTATACCAACATTGGTGTTGGGTTCCATTTACAAATAATCGAAATTCATATCATTTGGTATCAGAGCCAAGGCTCTAACTCAGGTTAGTTATCCTTTTGTTATCATCTCTTTCGTGTATTATTCATTGTTGATTGAATAATCAAAAAGAGAAACAAAAAACACTAAAAAGAAAACAAAAACAAAAAAATAAAATCGTGTATCTCATGGGTTTCTCTTTTGATATTTGTTTCTTCTACAGAAGTACCCATTAGTAAACCCAAAAAAAAAAAAAAAAGGGTTCATTGCTCAATTGGTCATTTACTTAATTATATTCGAAACTGATTGTTGTCTGATTGCACTGCTCATACCATTAAGTTCCTTGTCATTCTGTTTGCTTTATTGACCATCTTTTTGGCTGTGTCACTTCTCTGAAGAGATAGGTCTAAGATTGATATATTCAAGTTTTGTTTATTTTGAATTTAGTTTGCTTGGAACTATTGAAATAGCTTTTAGAGTCTTGCAATTCATTGTGTGAAACACGAGGGTTGAGGAGAGCAAACACGCAAGGGAGTGAGTTTTGTGAGGTATATTCTTTCTTTACTAACAATCTGGTATACACAATGTCTAATGCCAAAGAAGGCAGTTTCCCACATGGAAAAGAGGAAGTAGTTGTTCTAGATTTCAAATTGCTTATGAAATCCTTAGAGCAGAAGTTTGATAGGATTGACCAAATGTTTTGGGAAGTTCGAGACAGGATAGATAAAATAGAAGGGGAATCGAGTGTCAACCCTAAGAGGCCAGCTGAGAGGGTTACGAAGGAGCAATTTGAACATGACGTTAGTGAAGATGGTGATGATTATTGTGATGATGGTGATAATGTGAGTAGAAACTTCAGAGGTGGTTTTAGAGGAGGACGTGGTAATAGGAATGGTAGAGGAGTAAGAGACAATGGAAATGTTCATGATAGGTACAATGGAGGTTGGGATAACAAAAATAGAGTGGAGGAAGGAGTAGACAAAAATATTAGTAGTATTAAAATGAAAATACCTTCTTTCCAAGGGAAAGCTGACCTTGATGTCTATTTGGATTGGGAACGAAGGGTAGAATTAATATATGAGTGCCACAACTTCTCTGAGCACAACTTCTCTGAGGAAAAGAAGGTGAAGTTAGCTGTGGCAGAGTTCACTGATTATGCTGTAGTATGGTGGGGCCAGCAAATCACCACTAGGAGAAGAAATTTTGAGAGAACCGTAGAAACTTGGAATGAGTTAAAGACTATAATGAGAAGGAGATTTGTTCCCAGCTCTTATTATAGGGATTTGTATAATAAGTTGCAGAGCGTTACGCAAGGTTCCAAGAGTGTGGAAGAGTACCATAAGGAGATGAAAATTTCTATGGTTAGGGCAAATGTAATGGAGGATAGGGAGGCAACCATGGCTAGGTTCCTCTAAGGGTTGAATAGAAGCATAACTGATGTGGTAGAACTGCAACACTATGTAGAACTTGAAGACATGATACATATTGCCATGAAAGTTGAGAGGCAACTTAAGGGAAGGAGCACTTCTAGATATAATCAGAACTTAGGTTCATCTATTTGGAAGTCAAATTGGGGGAAGAAGGAAGAGAAGATGACTTCTAAGCTTAAAACCAATTCACATAGACCTCAGACTAGTGGGGGCAGCTTGGAAAGGGGAAAATCTGAAGAAAAACTTGAGGGCACCTAAGGAAAAACTAGAGACATCAAATGCTTTAGATGTTTGGGTAGGGGTCATGTGGCTTTACAATGTCCTAATAAGAGAACCATATACCTTAAGGAGAATTGTGACTATTTTTCTGGCAATGATGCTAGTGATGAAGACCAAATGCCACCACTAGAGGATGCTAGTGATATTGATGAAGGGATAGAGTATCCAGAGCATGGTGGACGACTTTTAGTATCAAGGAGAGCCCTTAGTGTGCAGGTTAAGGAGGAGGATGACATTGAGATGCAGCAGGAAAATATTTTCCATACTCGATGTTTAGTTCAAGATAGAATCTGTTGCTTGATCATCGATGGCGGTAGTTGCACTAATGTAGCAAGTACAAAGTTGGTGGACAAATTAAACTTGCTTACAACCAAACACCCTAAACCGTATAATTTGCAATGGTTGAATGACAGTGGAGTGGTGAAAGTGACTAAACAAGTTATGGTTCCATTTTCCATTGGTAGATATAAGGATGAGCTATTTTGTGATGTTGTACCTATACAGGCTAGGCATTTGTTATTAGGCCATCCTTGGCAATTTGATAGAAAATTTTTGCATGATGGTTATAAGAACTGCTATTCTTTCACCATGGATGGAAAATCATTTACACTTGTTCCATTGATTCCAAAACAAGTGTATGAAGAACAAGTGAGACTTTACGAAAGTGAGCAAAAGAGGAGGAGCAAAAAGAAAGAGAGAGTCGAGAGAAAAGAAAGTGAGGGAGAGAAAAAGAAGGTAAACGCATGTGAGAGTGCTAAGTACAATGAGGGTTAGGTTCACAAGAGTGAAGATGAAACAAAACAAGTGAGTGTGTTTGCAAAAGTAGCAGATGTTAGGGTTGCCTTCCAAGCTAGGCAACAAATGATCTTGATCCTTTATAAGGATTCTTATTTATCTAACACTAACCTTGATTCATCTTTGCCTAGTGCTATTTCATCTTTGTTGCAGGATTATGATGATGTATTCCTCAAAGAGATCTCAAATGGTTTGCAACCAAGGAAAGGGATTGAAAATCACATTGATCTTATTCCTAGAGCTCCTATTCCAAGTAAGCCAGCATATAGAAGTAATCCTCAGGAGACAAAGGAGGTTCAGATGCAAGTTGATGAGTTGATGAAGAAGGGACATGTAAGGGAGAGTATGAGTCCATGTGCAGTGCCGAAGAGTATTGTGTCAAACCATGATGCAAAATTTTTGAGCCATTTTTGGAAAACATTGTGGGGTGCTGATTTGAGGACAAATCATTTTGAAGAGAGTGGGATTGATGGAAGCCATATTGCACCAGCTCAAAATAACAAGGGAGTTGATGCTTTGGAAAACCTTGGACGACCAATGACAAGGGCAAGGTCAAAGAAAATAAAGGAAGCTCTCAACAACTTGTTGTGCGACATTTACTATCAGGAAATTGCCAAGTACGAGTTAAGGATGATAGAGGTTTCGCCAAGGCTTGCAAATGTGTCATATGTGGAGGAATTCGAGAACCATGACCTTGGGAAGGAAGTTGGACTTGGGAGCCCATGTTTGGGCATTTAAATGAGTTATTTTCATGAGTTTTTATTATTATTTAGTGGGTTGGACGAAATTCCTTAATAAGCCCATCTTATTAACATATAAGAAGAGATGGCTGGCAGATTGGACGAATTGCCTTAATAAGCCCATCTTATTAGCATATAAAAAGGGCTGGCTGGCAGATTGGATGAATTTCCTTAATAAACCCATCTTATTAGCTAGGGTTTTAGGGGAGTTAGCATATAAAAAGGGTGGCTACAAGGGAGGACAGCATATGATGAATGTATGAGCTATTTTCTCTGGTTCTTTGAGAACTAATTCTGAACTTTCATACTTGAGTGTGTTGGTTCAATAGACTTATCTTTTTCAACGTTTTGTTGTTGGGAGTGACGTCTAAATCTTATAGTTCTGGTTCTTGGTTGTTTATAATCATTGGGTCAGAACTCCAAAATCCCTTAAACTTTGTTAGAACGATCCTATACCAACATTGGTGTTAGATTCCGTTTATAAATAATCGGAGTTCATATCAGGTTGAGATTAGACAAAGTAAGGTTGGCTTGCAAATGGGCTTCATAGAGTCAAGATGGACTCTTAGTTCATTCAAAGGGAGTAACCCCATTGTGGAAGAAATTCACATTTGAGAGAGAGATTATTACAATTTTAAGTGTGAGTGTCTGAGTTATATGGTTAAGGAATAACATATTGAAAGTCCAAATAGGCTTGATAGAGTGGTAATGAACTCATAATGCATTCAAGGAGAGTAAATTCAATATGGAATAGATTTACACTTAAAGGGGAGATTATTACAATTTCAAGTGTGAGTGTGTGAGTTGTGTGGTTAAAAAATCACATATTAAAAGCAAGATGGAGAAGTAAGTAATATGTAAGTAAGAAGAACTCATAAATACAATATTGTAAAATTTTGTATTGAGATATGATATTAGACTTACGAGTCTATTACTTATTTGGATCCTTTAAATTTCTTCTTAATTTTGAATTCTCGTGTTTCCCTAATAAGAAAGTCTACACAAAGGACATTTCTTTTCTATTGGTAGATTAAAGAACTTAGAGCTAGTTTCTGAACAAACCTCTTCTACATTAGATAACTATCCTTTTTGACTGGAATTTTTTTCCTCATAACAATAGAGAATTAATGTATTTTCTTTTACAAGTGCCCATTTTGCATAAGACTTCATTAGTAGAATAGTCCTTTTGCTTGGATTCACTTTTGTGGGATTGGAGAGAATTACACATTTTTGCCACTTTCTTTTAACACACTTTTGAAAAATGATCCTTGGTATCATGTTAAGGTTACTACAATTGGATTTGCAGGCAATAGATTTGAGTCGTAAAGACAGCCTTTTTATAAAAATAAGGATAAGACTAGGTATATCTGATATTTCCTTTTGCTTCATGCAATGTCTTTGCTTTACAATTTTCAACTAATTGTTTTACTTGTTCTGTAAGGTATAGTGATACATGTTTTCAGTTATTTTCCTGTTGCAAATTCTCTTAGATTTGAGAATTAGAAGTTGATCTGAACCTGTATAAAAAGTTCAGAACCGACAACTTCTTCACGTCAAGTCTTGTGGGAAGTATTTTTCACCTTAAATTTCTGGTGGATGTTGTATATTGCTAGGAATTTGCTAGGCTTGCCCTCACACATGCACACACATTGCATATACTTATCAATAATGTAGCATCTATTTTTTCCTAAAATAAAGTAAAAAGAAAAGGACAAAGTACTTTTACGGAATCAAGATATGTTTGACAAACCGGTCCTTGCGTGGTAGGTCATAGCTTGCGAAAATCAGAATTTGAAGGTTACCTAAAGATAGCACAAGGTTTGTAGATGAAAATTCATTAATCAGAATTTGAGGTTGTTTTGACGGTGGATTATTACGTGATTTTGTGATTTCTGGTTATAGTATATGTTTGTCTCGTGCCTTTGGATTGTTTTGGGGAGGGCCGGAGGGGACAGCGCCAGGTAAATGTGCATTATTCATAAAAGTCAAGTTTTATTGATCAAAGACTTAAAAAATGAGAAGGTTACTTGGGCACTTGCGAACATCAAGGATTTGTCTTGCATTAGAATTGGCATTCTTGAATAGGATAATATGTGATACGTACCAACAACTACTCTACAAAAGAGGAAATTCAAAAGTGTTCCTGAATAACCACGGTAAACTTTCTTGCACAAAATAAGCGTAAAATGCTAAATAAGATTAATGTCTTGAATAGCCAGATAATGCAAAGTGTTGCTGAGACTTTAAGATTCTTTACGTATTAATTATTTGCATATGTTGATTATAGATATTTGTTTATTAAATGCTGCTTACATATAACTCACCATCATCCTTGCTTGTCTAAGGCAAGAATCTAATATAGGAATGCTAACAAAAACTCCCAAATTACAAGAGGGGCGCAGAATCCAGTATTGCTGCCACTCGAGAATTGTGAAGAAATTTCTTAAGGTTTGTTTATAAATGACATGCATATAATCAATGAATCTAGAAAGGCAAGTTTAGTTGAGTTCTTCATGTGGATCGTTATTTTCATATTTCATGTATATTATGTTTAAAGAGACGTTTAGTGCTAAATGTTTGGAGTTCCATTAGCCATTGTGTTCATTTTCCTGCTTCAAAGTTGATACTATTTTCCTCTAATTTTCGACAATTGCTTTAGTTATCTGGGGATCATCCTATCCCAGTCGCTGACCCTATTCACGCTGGTCCTCTGAGTAGAGCATCGTAAAGGAGAGAATCTCATAACTAAGCAGGCAGAAATAACTCAAAACAGTATCAACTCATGCCTCAAATGGAACAAAACTAGTATGGTACATGCAAGATCTCTTGGGGCAATTCGAAAAACCTTCATGCACCTCAGAGATAGGCTAGAAATTGATAGCAGCCTTTAACCCATGGTTACTCTCTCCCAAAGAGACCCATCCAGCTGCGCTCAACATCATGGCTTTTCAAGGTGAATATCTTTTCAATGTGGGCGTCCACAGAATGGTTGTTAATAATGCCATGGCAGGTAGGGTAAAGGCCAGTAAGAATTTAGTAAAGATTAGGAAAAGTAAGAGTAGGGAATATTGGAATCAAATCTATCAGCCTTAAAAGGTGACCTTCATGCGCGTTGGGATCTAAAGTTGGGTGTTAAAAAAAAAAATATACTTTCCAGAATTTTCCTTTAATGAAAATTTTTTTTCTACAATACAGAATTTTTTTTAAGCGAATACTAGCAAATGAACTGTAAGGAATCAATATACTGTTGTCCATGTCGATTCACTATCGCGGAGGTGAAAATCTCTTTACCGATCTGTACTTGAGAAGATTTTGCATTTTCTCCCAGATTCTTCCCTTTCCTGTCTTCCTACCTTTTTCTGTTTTTCTCTCTCTCTGTGTTTTCTCTGACTCTTCCCTTTTCCTTTTTGGTTCCTCTGATGGCAGAGAGAATGCAGGAAAAAAACTTAATGATAACGTTTATTTTCTTTTCATAATGGTTATCATTAATTAGGGAATTAATATCCTAATTAAAACGTTACCTTTTCTTTCCGTAACGTTTATTTATCAATTAGGAAATTATCCCTCTTTTCCGATAACAATTATCCTTCCCGTAATCGTTATCTTTTTCCTGTAACAATTATCTTTAAATAAGGAGAGTGGAGGGATTTTAAACCCAGTGACCCAAATTGCCATTATATCCAACCGACCATCATATTGGACCTTTTATATTGGGTCATACTCTAAATAACAAGGGCCACTCATGTTAATTAATTTAACAATCTCCCACTTGACTCTTGTTATGATTTGATGAATCAACAACAAATAAGTGTGCACAATCCTTAAAGATCATCAAACCACAATACTTGATTGAATTAAAATGATTGGATCATGGCGGTCACATGTCCTTTGGCGACATGATTCCTTCCATGTATCACATGATCATTATAATTCATAATAACCTAACTGAGGAACGTTGAAATTTTAATTGTCATTTCTGAACATACCACTAGTTATCTCACAACTGTAATTGTATACAACCAAATGGAGATAACAGAGCGTAAACAAAACCATGACTTTAATTGAATTCACGAGTGTTACAATAATATGAGCAGTACATAATATTGGCTTTCAAGAGAATGCGGACCTATCCAAAATGCCCATCCTTTCAACATGTCCAGTAAATATTTTCAGTGGCAAACCTTTAGTTAATGGGTCCACTATCATCAATTCAGTGCCAATGTGCTTAATAAACACTTTACGGTTTTGCACTTCTTCCTTAACAGATAGATATTTCAAATCTATATGTTTCGCACCTTTAGAATACCTATCATTCTTAGAGAAGAAAATAGCTGCGGAATTGTCACAATAAATTCTTAACGGCTTTTCTATACTGTCGACCAAACCAAGTGTTAAGATAAAATTCCGTAACCATAATGCATGAACAGTAGCCTCAAAGTATACTACAAATTCAGCTTCCATAGTGGAAGTAGCAATGACAGACTGCTTCCCACTTTTCCAGGAAACTGGTCCTCTAGCCAGGAGGAACACGTAACCAAATGTAGATTTCCTCGAGTCTACACATCCAGCATAATCTGAATCCGAGTAGCCTACTATTTCAAGATGACTTGATCTTTTATAAGTAAGCATATGATTCTTGGTGCCTTGTAAGTACCTAAGTACTTTCTTTCCAGCTTTCCAATGATCTATTTCAGGATTACTTTGATATCGGCCTAACATTCCAACAACGAAACTAATGTCTGGCCGAGTGCATGTTTGAGCATACATCAAACTTCCAACCAATGATGCATAGGGAATGGATTCCATTGATTTTCGTTCCAAATCATTCTTTCGACATTGCAATTCACTGAACTTGTCCCCTTTCTGAATTGGAACTATTCCTGTAGAGCAATTTTCCATTCTAAATCTCTCTAATACTTTATTGATATAGCCTTTCTGAGACAATCCCAACAATCCTTTGTGATCTATCACGGAATATCTCTATTCCTATCACATAGGATGCCTCATTCATATCTTCCATTTCAAAAGTTTCAGAGAGAAATTTCTTAACATCATGTAACAAACTCATGTCATTAGCAGCCAATAGGATGTCATCGACATATAGGACTAATATAATGAACTTGCTCCCACTGACCTTCATATAGATACACCGATCAACGGTGTTTTCTACAAAACCATATGACGTAATGGTATCATTAAACTTAATATACCATTGTCGGGAAGCTTATTTCAGTCCATATATCGATTTCTTTAATTTACACACCAAACTTTCCTACCCTGTGGTTATGAAACCTTCAGGTTGGTCCATATACACTTCCTCTTCTAAGTCTCCATTCAGAAAGGCGGTCTTTACATCCATTTGGTGGAGCTCCAGGTCATATTGAGCCACCAAAGCCATAATGATTCTTAAGGAGTCTTTCTTAGATACTGGAGAGAAAGTCTCCTTATAGTCAATGCCATCCTTTTGAGTGTAACCTTTGGCAACAAGTCTGGCTTTGTACCTTTTGATGTTGCCTTTTGAGTTTCGCTTGGTCTTGAAGACCCACTTACAGCCAACTCGTTTTGATCCTTCAGGCAACTCTACTAGTTCCCAGACTTGATTTACATCCATCGATTTCATCTCTTCCTTCATGGCATTCAACCACTTTTCAGAATCATTACAATCCATGACTTGTTTAAATGAGACTGGATCTTTATCAATGCTTAATTCTGATTCATGCTTAAGTAAGTAAACCACATAATCATTCGATACAGCTAGCCTTTTCTGTCTTGTAGACCTCCGTAATGTCATATCTTGTGGCATCGCTTGTTCATTCAAAATTTGTACATTGTCACTTGGTTCATCTCTTATGTGCTCACTTTGCGTGTTTCGTGTATCAATTTGTTGTCCTTGCATGTCACGTGACTGTGATGCAACAAAAGGAACAACAACTTAAGTAGAAACACTGGGTGTGGGAATACCAACTTGAGTAAGAGTACTTACTGTGGATCTTTCATTTTGCAATTCTGTAATATCCACTTTTCGTGATTCCCCACTCCCACTGAACTGACCATTTTCAATGAATCGAGTATTACCAGACTCAACTATTCTAGTGCTATGGTTAGGGCAGTAGAACCTGTACCCTTTAGAATTTTCAGGATAGCCAATGAAGTGACCACTAATGGTTCTTGCATCAAACTTTCCTTCATGTGGATTATATATCCTTACTTCTGCTGAACAACCCCAAACGTGAAGGTGTCTTAAACTGGGTTTCCTACCTGTCCATAACTCGTAGGGAGTCTTAGGGACAGCCTTACTAGGAACCCTGTTCAGCAGATATGCAGCGGTCCTTAATGCATGCATCCACAAGAATAAAGGTATAGTACTGTAACTCAACATACTCCTAACCATATCCATAAGTGTGCGATTCCGCCTTTCCGCTACACCATTCTGTTGTGGTGTACCAGGCATTGTGTACTGTGCACATATGCCTCGACTTTCAAGAAATTTTGCAAATGGACCAGGACATTATCCACTTTCATTGAATTTTCCATAATATTCACCACCCCTGTCTGACTTAATCACTTTTACTTTTCTATCTAACTGCCTTTCCACTTCGTTAATAAACACCTCAAGGATGTTTACTGATTGGGACTTTTCATGCAGTAGATATAAGTAACAGTACCGTGAGTAGTCATCTATAAATGTGATGAAATATTTCTCACCACCCCATGTGGGAATATCGAAAGGGCCACACATATCGGTGTGTATTAATTCTAAAGGCTCACTACTTCTCATGGCTGGGTTTTTTGATGTGTGTCTTGTTTGTTTTCCTTTTATACAATCAACACACACTTCCCAATCAGCAAAATCCAATTGAGGTAGGATATCACTTTTCACCAACCTCAATATCCTTTCTTTGGATATATGACCCAATCTTTGATGTCATAAGAAAGCAGAACTATCATTATGCATATTACGTTTGTTACCTATATTATGCTCAACAAGAAATAGAGAATCAGCATACATAGTATCAAGATTAAAACGGTACAAATCATCAACCAAAGTACCAGATCCATAATAGTACGAATGTCTATACAATGAAAATGCACCATTTCCAATCTTGAAATTAAATCCTTCTTCATCCAACTTTGCAACAGAAACCAAATTTCTAGCACATTCAGGAACATAGAGACACTTTTCTAGATCCAGGTGACACTTAGTGTCCAAGATCAATCTGTACGTCCCAATTCCCGCTATTCGTGCCTTCATTTTATTTCCCATGTAAAGGAACTTCTCAGTTCCTGTTATGGGCTGGATTGAAAGGAATCCCTGCATAATATGTGACACATGAATAGTAGCTCCAAAGTCTAACCACCAAGTATTGTTGGGTACTTCAATTACATTTGATTCAAAACATACTGATATACAGTACATACCTTTCTTTTCGAACCAAGCTTTCCTTTTTAGGCAATTCCTCTTGAAGTGACCCATCCTTTTACAGAAGAAGCATTTCTGATCCTTTTGGATCTGACCTCCAGTGACTTTTATAGAGGCCTTGTCCTTCTTTTTACTCTTCCGGTATGGTTTAGACTCACTACTGCTAGTATCATTGCGAACAGTGAGATGAATGGAGTGATCCCTCATCTTCTTTAATCTCCCTTCTTCCTGAACCAGCATGACCTTAATTTCTTGAAAGTTCCATTTATCTTTAATAGTGTTATAATTCACTTGGAACTGGCCAAATTCAAGAGGCAGTGAGTTGATGATGAATTGAACCAAAAAGGATTCACTCACATCCATTCCCATCGTTCTTAATTTTACTGCTAGGTTAGCCATACTAGTCACATGATCATGAATAGGCTGTGACCAATCAAATTTCTTGGTCGTCAGCTCACTCATTAGGGTTCCTACGATGGATTTATCAGCTATGTCTGATTGAGAATATTCTTTAATTCTCACCATAAATTCCCTTGCATTTTCGGTCTTAGGCATCGATGGCTTAACATTTTCAGCCATCGTCATTCGCATCAAATTCAGACTCAGCCTATTGGACCGTACCCAAGCCTCATGAAAAGACTTATCGGATTCTGTACTGGTCTCTGTAATGGCTGCAGGCCTTTTATCCGTGATGACCGCTAGGTCTAAGCCCAAAACGCCTAAATGAAACTGAATATGCTCAGACCATTCTGCATAGTTCAGCCCATTGAATTTGATCATTGCATTGCCTAAGGTGAAAACGTTGTTGGAGGCTGCAAACATGATCCAAATTTACACATTAATACTTTGAACAAACTTTGATGGATTCAGATACATGCATTACAAACTTTGACTATATATTTAAGTCCACCTTTGGGTGATCCTCAAATACATGACTTTAATCAATAACAATGCTAATTAAATATACTTTAATAGATCAATCAATCATACTAGAGTAAAACATGAATGTTATCTTTGGACATACAATCATATTTACTCAGTATATCAATCAGTCCCCTTTAGTGTTATTAATTATAGGCAATGATCCATCTTTGGATGATCTCCTAGTTTTATAATTAATAACTACAATTATTCATGCACAACCTTTTATTAGCATCAAAATGAACAATTGAAATTTACGGTCATTCAAAATTTTCAAACCAGGCCACTTTGGTGACTAACAAGCTTTCAAAATTTAATTTTCCATTCTGTGGAAGTTGACACAGGCTAATACACTGGCAGCGCACTTTTCCCGTAGTCGGCTTATACTTTACGCCGATAACCACCTGCGATACAAACGACAACCACAAGCGACATAGGGTCCAGTGGCCGGCGCACTATTCCGCGCCAACAGTCTCCGGCAGTATAGGATTCCGGGCTGGAGCTCCTTCCACGCCGGCCAACCCTGCTGGCGCCGCCCGGATCCAGGCTCAGCCGGACCTTTGCCGGGACCCAGCAGGCCGATCGGGTCTCGGCCCCGTTCGGGTCGGGCTTCGGCCGGTGCCCCTTCGGCCCCTTTGCCTCGCGTTCGTTAGTGGCCCTTTCGTCCCTCGATCGGGTCGCGCTCGCCGGTGGCCCTTTCGGCCCCGAGCAGGTCGCGCTGGCTAGTGCCCCTCGGCACCCCTGTTCGGGTCGCGTCGCTGGTGGCCCATCAGCCCCTGGCCAGGCCGATCTGACTAGGCCAATCTAGCTACCCCGATCTGGCTACCCCGACGACGCACAGAAACACAGCGCTCACTGGGGTTCCTTTCGCCGTACCCGGATCGATTTGGGTCCCGGCGGCACCGACTGCTTTCTTTCATGCGCCTGTTCCTTCCGGCGCAAAAGGAAAAACGAAAACAACCGCAGTATTCGCAAAATAGGCTCGGATACCAATTGTTAAAAAAATATATATATATTTTTCAGAATTTTCCTTTAACAAAAATTCTATTTCCACAATACAGGATCTTTTGTTAAGCGAATACTAGCAAATGAACTGTAAGGAATCAACGTACCGTTGTCCATGTCGATTCCCTATCGTGGAGGTGAAAATCTCTTTACTGATCTATACTTGAGAAGATTTTGCCTTTCCTCCCGGATTCTTCCCTTTCCTGTCTTCCTACCTTTTTCTGTTTTTCTCTCTCTCTGTTTTTTCCGACTCTTCCCTTTTCCTTTTCAGTTCCTCTGATGACAGAGAGAATCTAAGAAAAAAACTTAATGATAACGTTTATTTCTTTTTCATAATGATTATCATTAATTAGGGAATTAATATTCTAATTAAAACGTTAACTTTTCTTTCCGTAACGTTTATTTATCAATTAGGAAATTATCTCTCTTTTCTGATAACAATTATTCTTCCCGTAATCATTATTTTTTTTCTATAACAATTATTTTTAAATAGGGAGAGTGGAGTGATTTTAAATTCAGTGACCCAAATTGTCATTATATACAATCGACCATTATATTAGACTTTTTATATTGAGTCATACTCTAAATAACAAGGGCCACTCATATTAATTAATTTAACATTGGGTACTAAATTGAATCCCATTTGAAGAAATCAAGAGGATTAGAGTGACTCGGAGCTCAGCTGGTTATGGTTTGACTACCAGGTTGCAATTGGGGGAGGGAATGAACCCTGACCGGCCCGAAGTTAGGCAGATCAACCAAGGTTACGGTTAATTGAGCTGTTCACAGTTCCAATTATGGTTCTTGTCAGGGTCTGGTTTTATTTGGTTCGGTCCGGTTAAACTATTTTTTTTTTTAAGAAAATTGTAACATTTTAGAATTTTCATTAAAAAACAAGTTTATAGGGAAGATTACTAATGTTGATAGAGAGACCACAGAAAAATTTACAACAAAAATATGAAAGTAAAGAAAGAAACTTAAATAAATAGAGTTGGAGCTTAGTTTTTACTTAATTTTCAAAGCATACGTAATTGTTTTATCTTAGTTTAACGAATCTCCTTACCTTTGGTTGATCGTCGACTTACTCGTTACGTTGGTCACTTGTTTTGGTGGATATAACTTCGGTTGTGAAGTTGTATAATTCTTTGTTGTTTCGCGAACTATATCTTGTTGTCGAAGTGCTGCTTTCAACTAATTGTCAAGGCATGGTTAGACTCAACCGATTTTGGCGTCATCCTAGGATGGGTTTCATCAAAGATGTTACCTCTAGCACTGCACATCTATTCAACTATTAAGACGAGTTGCCATGATTGTTTGATGACAATGGAAAGGTATAGATAAGGGTTCGAATACTACCTTCACAATTTGACAATTTCGAACTCTTCACTTGCCTCATCAAAGGCCAAAAAAAAAAAAAAAAAAGCAGTAAAATAATTCTTAATCTGAGTATTTTAGCCTGATATCTTGTATATCTTTTGAATTTGAAGTAAGATTTACTTACTTTTCATAAGTTAACATAAATCTCCAACTTGACTAACAAGTCCAATTTAATTTTGGTGGGATTATGTGAGAATATGCAATACAATATATGTCATATAGTTCAAAAATTAATTTATTAATATTATTAACTAGCATTCAAATATCAAGTTTTACTTTTAAATTTAAATAATCATAATAAATTGCAAAATAAGAAGATAAATCATCTAATCTAATTCAATGATCAAAAGCAGTAGCTACTGAGACAATTTTAGGAATGTGGTTAAAAAAAAAAAACAACTTATACGTCGTGGCCTAGAATGGAATAACTAAATTTATGCCACTTTCGTGTTCCTGTGGAATAATAAGGATGCTGGTACATTCCAGTGAAAGTAAATGCATGGTGGATAAAAACAACAAATAAAATGTAAGTGGCATTATGAAAAATTTTTGAAATTTCACGAGCTTCTGTAGAGGCAACCCAATTAGCGAAATATAAACATAAATGAGGAACATAAGCAGAAACGCAATTTCAACAAATCATAATATTCTAAAGATTCCTTCAACATTTCATATGTTGTTTTCCAACGCGCAGAAAAAATTTTTTGGAAAGCTTTTTGAACATTTCTTGTTAAAGAAAAAGCATCCTAGTATATAAGACGTCCACATTCATAAGGTTCCACATGCTTTTTGGATGTTTCTCATAGGTTTGATAAATTTTGTGCCAATCTTTTGTTACTTTTGGTCCTGCAGACATATTAAATACTTATAGACAGCTTTTGCATAAACTTCTTCTATATTGAAAGATTTGTACTTTTGTTAGATTCTTTTTGCTGTCAATTATAGTGGATAGAGATTGACACACTTTCAGTAACGAGTTGTGCATTATAAATTTTGACTTCCTTTATTCCATGTAATGCCTTTACATTACAATTTACAACTAATTGTTACATTTTGTGCTGTAAAGATACCCTGATTTTTATTTTTTTATTTTTGCTATTTTCTTATTGTGAAGTCTCTTAGATTAGAGAAGTGGAAGTTGAGCTGAAGAAGTACAGTAAGCTCATTCAACAACTATTTCTTCGTGTTGGGGTTTTAGCATTTCTAATTTTTTAGTTAATAATGTTAAAATATTTTCAAATAATATTTTTATTAAAAATTTAGTTATATTATAGATTGATTAGTAAAAAATAATTATAAATATTACTGCACTATGGAGGATAATAATCTCAAACGTAATTTACTTATTGATAAATGTATTTAATTTAAATTACACACACACATATATGACTAGTTATTTCTCTTTTTAATACATACCAAAATTCCATCAAAAGACTTATGAAATAATAAAGTTTAGGAGAAAGAAATTAGTTATTAGATTAAAATAAATTTTTTAGATGCATCAATAATTTTGATTTTTATGAATTTAAATATATTATTTACACTATTATTTATATAAATATATTCAGTTGTAAAATTCAAAAGTTAATATTTATTATGATAAATTTATTAAAAAATCTAACAAATAGAATCAGAGTATGTATTTTGAAATCAAATATTTTTTATGTATTAAAAATATACATTTACCTAATTTATGATTATTAAACAAATGTCAATGACTTTATGTTGTGTTTTATTACCAAAATCTTATTAGTAATTGGTATAGATAAGGATGGTAGATGTACTATTCATGAATTTTAATTTATAATAATTTTTGTATCAAATAAGACAACATGCTTTATTAAGTTTAAAAGAAAAATTTATGTAATTGACATTAGGTTTGGGTATTTCATAGGAAAAGATGACACGAAAGCACAAGGTTGAAACTTATAATGTAAATTTAAGATAATAATAACTCATAAACTTGTATGTTATAATTTTTTATATTAATAAATAAGTTATTTATTCATAATTTTAATGAAATATTTATAAATAAAAAATCATTAGATAAATTGACCTTATTAATAACGTAATTAAAGTATATTAATATTTTTAATTAAATATATATATTTATCAAAAGATATCACAAATATTTGATTGAAAATATTATTACCTATTGAAGCTAATGGTACTATCTATGATAGTATATTATGGGATTTTTCAAAAGAGAACTAAAATATATTTTAATTGTTTTATTTGATTTATGATTAATTATAAGTATTTATAATTATACAATTATTATAATTCACTTGTATTTTTCAATTATTACTTTGTTCAAAGATTAAAATTCTCAAGATGACACAAATAAATCAATTTTTTCTTAGTTATTATAAATGTTGACTTGTATTATTAGTGAATAAGTATGTTGCTATTATAAATTCAAGTTGTGAGTAATAGAAGTTACATTAATAAATTTGGAAATGAAATAATAAATTGAATTTTATAAAATTTTATGTTTTTAAAAGTGATTATTACTAATAACAATAAGAAAAATTATTTCATAAATAAAAAGTGTAAAAACATATTTGTAGTTTGTAGAAAGAGAATTTTGGTTTAAGGACAAGTCACTAGTTGGTACTCTTATAACAGAACTTGTGATTATAACATTTATTGAGTTACGAACTATGCAAGATCACATTATGAAGATAAATCATTTGCAAAAAATTTAAGACTTTAGGATTAAATGTAGATAACTCTTTTTTGGTATAGTTCATTTTAAGTTTTCTATTGACTGAGTATGAGCCATTTTAGATTTATTAAAACATTATAAAGGAAAAGTGAAAAATTAATGAATTGGCTAGTATGTTTGTTCAAGAGGAAATGAGACCAAAAAAATTAAATGAGTTATTTCATTAATCTTATGGACAAGAAAGTTAGTAAAGGAATAAAAGTGAAAGCCAACTAATTAAGAAAGTAAAGAGCATGCTTATGTTTCGTAGGCTAAAAGGAACAAAAAGATTGATACCTTCACTTATATAAGGAAGGTTGAACATTATTAGAAAAATTACCCTAAAACATAAGTTTTAATTTGAAAAAGAAAGGAAAATTAAATACCTTAACATATTTCAAATTAAATTTAATTAAAATTTCTTATAATATTTGGTGGCTTGATTCTAGTGTTACTATTCATGCATCTATAATAATATAATGATTCATTATGATATGATAATTTCAATTGATATAAGAATACATCAAATTTTCTAATGTATTCTTATTAATGTTTTTTATTAACTAAAACATGATAAAGTTTAAAAGAATCCTTAATTACCATGCATTATAATATTGGAATTAAGTATAACATGATAAATGAAAATGTTGCTTACTTGTGCTATAAATGTTTAGGTCATATATCTAAAGAAAAGTTCGAGATTGGCCAATAATGAGATTATTTTGAATTTAGATTTTGTTGATCTCAAAATATGAAAATTGTAACACTTCATCCTTTAATGAAAAATTGCATTTCACCACTTTTATAAATGTTTTTTTTTCCTCATGTTATAGTCATATCTATTTATTTTATGAAAACTTAATCGTTAGATACCCTTGAGGTATATATGAAGAAGGTTAGAATCAATTAGACAAAAGGTGAAAATCATAAGATCTTATAATAGTAGTGAATATTATAAAAAAATATATTGATTTGGAGTAGTGTCTAAGTGTATTTATGAAATTTCTTGAAAGTTATAACCTAAGTGTATAATAAACTATGTTAGGTACATCTTAGCAAAAGATGTGACAAAAAGTTATAATTAAATATCAATAAATATGATTAGGAGTATAAAGAATAATTTCTCCCTATCCAAATTTGTATAGATGTATACATTAGTTGTTAAATAGGATTTCTAAAAAGATAGTTCCAAGAACTCCTATTTAATTATAGATAAGAAGGAAATCTAATTTAAGGCACTTGGATGTTTATGGTTATTTAAGGGAAGTAAGAATCTACATGAAAATAAGTTTAGTTACTTTATTAGTTTCTTAGAGAAATCTAAAAGGTATATAACCGTAGTCCAAAAATTGTAAAAATTGATAATACAAGATTCATTAAGAATAGTAAAGTTAGTGAGAGTAATAAATGTTAAATTGTAGATATAAAAGAAATTAGGGTAAATATATTTCGTTACTCATAATAGTTTCTTTGTCTATTAAAACGCCAAATATTGTTCTTAAAATTGAAAGACATTTGGATGAAGAAGCACTTTTTAAAAGAACTAACTTACGTTAGAATAATGTAAATAAATCACAAGAAATAGTATTAAGAAGATCTTAAAGAGAAAATAGATTAGGTATTTTAAATAATTATGTGTTTTATTTGCAAGAGTTAAGATTTTAATATTGGAATTAATGAAGATCCAATTTCATTTTCATAACTATAAAAGTATTGAATTTGATTATGATATTAGTAACTCAATATGATTTGAAATTAGACGTGAAAATCACCTTTCTTAAAGGAAATCTTGAAGAGGAAGTTTACATGAATGAACTATAAGGTTTTTTTATTAAAGGTAAATATTAAATAGTGTGTAAAGTAAAAAATAAATTTAAACTAAAATAACTTTCCTTGTAATAATATATTAAGTTCAATGATATTATGGAATCTTTTAGAATCAAAAAAGAATACTATTGATCAGTGTTTCATACCAAAAGATCAGTGGAAGTAAGTTTGTTTTCTAGTCCTATATATTACTTGCTACTAATGTTTTAAGTATATTATGTAAGATTAAAAAATTTTTTAATATAATTTTATAATGAAAAATATGAGAAAGATATTTTATGTGATAAGAATAGAAATATTTCATAATAAATTACAATGAATTATTATTTTAGAATAGTTATATTGAGAAAATTTTAGAGAAATTCTTTATAAGTATTTACCTTGAGTTTTTTTCCATATAGAAGGGTCACAAATTCAATTTGATATAATCTTCTAAGGATGACGTGAAATATAAGAAAATGGAATCAATTCCATATGACTTTATTATTGTTAATTTAATGTATTTACTAGCTCATACTAAATTGAATATCAATTTTGCAATCGAAATATTAGGTAAGTATAAAAGTAATCATATAATATATTACTAGAAAGTTGTAAATAAAATATTAAGGTACCTAAAAGGAACAAATATTACATACTAATGTATAGAAAATCCAACCACTTATATGTGATCAAATTTTATTGGATGCATTGATAATAAAAAATTAACTTTGAGTTATCTATTCCTATTAAAAGAAGGAATAATTTTGTAGAATAATGAAAAATTTTTTATCATTACTTCACCCATTATAAAAATAATGTTTGTGACATGATTTAAAAAATATAATTCATTCATTATGACTATGAAATTTTATTTCAAGATCTAAGGTTGTCAATGCCATTATCAAGTCACTAAAAATTTATGTAATAAATTTACAGTAGTATTATTCTTCAAGAATGATAAATATTTAAAGGATACCATACTTAATAAGAATTAAAGTGTTTTTCCATTAAGGAGAAAGTTTAGAAATAAAGAGTATTTATAAAATAATAATTGATCTAATGATTGCAGATTAATATAAAAGTTCATAACCAATATTACACAGAGAATGTATTCTCAGAACGAACTTTGGTTGTACGAATGATAATTGATAATATCTATTATAATAATACTCTAAGTTTACTAATATAGTTTAGATATATATTATTTGTTTCTTATTATATTATGATTACGTACATATTATTAATTTTAGTAGGAAAGTTTTATTAGACATTATTATAAATCATTATGCAAATATTTATATCTTATGAACTTTGTATAACAAGTAAGTATTATGGTATATGGAAAGGAGTGTTTTGAATAAATAGAGCATAATAATCATAATTCATACTAAATAGTTTATTATATTATGACATTATAATAAAATTGTAAAAGATTGCTATTATCATTATTTGCATATAATAATTAATTTAATAGATTTTAAGTGAGTCTAGTGGGAGAATGTTAGAATTTCCCAATTAATAATATTATAATATTTCTAAATAATATTTTTATTAAAAATGTAATTATAATGTAATCTGATTAATAAAACATAATATTTCTTTTTATTTTCTTAAAAAGAATTTTTTTCTTAAATTCCTCCTTTTTTTTCCCTTTAAACTACTTTTATTATCTCCTTTTTAATTTTTATTAAAAAAATTACTCCTAAATA
>JAHOYR010000005.1:2775025-2939703 GCA_023213295.1 Bruguiera hainesii
CTTTATAAATACCTTTGATTATCAATATCATACTACAAAATTCTTGATCACAAGTTCCTCTTTTCATAAACCTATATAAAGATGATGGTAAATTCTCAAATTCTTTAACCAATCATGTTAATTATAATTTTAGGTTTATATGCTTGAAAATATATAATTATATATATATATAGACATATACATGTAAATATAATAATAGGAAAAGATATTACTAAAACCATTATTAATAACAAATAAATTTCAATAAATTATTATTATATTTTAAATAATTACTTATATATTTTATATATAATGATAATTATATATATTTTTATAAAATACATTTAAAATATTTTTTTACAATTAAATTTGAGTTTTAAAATTTGTTTCATTGTCAAATTTAGTTAACTGTTCTTTGACACTTCAATTAATTGAAAAGTTTGATTTTGTTTGGGTCTTCAATTTAGCATAAATTTATTTTTCTTATTTGGTTTCAATTTTCACCATTTTGGTTTGACTAACTAAACAATAAAAACTTCCTTTGTCTCTAAATGAAATCGTTGATAAGTATAATAATTAATCAAACTCCAAAAACATTAGAAATTATACAAGATTTATTTATCAACACCAAGAAATAACCTTTTTTAAGTAACTACCCCGCCCTTAATAATTTTTTTCTTTTATCTAGTACATAAAAAACCTACCTAAAAAATCTTACTTAAACTTGACCTAAATACAATGTAGTTGGCATGAACTTGACCTAAATATAGCATAAACAAATGCAAAATGACTCGACTCAAAGTGAGTCAAATTCAAACTCAACAAATTAATCCAAAAAGATATATTAAAAAAACAATAAATGTTTTATTTAATATTTCTTTATATTTTTATTTATTATTTTATTATTTATATATATGAAAGAAAATACACATAAAAATGCATTACTTTATTTTTATATATTAAATAAAAAAATATATTACATTTAAATTATATAATTTATGATTTAGTATGTATATTTAATTATTTATATTAAGTTTAAATTATTTATTTTATATAATTATCTATTTTATTTTTTATATTTATATTTTAAAATTATATATATATAGACATATATATCTTTATACACATGTTCTAAATAATATAAATATGTAATTTATATTACATGTTTTTATACTATTAAGACAAATTAATATTGAAAAAATTCAAAAGAATAATAATATATAATTTATATATAATAATTTATAATTTGTATAAATAGTAATATATAATTATATAATAAATAATATATCTAATGTGTATATTATAATAGTATGTAATTTTATCTATAATATATAATATATATAAATAATAATCTAATTTGATAATATTAAAAATTAATAAAAAAAATTAACTTCTTAAAATTTTGCATCTTGACTTGCAAGTGACCTAAACTCACTTAAATTCAACTTGAATAGGATATTACTTGCAAATAATCTAATTTAAAATAATTTAAATTTGAAATGACTTAACTCGAATTGGACCTACCCAACGCATTTAACATCTTTAGTTCTTATTAAATCTAATTCATAATTAAATAGAATATTTAATATTAAATAAATAATAATGTTTAATATACACTTTTAATAAACTATTTTTGGTTTACCCTTTAATATATATGCAAAATATAGGTTGCAAACTATCAAGAACTTTTAAGCAAGCCAAAAAAATATAAGCATTAAAGCTCAAAAGAGTAGAGTAAAAAATACAAATAAATTGAATTTTCTTAGCACTCATTTGAATTAATTAAAAATTAATTATTTGAATTTATAATTATTTTATTATTACATTATTTGGAATAACATAATAATTAGAGTACAATTAAATATCACACTAAACTTGCATTAGCAATTCTTAACAACAAGGAAAAAAATAATTATAAATTATTATTTTTATTTTTTAAAAAGAAAAAATTAAATAAAATTTAAAATAAATTATTTGTTCAAATTG
The DNA here is from genome assembly GCA_023213295.1 of Bruguiera hainesii. Taxonomy (NCBI): domain Eukaryota; kingdom Viridiplantae; phylum Streptophyta; class Magnoliopsida; order Malpighiales; family Rhizophoraceae; genus Bruguiera; species Bruguiera hainesii. The sequence continues at coordinate 2,776,991 of JAHOYR010000005.1, forward strand.
TTTAAAGGATAAAATTTTTTATAAATGCACATCTTTAATAATAAAAACTTATTTAAATCCTATTTAATCATCTAAAGTTTTATAAGTTCTTCTCTTTAAGAAATTAAATATAAACTTATTTAAGTCTTTTTTAATAATCTAAAGTCTCATAATTCTCTTGTTTTTAAAAAATTAAATAAAGACCTATTAAAATCTCTCTTAATTTATTTTTATATCAACTAACAAAATTGAAGCAATAAATTTAAAGTAATAAAAATAAGATTTTTTTACCTCTAATGTAAATTTTTTAAAACCATTGCTTATATTACAATATAAGTAGAAATTTAATATAAATGGTTAAAATTGTCATGAAAAACAATTTGCACATTTTGTTACAATAAATATTTTATGCAACAATTTTTATACGGTAGCTTTTGAAATTGTGTTATATATTATATTGCAGTGATTAATGATTGCTATCATAAAAGGTTTTAAGTAGCAATTACTTGCTTTTATTATTAACTTTTGCACATATAAATAATGGTTATAAAAGTGTTACATATTAGAAAATGTTCCCCTTCTCTTTAATGCTAGTTCTAGTTGTTTAAAGAAGCCTACATAATCAATTTACTTTTTAGTCTTACATTCAATAAATCTTGTAATATATCAGCTTAAGAACAAATGGTTGCTTTTTTTTTTTGTGTTATGTTAATGAAAAAGGATGCATAATTAAGCATTTTCTTGGTATTATTCGTGTTTCTAGTATTACTACTTAATCATTAAAAGAAGTTTTAGAATCTTTATTTGCAAAATTTAGGTTAGGTTTTTCAAGGATTTATGGACAAGGCTATATGAAGCTAGTAACAAGCAAGGAGAGTTCAATAGACTTAAATCTTTGATTTTGAAAGAGAATAAATGTGCTTATTATGTTCAATGTTTTGCATATCAACTTCAATTAGCATTTATAGTGGTTGCAACAAAACAAGTTTACTTTGTTTTTTTCTAACATTATTGCCAATTTTTTGAATGTGGTTAACTCTTCTTTTAAATGGTAAGACCTTATATGAGAAAATTATATTAAGAAGGTTATTAAAGTAATAAAAAGTGGTGAAATTTCTAGCCATCCTAGTTTAAACTAAGATACCAATCTTATTAAAGTAGGAGACATTTAATGGGGCTCACATTATAATGCTTTGTTGCATTTAATCACAGTGTTCTCATCTATAATGGACATTCTTAAATACGTTGAAGAGGATGATGTCACCTCAAAATAAAGAGCTAAGCTTAGAATTTATTAAATATGCTATAATTTTTTGAATTCATTTTTAATATAGGATAAGTTATGAATAATATTTTTTAGTACTTTGTAATTAATATTGTAATCTTTATTATTATGATTTTATATTTTATTTAGAGTATTATAGATTAATTAGGAGATTTTGAGATATTATTGAGAGTCTTTAGACTTAAGTTTAGGAATTTTAATATTAATGTTTATTTATTTCCTTAATAGTCATATTTTCTATGGTTAAAAAATTATTATAAATATTTTTGTAATCCTACGGGATGGTCATTGATAATGAGCAATTATTTATTAGAAAAAAATATCATTTTATTGGATAAATAATGTGAAACATTTTATTTATGAGATATTTATCATTTTGGTAGATTCAAGATTTCCTCTGAAGACTTAATTAAGTATTGATCTTTGGTTATCTTTTTTTTTTTTGCTTTTATTCTGTGTTAACTTTCATATTACATTTGATGAAAAGCATATTAGGAATCATTAATGAGTTGTCTTAAGCATTACAAAAGAGTGATTAGGTTATTGTTAATCCTATTACATAGGTTAAGGTCTTAAGGTAGTGATTACAATTAATAAAAAAATATGGACGACATACTTGATTTGATGAAGTAATTTTATTTTGTAGCAAACATAATATTGTTAATTCAATTATGGGTGAAATTTATGTTATGCAGGGACAATCAAGATGTAAAGTTGCATAAATTTCAAATTTGCATCAATTTTAAATGGATTTATTTTATTAAATCATTGATAGACAACTTTCAAAAATTAATAATAGGTTCATAGAGGTTAACACTGAACTAAATCTTTATGTGACATGTTTAAAGTTAAAAAATTTTTTAGTTGCTCTTGATAAGAAGAAGCTCATTTAGTTTGCTCAATTTTATTCATTTGAATTGTCTTTGGTAGAACTCTTAAAACATGATAATCAACTTGAAAATCATATTACATATGTCTGTACAGATACTAAATTTTCATAATTGAAAGGATTTGGTGATTTTTCATCAAAATTGGTTAAGGTAAAAAAGTATATTGTATATTCACAAGCTTATTTACTTTTAAAATTAGCTTTAACTCTACTAATTCCAACAATTATAATAGAGAGAATTTTTCTAGCAATGAACATCATAGAGAATGATTGTGCAATCGCATGAGAGGTAAATGACTAAATGATTATTTGATTACTTATATAAAAAGGAGATATATTTTATTGTATAGAAAAAGATCATTTAAAGGTTTTAAAATATGAAAACTTGCAGAAAACAATTGCAATGATTATTATGCAAAGTAGCTAATATTTTTTAAAATTTTTTGTACCTTTCTTTGTTATTATATTTGTATATGTAACTTGTCATCTTTAAAAAATTTTTCTTCATTTGTATATGTTATACTCTTTATTATTTCTAAATCAACTTGTATCTACTATGTTTTTCTTATGATGATCTCAAAAGTATAATTCTTACATTGAAATGATTCATTTAGTAATTTATTTCACAATACTCCCAACAATAATAAAATTATAAGACCCGTAGGGTACCAGCCTCATTAATTACAATAAATGTGTGCCATTTATGGTACTAAAGCGAGGCCCACTGGGAAATAAAAGCGTTGTGGGTGCACCAGCACCAATAACTAGTGGCAGCAAACCTACTCCGGAGGGCCCCTACTCGAATAATTTGGGAGAGATAAGTTGTGCCTGGAGTGTAGAGATAAGTTTTGTTTAACCCCAGGCCTACTGGAGATGGCCTATGTGTTTCACCATTCGTGGGGGTAGAGGTAAGTTTTGCTTAACCCCAGGCCTACTGGAGATGGCCAATGTGTTTCACCATTCGTGGGGGTAGAGGTAAGTTTTGCTTAACCCCAGGCCTACTGGAGATGGCCTATGTGTTTCACCATTCGTGGGGGTAGAGATAAGTTTTGTTTAACCCCAGGCCTTCTTGTTCGCTTAGAATCATCTCCTTATTTTATGAACTCTAATTATGATTCAATGGTGTCCAAAAGCTTTATTCTCATTTACCAACTACAAGCTAGTAAATGTAAGCCACTTGTGCTTCCCTCATCCGCCGTGTTATCATCCCAAGTATCACCGGGGCCATAGATCGGATCCTCTGTGCCATTCGAGCCCACATGCGCAAATAGCAACAAACATTTACCAATATCTACTGGGTTTCTTTTTCTCCCTCATTTCTCAAAAACAAACAAATCATAAGAATTGTAAAAGTGAAAAAAAAGAAACAAAAAAAAAAAAACAAGAATGGAATTCACTTTCTAGTTCAGAGAAGAATTAAAGCTTTCTTTTTTTTTTTTTTCTTTTGATGTTTATGGGGATTTTTTTTCGTACAATCTGTTTCAACCTGGAGTCAGTTTTGGGCGGCGGAGCCTCATCCGAAACTGGTGGAGCTTCTCATTGACGTCACCGCCTTTGTAGCCGACGTCTGCATCCATCGTTTGTGCAGACTCAGTATGGCCATTGAGGCGGACTTGTACGCGATTTCATTTAGGCGAATCCGATGAAAACTCGCGGTTGATGGTGCTGCCGGGCGTCTGCGGTGACGACTTCCCGCTACTGTTTCCATTATTGATCAATGAAGGCAAATCGTTTCGCGGCGGCGCGCTGGGTTCAATATACAATTGTAAATAAATCAAATACATCATAGCCGCATGGTACCACGTATCATCCCTAACGTTTTGCCAGCTCTAAATCAGGGCCCATCCTCTCATACAAGGATGCACTGACCTTGTTCTCGTTTTATTTTTCTGTATTGGAAATAAATGACATTTGCACCAAATTTTTACTGTTTCAATTGGTTAAATAGGGTCCTCGCGTAAATCTTTTGTTTCTTCTTCAAATTCTTAACGATTCTTCTGAGATCGTTTCTGTTCTCTAGATTGATCAGGTGGGCCTGGAAGTGGAAAGGGTACCCAATGTGCTAATATAGTCCAACACTTTGGTTACACTCATCTTAGTGCCGGAGACCTTCTTCGAGCAGAAATTAAATCCGGCTCTGAAAATTGGTATGCGAACTGGAGTAGTTGAGCTCCTTGAGCAACTCTGACCATCTGCTCTGTGGAAGTCTTTGTTTATAATTATAAGTCAATAGCAGGACATGTTTACATTCATGCAAGTCCTTGTACTGTGGAGAATGTTTCTGCTCCCCGTGTTATTGCCTAAAGACCAAAGTTTTTTCTGGAAGACATAATAAATGTTAGTCTCTGTTAGAGATAATCAGTTAAGCTGTGAATTATTTTGATCTCATAAATTATTACCTGCAAATTTTTTGGTCTACTCTATGGGTTCATGTCTTCCGTAACGAGTTTCCATGCACTAACTATTAAGCTATCTCTCAGTAGCATTAATGGCCATTCAGACACTAGTCAGTGCCTCTCGCAGATGAGTAGTTGACTCTTTAGCCAATACTCCTTGGTTGATCGCTTCTCTCGTTCCATAGCTTTCGTATAGGTTAGGTCTAGGTCTTTTATCTTTGATAAAGTATTTTTCTAAATTTTTTTATTTAATATATTAAAAAGTATAATTAATAAAACATAATTATAAAATCAAAAATTTTTAAAAAATTACTCCTACTCAAAATAAGTGTAAGCTATTTTTCATTATAGCAAATGAAAGAGGAAAAAAGCACACGAAAAAAAAATATGAATTAAAGAGACAAAAAAATTACTTTTAAATAATTATTGATTTTATCAATATTAACTAACTCTATCATTATTTTTGTCAATTCTTAATTATTGATTATAAATTAATTTCATCACTTTCATAATAATTTATGTTTAATGTCAAAATTTATTATATATTGTGAAAAATTAGTTAAAATATTTTTTTGATTTTATTTTGTAATAATTGAAGTTAAAGAATATTTTTTTAATAATATAATTAAATAATAAAAATAATTATTTCTTCAAAAATAATTTTTAGCAAATATTTTTTAAAATAAATTATTTTCTAATAAACAAATAAACTCTTACTTACAAAGGCACAAGCAAAGGTTTGGGTGAATATGAAAATTTTCCCTTATGACCCTCCATTAACCTTTTTAGATACATATAATTTAGTCTCTATTTTGGATAGTTGTCCACCTTTCCTCTTACCTTTGATGTTTAGTTATATTGTCCTTCTAAGTGTTTTTTTTCCTTTTTTAAAAAAAAAAAGATATAACTCTTGTTGTGTATAGTATTTCTTTTTCTTTTTTTGTGTCATTTATTTCAACTACTTGTTATAAATAACTTATTATCATTAATTAATTTAGTATATAATCTAAGAATAATAATTGAAAAGAAGTTATTATTAAATGAGTTATGTTTCCTAGAATTTCTTTATCTGCAATTTTGAATTTTGTGAAATTTTTAAATAAAAATTGACAGTTTAACACAATTTTTTTTTATATAAATGTAATTTAAGTAGTCTTTTTATATGAAAATAAATAATTATGCCTACTTACAATGATTCAAAATCTTAGTTTTTATCTAGTGTTCCCAAATTAATTCAAGTTGACAAATTGTATCATTTTAAACTAAAGTATCTTAGTTTTAGTATTATCACAACATTTACAATCTTAAGTAAACACCTTAAAATATTGATAATGTTGGTAAATAAAACCTCTTACCTTTGTAATTTGCTTCCTTTAAAATATCTTTCTTGATACTCTAATGTTTGGTAAATTTTGATATAATCAACAAAGCTCTTGCTTCGACACCTATAAGAACTACAAAAGTAAACTTTTTTTGGTTGTAAAAATGCATATGTGTCTATGCTAAAAATATTGGAATGCAAAACCAAAACCCTCTCTACTTAACACCATAATTGAGGACGGATTGTCATTAAACTGAAATTTTGCAATACCACTCAGGAATGTATGTCAAAATATTGTGAGAATACTTATAAAATGTGTACAAGTGTGCAAGAAAAATATTGAAACTAAAACACTAAAGCATGCAATAGTGGCTTCTATAAAGATAAGGTGGTATTAGACACAAGTCTAAGTAAAAGCTAACCTAAATTAATAAAATTAAAAAAATAAATAAATAAACTACATGAAAGTAAAATTTGGAGAATTAGCTTTACCATTAATTGAAGCTGGGTTCTATTCTTTAAGGCCTTTATGAGATATTTATTAGTCCTTGGTTTGGTGTCTTCTTTATGAAGCTTGGACACAAGATGTTTATTCCTTATTTATTGTTAATTCGCTAGCTATTAACCCTTTAAGTCCCTTGATAGGAAAATGCAAGCATTTGGTGACATCTTGCACCAATGCTTGGTATAAAATTAGCGTGAGATGAGCATGTCAAAGGAAACAGGGAGAGGGAGAAGTGTGACAACTTGTTGTGGCTTTGAAATCAAATAGAAAGCATGCTTGGGTTGCTGGTCAGGAAGGCAGTGTGTACAAGTAAAGTGGCAGTGGGTTGCTAGCTATGAAAGTCAATACATGGGTTGAGTACTAGGCTAATAAGGTGTCTTGCAACATACACGTATGTGTTGGGTGTGCATGTATGAGAGACTTGATAGTTGGAATTGTCTTCAGACTGCCATGATCTCAAGTCCCATAAAAATAGGGAGATCATAGGTAATGCTCCCTAAAAACGTGGGTAGTGTGAGTTGGAACCATTTACAAACTGTCATGATCTCAAGTCCTGCAAAAATAAGAAGATCATGGGTGTTTTTTCCTAACATGGTGGGTGGGGATGAGTGGGTAATTAAAAGCAGTATGTGATATAAATCTGACTCCTTAAAGATAGCTAGTTATGGTGACTTGTTGGCCAAATGTGGGAGAAATTATAGTGGGAAGATTGTGCCACCTCAGTAGGAGAGAAAGTGGGGAAAGGTGTGATATTCAAGGCTCTTGAATATGGGTGCATGAAATAGGGAAGTGTGGGGGGAGGGGGGAAGAACTTTTAAGACAACTAACTCATGATCTCATATAATGCATTAAAGTATGATTGACTCGGTAGCCAAGTTATGCAAAACTAAGTAGTTGGGGGTGTTAACTATAACTTTATAAATAGGTGGGAGCAACCAAGGGTTCTAGCACAGATTTAAGTGTAAAGGGTAAAAGAACACACAAGATAAGTGTAAGAGGTACTTGACATTGTATCCTTTATACTTTTGTGAAAAGTAATAAAAGGTTGGAAAGGTTATTATATGTGCTTACACTTATTTCTTTACTTGTGTAATTGTGTGTGAATTACTTACTTGTAATCTCATGTGTGGGTTTGGCTAAGACTAAAAGGTTTCTTGTTATCGTCACAAGGCCAAAAATTTAAGCGTGAAAGATTAGTTGTGTGACAACTGGTATCAAAGCAACAAGGTTTGGTCAATGGTTGGTAAATAGGGTCTTGATGCGATATAAGAGCGGTTGTCAAAGATTGAAAAGGCTCTTGGGGACATATATGAGGGGGAAGCACTTTCAATATTTGCAAGGCTTGACTTGTTAGAGAACTAGGTACACCTTTTGCAATCTAATTATGATAATCTTGATTTTATATGGCTTACCTATTTTGGCAAAGTGGAATAAGACATTATTGTTTACAAGAAGGTAATTAATAGCCTTTCTATTAAAGGGGTAGAAGGTTCATGAAAAATAAAGGTTTCTAAACCCAAGACCTTTAAAAGCAAGTGAGATACAAAGGTCATTAAAAACTTTTTATGGGATATAGAGTAATATTTCAAGGTTACTTATGTGTCGAATGTTGAAAATGTGACACTCATAAGCACACAAGCATGTATCTTGCTAAGGATCCAAGTTATGGTGGCAGACTTAGCTTGATGATGATGTTAGTTTGGGTAGATCTTGGATTGAGACTTGGGACATGCTGAAAAAGGAATTGAAGGATCAATTTTTACTTTGTAATACATCATGGGTTATAAAAGAGCCATTAAAAAGATTAATGCATAATGACACGATTTGTGCCTATATCAAGGAATTCGCATAATGATACAATTTGTGCCTATATCAAGGAATTCAACTCCTTGTTACTTAACATTTGTAATATGTTAGACAATGATAAGTTGTTTAATTTCATGCCAAGACACTAACTTTAGGCACAAATTAAACTCCGGAGGTAAGGTGTGAAGGACTTACCCTTCGTAATTGCTACTATCAATAACTTGGTAAATTTTTTAATCAACTCATCTAATTTTTCAAATGACAAATAGTCTAAAGAAAAGGGCGAGAAGAGGAAAAAAGAATTTTGAGAATGTAAGTAAGGGGAGACAATAAGGGGAAAGACAAAATTGTTATTCTAGACCAAGGTAAAAATTAATCAGACTTGGGTTGTTTATTTGCAGTAGTCCACATAGGGCAAAGTAGTGTTCAAAGAGCAAAAAGTTGAGTGTTTTGGTGGCTGAAGAGGGGGACAATAATTCTATCTCAAATGATGACAATCCTCATTGGATCAATCTTATACAATTGATTAATATCATACATACGGAATGTGCTTTATCACTTGGCCTAATTTTTATCAAAATTAGATTAAAAATGCAAGAGCTGTTGGTAATGGTGGACTTTAGTGTAACTCACAATTTCATTATAGAAAGAATAGTTGGCTCACTTGGGTTGAAAGTGAGTAAAAGTAGTAGCCATGTAAAGGTAGTAAACTCAACAACACGGAATGTTCTGAGAATGATAAAAGGAGTTAAGGTAACTCTTAGTTAGTGGATTGGTAAATTTGATTTCTCCATAATATCGTTGGACAATTTTAATGTAATCTTAGGAATGAATTTATTCATGTAAGTGAAAATTACACTAATACCCCATTTGGGTGGATTAATAGTCATGGATGAGAAGCAATCATGTTTTGTTGTTGGTGAAAAGCATCATCCTACCAACAAAGGTAAGAAAACTTATGTCATGTTGTTTACCTTATAAGTGCAACAAGGATTAAGAGAGTGAGATGTGAAATACTTGACAACATTAAGGGATGTTAAACCTTTAGTAATGTAAGTTCAATGTAAGTTCAATGTAAGTGTTATTTGTTAGGACTCAAAATGGTGTGAACGAGTAAGAGAAGACTGTAGGAGATAGCAAAATACATTATAGGTTATCTCCAAGGTATGACTCTAACCTTAAAAGAGTTGATGATAAGGGTAACACTGCTTATAAGTGACAACAATTAGTGAAGTGGAATCCTACCACAAGAGGCAAGGTTAGCAAAAAGTTGGGGTTATAGGAATGTAAAGGTTCGTCTACCTCATTAATAAGGACATTGGCTTCTATGGATAAGGTGGTTTGTTATCCCTTTAAGTCCCTTTCTAGGAAAATACAAGTATTTGGTGGCACTTTGCACCAATACTTGGCATAAAATTGGCGTGAGATGAAAAGGTCAAAGGAAACAAGGTGAAGGATAAGTGTAGTAGCATGTTGTGGCCTTAGAATCAAATAGAAAGCATGCTTAGGTTATTGGTCAAGAAGGAAATATGTATGGGAAAAATGGTAGCAAGCTGTTAGTTAGAAAAGTTGGGGCATGGACAAAGTGCTAAGCCAACAAGGTGTCTTATAATATACACATATGTGTTAGACGTGCATGTGTGAGAGATTTAATAGTTGGAATTACCTTCAAACTGCCATGGTTTTAAGTCCCACAAAAATAGGGAGATTACGAGTAATGCTCCTTAAAAACGTGGACAATGTGAATTGGAACCATCTGTAAGCTGTTATGATCTCAAACCCCACAAAAATAGAAAGATCACGAGTGTTACTCTCTAACAAGGTGGTAATGGATGAGTAGGTAGTTAAGAGCAATATGTGATTCAAATCTGACTCCTTAAAGATAGCTAGTTATGATGAGTTGCTAGCCAAACATAAGAGAACTTAAAGTGGACAAATTGTGCCACCTAAGTAGGAGAGAAAATGGGGGAAATTGTGATGTTCAAGGCTCTTGAACATGGGTACATGAAATAGGGAAGTGGGGTAACAATTTCTAAAACCACTAACCTATAATTCCATGTAATCTATTAAGACATGATTGGTTTAGTAGTGAAGTTATACAAACCCAAGTAGTTAGGAGTATTAACTACAACCTTATAAATGGGTGGGAGTAACCAAGGGCTTCAGCAAAAATTAGAGTGCAAAGAATAAGGGAACACACAAGTACAGTATGAGAGGTACTTGATATTGTATCCTTTATACTTTTGCAAAAAGTAATAAAAAGTTATGAAGGTTCCCATATGTGCTTGTACCTATTCCTTTACTTTTACAATTATGTGTGAATTACTTATTTGTAATCTCGTATGTGAGTTTAGCTGAGATCAAGAGGTGTCTTGGTGTCATCATAAGGTCAAAAATTTGAACGTGAAAGATTATCGTGTAACACTAGCCATCATTGTGTATGAGTGGTTGAATGGTAGAAAGATATCTACATGTCCCTCTGCTTGGATATTCTTTAGAAAGTAAAGTGACAAATACTTCAAATTTTTGAACTCACTTAAATTGGTCTTGAAGTTTGCTTAGAAATCTATTCTTGACCAGTCATGAAACACTTTGTTATCATAGCTAGACATAAATTCATAATACTTGAATTTATGGGTTGTATTGGATTTATTTTTTAAATATTTAAATATAACATGATACAATTCAAAAAAATATATAAGTGCTATTAACTACTTGTATATATCTAGTGTTATATATATTGGCATATGTATATTTTTTTTTCATTGATATAACTAATGATTATGCTAATAATTTTAGAGTACATTATGATAATGATGTGGAAGATGAAATTGGACTATAACTATCAAAGGTGGTTACTAATTGTACTTTTTGTATTTATCATTAAGCATATATATAAAGAATTTTATATGACTTGAATTTGAATTTTTAACAAAATATTCAGTGAAAATAAAATAAATGTATATTTTTAAATTTTATTTTTACAATTCTGACCATCCTGATTTTTTTTTTTTTTTTTGCATAAAAAGACAAGAGTTATTGTTACTATTATTTTTAGGTTTAACTAATGGGCTTTGATTTACAAGTTTGTTATTTTTCCGTGTATCGAGAAAACTATTACAAAGTTTGTTACCCGAGTCTAGATTTCATGAATGATCGCGTTGATTAGATAATTAGGGTTTGAATGGTTTCTATAAATCGTATTTTGGGAAACTCAGTAAAGCATATTTATAGATGCCATCAAATTTCGTCTACAAATGTGTACACATTATCCCTTCTGGTGAGAATGATCAGGTATGCTAATCTACTTAGAATGTGGTTTTATTTTTAGTTTTTCCTTTTGTGGACAAGGCCAATATCACGAAGGGAAGTTGTTGTTATATGCCACCCATTTCAGTCAATTAAACATTTTGCTAATTTCTTTCCAAGGATTAGTTGTAGTTTTTTGCCATTTCAAACTTTGGATACGATCATTACTCAAGGTTTATTAGATGACAATGTAGTCCAACATTTGCTTTGTGCAAATGGCTTATAATCATTCCCAAAAGGCGTGATTCAGTCTACCATATAATGTAACATATGCAGGCGACCGCAATGGAAAGTTTGCAACTTAGGGGGATCAATGTGACCATTAATTCCTTGCATCAATGGCTGCAAGCCTTAATTAAGGCTAGCCACCATTTATGTAGGCTTTAGGCAAGACCTCAAGGACAAGGCAAACTTCTCGTTACTAGCTATTGGGTAATACTTACGTAGTGCTATCTAATATGCACTGGCAATAACACATAACTCTGCAAAGGTTGAACACTTGAACAATATCTGTGGCATACATATTGTTAAAAGTTGAATACTTAAATTAAAGTATGATGCATGTTTTTTCCCTCAAGATATACAGAAATTGAACATTAGATTTAGCAGTTTATGCCTATATTCTGGAGAGAAGTCGTTTAATACCTTATTTACAGGAAAAAGGCTACACGGTGCGTACACTGCTTCATAATGGTGCAAACTATCATTCTTAGTTAGATAGACAATTCATCCAATGAAAAAATCCATTTTGTCATGCATTTACTATCAGGAGACACACAAGACAACATTCGGCATATGTTTTCTTTGAGCAAAGGAAGCCAACAGTTAAATTTTGGCCTATTGCTCCAAACTCACGTGCATCATATTGCCTTAGTTGCTTTCAAGTTGGGAGGATAATGGGAGGATAATCGTTTAAGTATAGCCAATTAAAGCTCTACGTAACTGGAGAAATGCACAGATCAAGGGAAGGACATGAGTTCAGCATGTTCAAGGTAGTAGGAATTTTGGATATAAACCGCAAATTTTGTTATCTTTGCTAGCATCCATAACTTGTGGATTATGCATCAAAGTGAATATAATTTGCTTTCACAAAAGATATAAATACTAAATTACACCTTCACAGTTGTGAAGAGGAATCAGACGCCAAGAGAAAACACCTTAGGTCTATGTATAAAACTATATTTTCCCGCCTAAGGTGGGGTAATTGACTCTTGTACAAATAAATGTATTTATCAGCCATCTCGTAACTTTAAAAATGACCTAAACATGATTGACTGAAATTTTTATGAAGGATGTGCGGTCAAGCAAGAGCAACATGTGTTCATATTTGTCCAAACACTAATTTTAAATGTAAGATGGAGCTAACTAAAACTGTTTTTGGTAGAAAACTATGCTTACTGCAATTGGATGTCACTTGAGTTTTACAGCTATGTGCTCCACCATAAGTTGATTCTTGTTTAATATATGCTTCACAACATACAAGGCCAACCTCTCTCATACAACAATTAAAACTTATATGTGACAAAGATTATGCATTAGGTTTAGTTAAGGCAGTTGTATGTCAAGTAGGTCATTTGTTTGTTGGATAGTAATTTGTATGTGTAAAATTTTATGACAAGTAATTTCAATAGGCTATATACATTATTTTTTACTTTCTGGCTAACACACTTTCCAATACTTTTCATATTTAGTGAACTTGTAAGGAAAGTATGTGGGAATTTTTCTTCACCAATTCATAATGTAAGGTTTTGTCCTTGTTCCACCTTACCATCCATATGTGTTATCAATTTCTCAAACTTTGTCTCTTTGTGACTGTCTTTACTCCTCTTTACACCTTTTTTTATTTTTTAAGTCTTTCATCTCTTTATCTGGTAAGTCTCTTGAGTCAATCTTTTTCCTTCCATTTACAAATGTTATTATTCTCTTTAGATTCTTCTCTCTTGCTTTTATCATTTGATTTGTCCCTCTTCATCCTTCTTTTCCCTCTATCTCTCCACCTATATCCCTCTCCTTCCTTTATTTCTCCATCTATATACCTCTCTTTCCTCTATCTCTTTGCCTTTATCCCTTAATCTCTCTCATTCAAACTATCTTTCTCCCTTTTTGCCTCTTTATGAAACATCTCTTTTTTACCCACTCTCTCTTTTATCTCTATCTTGTGACCTCATCCCTATCTCGCTCTCTTAGATCATTCTTTTTATCTCCATCTACCTTTTTTTCTCTCATCCATCTCTCTCTCTCTCTCTCTCTCTCTCTCTCTCTCCCTTACTCATATACACACTCTCTCACACATCTATCACTCTTCCATCTAATACATGATGTCAATTTTTTCTCATCTATATTTATCTCTAAATGAGCATCTCTCCCTTTTATATCATTTCATCTCTCTCCCTTTGCTATCTACCACTCTTCGATCTTAAATATTACATCATTTTTTCCTCTCTTATCTCTATCTTTTTCTTTCGTCTCTCCCTTTTGTCTCTCTTCATCTCTCTTCCCTCTCTTACATCTATCACTCTTTTACCTCAAACATTACGTCATTTTTTTCTTATCTTATCTTTATTTCTTTCTTTCATTTCTCCCTCTTAAGTGGATGACAAAAATTTGAAAAGGAACGTGGAAGTATGATTGTCTTTTGTGTGGCTCACATGCAACTTGAATTTTGCATTGCCTTTTTTGGGTTGCATTACAAATATTTGAAGCACAAGTGGGTAGAAATATGGTCTAAATGCTATAGATACTAAGGAGTACCTAGAATAAGATGGTTTTATGACGTTGGTTTCCTTTTCTTTAAAATCCATCTATAGCCTTTGCCCAAACCGTTACTTGCAAGATAAAGGCTCCACTATAGGAGTACTTTTTAAATTTCCTTACATGCTCTATACTTGGATATTAAAATTGAAGGATTTGATATGATACTTGTCTAAAAAAATCTAATCCTTATTTATAAGATACATTATAAAGTTATGAATACTACTATCCCAAAAGTTGAAGAAATTCCACCAACATATATTGATAAAGAGATTAATACATTATTTTTGACTACTAAGTAAAAATCTAATGTTATGATTCCCAAAACAATTTATAAGAAACTTTGGGTACGTGTAAAAAATACATAGGTATTACATTTTTTATAGACACTTTAGTTCATTAACTACTAATTGGAATGTTTAATGCCAAAATCCAATAGTTATGGAAAAAATTCTCATTAAAAACCCCATATCTATTAGAAAAGTTTTCAAAATTTCATTGGCACCATCTTTTAGTTTTAATTTAGAATAAGAAGTTGATAAGATATACACATATAGTAAAATTCAAAATTTTCATAGTTTAACTTCAAAACTACAAGACTATATTAATGGTCTCAATACTCTTATCAATCAGTTGGAATCACTCAAGAAGACAACATAAAACCCTATAAACTTAAGTGAAACATAAGAGTACAAAAACGTAAAAGTTAAGTTAGCTTTGAAATATTCAAAGCTCGTGAGTGCATCTTTTAGTGGAACCCCACATTTATCTCCCACTGTGACAAATGAAATCAACTACAGCTAATTCTTTTTCTTCCTTGATACTTTCTATCACTATTTTCAAAACTATGAAAACAAAATATTTTCAATAAATTTAAAAAGACAACCTTGGCTACAAAATCAATTTACTTTTTTCAAAAATCTTAAAAAGTAAAATGGTTATATGGTTAGTCTTGTGTTTAATAAATCTTGTGATATATTAGTTTAAGAGTAATTGGTTGTTTTTTTGTGTTATGTTAATGAAAAAGGATGTACAATTAAGCATTTTCTTGGTATTATATGTGTTTCTAGTATTATTACTACTTAATCATTAAAAGAAGTTTTAGAATCTTTATTTGCAAAATTTAAGTTAGGTTTTTCAAGGATTTATAGACAAGGCTATGATGAAGTTAATAACATGCAAGGAGAGTTCAATGGACTTAAATCTTTGATTTTGAAAAAGAATGAATGTGCTTATTATGTTCAATGTTTTGCATATCAACTTTAATTAGCATTTATGGTGGTTGCAAAGAAACAAGGTGAAATTACTTTGCTTTTTTTTTTTTTTCTAACATTATTGCCAATTTGTTGAATGTGGTTAACTCTTCTTCTAAACAGTGAGACCTTATGTGAGAAAATTATATTAGGAGGGATTCTAAAGAATTAGAAAGTGGTGAAATTTATAGTGATCTTAGTTTAAACTAAGATACCAATCTCATTAAAGTAGGAGACACTTAATAAAGCTTACATTATAATGCTTTGTTGCACTTAATCACAATGTTCTGATCTATAATGGATATTTTTTAATACATTAAAGTCAGAACAAAAGGCTAAAGCTTATAACTTATCAAATATGCTATAATCTTTTGAGTTCATTTTTAATATAAGACAAGTTATGAATAATATTTTTTAGTACTTTGCAATTAATGTTGTAATCTTTATCATTATGATTTTATATTTTATTTAGAGTATTTTAAACTAATTAGGAGATTTTGAGATATTATTGAGAGTCTTTAGACTTACATTTAGGAATTTCAACATTAATGTTTATTTCTTTCCTTAACAGTCATATTTTCTAAGGTTAAAAAATTATTATAAATATTTTTATAATCCTAAGGGATGGTCATTGATAATGAGCAATTAGTTATCAGAAAAAAAAAATCATTTTATTAGATAAATAATATGAAACATTCTCTTTGAGAGATATTTATCTTCTTTGGTAGATTCAAGATTTCTTATGAAGACTTAATTAAGTATTGATCTTTATTTATCTTTTTTTTGACTTTTATTCTATGTTAGTTTTCATATTACATTTGATGAAAAGTATATTAGGAATCATTAATGAGTTGTCTCAAGCATTACAAAAATGTGATTAAGTTATCGTTAATCCTGTAACATAAGTTAAGATCTTAAGGTTGTGATTATAGTTAATGAAAAAATATGGATGACATACTTGATTTGATGAAGTAGTTTTATTTTGTAGTAAACATAATATTGTCACTTCAACATAAGATGTGAAGTTCTTTTTGGGAAACCTTGATTCCTAAAGTGGGTTCATGGTAACAAAAGGTTCTAGTTGTTATGGGCACCATAATAAGTATGAATGATTTATCGTTTCTGATGATAGTATACATCTTAGGATACCAAATTCATATTGGTCATTTACTATGGCATCTTTATTGTCTTCTAAGGTCTCTCTTTTGCCTAAGCCCCTTATATCCTTGATTGTCTAAATTACATTACTAAAATTAGTCCTCTTGTCCACAACTATACAAGTGTAATTAAAACAAAAGGTATAAAATTAAAATGACAAAACAAAAAAGTAAAAGACTATTGAAAAATATATAAAAATCTAGGACTAAAACTTAGCTTATTTTAGTAAACAAATCATAAGGACTCAAATCCATAAATAAGTCTATGTGCAATTATAGTGACTCTCCAATGACGTGTAATAAGGTAATGCTAGATAAATTATTTACCAATATGATACATCAAATGTCACATTATTTTAAAAGACCCATGCAATCTTAAAACCTTTCTTAGATTTAATAAATTTTCACATTAATGACTTAAGACACCTTCTAAGCCTTTAAACACATATTGTCAATTGGTTAAGTCACAAGTTCCCTTTTTTAATGCCTTTTTCTCTATATTTTTTGGTCCTAAATAAAATTTGATGTCACCTGACAAGACACTATATATTGGATTGATCTTCTGTATAAATTCTTTGATGGAGAAAAAGTAGAGGCATGGGATACATAGTGTATGATTTTAGAATTTTGACTCCTTTCTAAAATCAAAGTGATAATTTGAGAAAAATCTAAGAATATTTCTCCAAAAAAAGTTAACAAATTAAATTTTAAGAGGAAAGGAAGAAATATAAGTACCCACTATTACAGGGAAAAGATGGAAAAGTATAAAAATAAATAAATAAATGAAGAATTTGTAAAAGATGGTAATTAATTATTGGAATTTCAAGTGTGAGTATATAAGTTGTGGTTATAGAATCCCATATAAAAAGTGAGAGGGAAAAGTAACTTATAAGTGAAAAAAATCTTTAAACCAAATGGTTTAACATTTTGAGTTGAGATATGATGTTAAACTCATGAATCTATTACTTACTTAAGTCTTAATTAGATTTCTTATTGGTTTAGAGCTCATACATTTTTTCAATAAGTGGTATTAAAGTTGATGGTTTTGCAAACAATATACATTTCTTATGATTGTTACCCTCATAAGGAAGAAAGAGATAAATTACACTTAATAGGTATAAGGCCCAAAAGGAGTAATAAGGCCTGACTCCAAAAAAAGAATAGTAACATGTGTGCTTTTGACATGACTTTTAGAGTATTGATAGACAAGCACTCCAAAATAAGGCAAAGTAAGGTTAAATCATGATTAACAATGGTGGAGTAATAATGGGCTTTTGAAGCAATTAACAATAACAAGCCCAATGTGGATGAGATTAACAGTTGAAAGGAAGATTTTTGGGATTTTAAGTATCAATTATGTAGTTAAGGAATCTCACATTAGAATAAAGAGAGAAAAGTATGTAACATATAAATAGGAATGACTCATAAATCCAATATTTTAAGATTTTGAGTTGAGATGTGATATTAAACCTGCGACTTTATTACTTACTTAAATCCTACTTGGATTTCTTACTAGTTATCGGCTCTCTCATTTCCTTTATAGGTGATACTTAAGTCTATAATTTGACAAAAGGCACTAATAGATAGTGCATATTTCCTATGGTTATTATACTTAAAAAAAAAAAAAAGGCAAATTATACTCACCAAGAATAGGCCCAAGTGGAAAGATAAAATGTAACTCTAGAATAAGAATGGTAACACGTATGTATTCGAGTGTAACTTTTGAAGTATTGGTAAATGCACACTTTAAATTAAGCAAAATAAGGTTGGCTTACAAATGAGCTTAGTAGAGTAGACAAATATGAAAGAGACTCACACTTGAGGAAGAGACTGTTGAAATCTTAAGTGTGAGTGTATAAGTTATGGTAAAAGCATCCCACATTAAAAGTGAAAGGAAAAGGTAAATAGTTTATAAGTAGGAAGAACTCATAAATTTAATACCTTAAGGTTTTAGGTTATGATGCAATATCAAACTCATAAGTCTGTTACTTATTTGAACTTTGTTCAAATTTCTCCTTATTTTTTGGCTCTTAAATTTCCCCAATAAGTAATATCAAACCTAATGATTTAGCAAAGGATAAGTATAGATAACATATGTTTCCCATGATAACTACCCTCATTAAGAATGAATAAATGGATTACATTCACTATAAGTAAGATCTAAGTGGAACGGTAAGACGTAACTTTAGAAGAATAATGGTAATACATGTACTTTCGACATGAGTCTTAGAATATTGGTATATACACACTCTAAAATGAAGTGAAGTAAGGTTAACTTACAAATGGGCTTAATGAAGCAATAATAAGCTCTTAGTACATTTAAGGATAACAAGTCTAATATGAAAGTGACTCAGACTTAAAAGAGAGATTGTTAGAATTTCAAGTGTAAATTGTGTGGTTAAAAAATCCAACATTAAAAAAAAAAAGATAAGTAAATAACATATAAGTAAAAAGAACCCATAAATCCAATACTTTAAAGTTTTAGGTTGAAATGTAGTGTCAAACTCATGAATTTGTCACTTACTTGAACCATATTATATTCAATTACTAAGGTTTATGGACTAAACGTTAGGCTAGCATTCTAGTTACACTTAACTCAAGGTAACGCACCCAAAGTTGAGTTAACCCATCCTTCGAGCCCCTTTCTTCTAGAAATAGAAGATACCAAAAAGGAGTATAATAGGAACCTTCCCTAACTAGTTGCTTGAAAACAATACAAAAGAATAAGGAGAGGAGCAACATTAAAGAATAAAAATGGAGTCCAACACTCAACCCTCTCTTCAAGGCCTAATGGCCTAATCGCGAAATTATGTCTTTATACTTTTATTATTATGAATCCATTAAATTCCATCAATCAAAGGAGTCATTGATCTTAACTAGAATTTTTTTATAAGGAATGTTATCAAAGCATAGAACTTTCTAAATTACTAATGAAATCTTAATTTTATCAATATCTCATAGTTGAAACCTTAAGTCGTATTGCCTTTGCACCTATATTTTCCATGATCAAGCATGTAAAGTTGTGGTATAAGACATTGATAGTGATACCATAAGACACTAAATGATTTTTTAAAAGTAATAGTTTCTTTAGGAATAACAATAAAGAAATAATTATTAATGAAGATTTGGATAGTAATTATTTGCAAAACTAAACTCTCTTTTCTTTTTCTTTTTCCCATGTTTATAAAAGAGAAATTTTTTAACGAAAAATGATAATGTTATTAAAATAGTTAAAGAAGCACTACCTTTAACTCAAGGTTATAATGATTTCTTTCTGCTATCCCAAGAGCTTATTAGTTCTCATTAATAAAAGTACAAATCCATTCATGTTGGGATGGAGTACCTTAGTGTCCTAATGTGATAGCCCATTGATATGAATAAGATAAGTTTAATGATATTATGGCCTTTCGAACTACCATAAGGCACTTATCATAGGCACACGTACAGATCATTGCTAAAATAGTCAGAGGCTCTAGTGCAAATTTGATGGCACCACATTGATTACAAGTTTGTAAAAGAAGCACCAATAAAGCTTGTCAAAATAGGGTTAATGAAATAGGGGCATTAAAACTAGCTGATGTGCAAATAAGGGATGAACAATATCCCACACCAATAGACCTTTTAAAAATTAATCTTGGTATTAACTCCTACTTAGATCTGGGACCCTATTCTAGTAATACTAGGGCCTACTGACTTGGTTCATGTTTAGGTATAACAAAATGTGGCACTTGTTATGAAACATATAGGCCAATATGTTTAGACTAAACCAACGGGTCTAAATAATAATAAAGTGTGGCACACTGCTCTTATACAATATAACGAATAGCAAGACCATTTTGAAATTAGATGTTGACCTAACTAAGGTAATGTCATACAAGGATACTTCGAAGATGAGGTAACTATGCTAATACTTCCCTTAACGCAGCATTTTAAAAGTGTAAGATTCATTAATCAAGCCAATGATAAGTGCAACGGGTTAATTAAAGTCATAGTTCAACTTGGCACATTAATAATCCATATAATCTCTAAAGAAAAGGAAGTACAGTAGGCATAAGTTCCATTAATCCATCTATGCAAGCTTGACACCCTTGTGAGTAACTAGCAAGCTTAAGAGAACTCCCCTATCACTTGAGTTTTTATCAAAGTAATGTAAGACATTTAGGGGTAATATGTAATAAAAAGGGCAACCTTTTTTCATATGTCAACTAACAACATATGTTTATGTCATTTGTACTTAAAACCCTAGCTTTATCATTTTAACTATCATATGTTTTTACATGTGTAACCCATCTTAACAACATTCATTTATTTTTTAGAACTTTTTACATATTATTAAGGATGTTTAAAAACAAGATTGATAATTTAACTAGTGTTTATGTTGAGGCCAAATCTAAAAGTACCCTCAATGTGTTGACCTAAGATTACCTAAAAAGTGAAGAAATCCTATCAAATTTTTAGTGTTTGATTAAATAAGAAGAAAGGCAATCCATAGTTGAAAAAGAGCCAAGTGAGCTAATTAACCTGGGCACTGCAAGAAGTTGGTAAAAAGTCAAAATTAGCACGAAACTTCTCCTAAAAAGTAAGCAAGGCATGATTTAGTTGCTTAAAAAATACATACATGTATTCTTTTGGTTATATTAGGACATGTCAAGCCTAAACAACAATATAATAGTGCATAAACTCTCTCTGAGACAGAATGCAAATCTATATAATAGAAACTTAGGAGAATGAAATTGGGAATTGACATTAAACAAAAAGATGAAACTCTAAGGGTGTTGAAAGACGCAATTACACCAAGCTAGAATGGCATACATATTCAGGAGGCAATAATAACCTAGTAATTAGCTTTTTGGATAAGTTTAGAAGTTAACATTGAATCATAATATCAATTTAGCTCATATAATTGCTTATGTAATTTAAATGTTAACTTGATCTTCCTCATAGTTTTTCTCACTTTAAGATGAATCTTTATATGGAAGGATGCATTGATTAATTAAGCTATTGAATATACTCATGACTATATAAGGATAACTTATGGAAGGTTATCACATGTTTTTCTTATGGATTCACTTTAAAGGTGAAAATAAAAGAACTAGAATAGGTATACTCACCAAAAATGTAATTTAGTCTAGAGATATTAAAAGTACAATAATCATGACCTATGACATTTGAAAAAGAAACTTTAGGGTCTCTTGTTACCTTAAAAGAGATGAAACTTAAAGAAGTTTTTTTTGGTAACCTAGGAAAAGTAATCCTTTAAAGATTGAGGACTTTGGTATGTAAACAAAACTATCATGTTGTAAGGTGGATATGACTATTAAGTGATAAATTGCCCCTATAAGTTATCGAATGACTTATACATGGCATATGATCCTAACTAACTATCATATTTAGTCACTTAAACCTTGCCTTTCTTCCTTTTAGTCTCACTAGTTTTCTTAGATGTGAGAGTGTCAATAGTTATATCAATAATTTTTCCCTTTCATATGTCTTTTTTTATTCTTTTTCTTGTAATTACCAAATTAAAGAAGTTTCCTAATACACTTCCTATCATTTTATCATGGTAAGGAACTTTTAATGTGTTAAGGAAAGTGTAACCCAATTATTTTTCTAGTGGTGGGGGTTATACCTAAAAAGCCATATTATGCCGTGTTAAGCATATTGCTTAAAAGTTTCTTTAGGCTTCTTTTCCACGATCTAAAGATCTCCATTCATATGAGTTCAAGCTTAAAGATATACTTGAATTTGGCCCTAAAGGCAATTGCCATTTTTTTATATTTACATGGTTAAGTGATTTGTAAATGATCTTATATCATTATACTTTTCACACACATAAATAGATCTTATTTCTAATGATAATAATAAGATAGTTTTATCGTATAATTCATTATTTAATAAACTTTTTAATAACAAGTGCTAAACATTGAGATCCTTATCATAATCCGTCATTGGACATAAACAAGTATTAAGCTGACTTTTATAAGATCAATTGGCCCCATTACTAGATGCATGAATGGTTTTCATTTGATAAAATGAGATTCTTATAGGGAAAATGATACAAACCAAACAAGAAGTGATTAATGGAACATGAATAGGATACACCTTAAGTTTGAACTATTAGGGACAATCTTTATTTTGACTTGTTGCTACTAAATCTATGATAAGGTGTACAAAAGTAGGAGTGAATGTCTCCATATGGCATTAGACCCAAGTTATTATGACTATCTTCTATGGGTCTAGTCACTGAAGCCCAATTGTATGCTTAATTTTGAATTGGTTATAAAGGTCTATCATTATCTTATTATTCAAGTTGGTAGTGTTATCTATAATTAGCCAGTCTGACATATCATACTGACATATGGTATCTTTCTTAAGAAACTTAATGACCACATTACATGTAACGTTTGCATAAAATATTATTTTAACCCATTTTATGAACTAGTTAATTGCCACTAAGATGAATTAGTGTCTATTAAACACTTTTGGAGTAATAAGACTGATTGCATCCATCCCCCAAATGTAAAATGGCTATAGGGATATCATAACATGTAATAGGGGTTGGTGCATTATGTATTTTATTTGCAAGTATCTAACATTCATAGCTTTCTTAAGCATGTCAAAGGAAATTCAATTTCATAGTTGATCAATAGTAACATGCTGTAAAGATCTTTTTAACCATGGAAATCTACTAGCATATAACTCATATAAGCTTTCATGCATTTTTTCCATGATAGTTTTTATCTCAACTGCATTTATGCATTGTAATAAGACTAAATCATAGTTACGCTTGTTGAAGACGTCTCTATTGATGAAGAGATTTATTGCCATTCTTTATAGAATTCTTTTATCATTTTCAATTGCTCCTTCAAGATATTCCTTAGTTTTAAAGATGTACTTTATGTCATGATACCAAGGCTGACCATCCACCTCCCTTTTTATATGCATGCAAAGAGCTAAAGTATGATGAACATTAACATGGATCTCTTGGGCATTAGCTCCAAGATCTATCTTATATGTTGTTGCCAAAATTGCTAAAGTATTAAAGACTTAATTGTTTTCTTAAGGCATGTCATTAAAGGTAATCCGATTGAATTATTCTACCATTTGTTTAATGCACTGATGATAATGAACAAGCTTATGGTCCCATGTTTCTTACTTATCCAGTAATTAGTAAATGACCAACATTGAATCATTGTATACCTTAAGACTTTTAAATTCCATTCCTAAGACATATAATAAATCCATAATGCATACTTCATATTTTGTTATATTGTTAGTACATTCAAATTATAGTTTTATATCGATTAGATATTATTGGCCTTTAAGAGAAATTAAGACGACTCTGATTCTATACCCCTATGCATTGGATGCCTTATCAAATCACATATGACATTCATCTACTGTCTTTTTATCATCTTGACTTTAATGTATAGTTAAGATATCTTCATTCAAGAAATCAAACAACGTAGGCTCATAATCAAAGATAGCTCATAATCAAGAATGGTTTTAAAACAAAACATAAGTCATCGAAGCTTACTCTAAATTTTATGTGTCACTCTCTCTCTTTCTTGCATAAGCGAATAATTTCTAACCTATTTTGCAAGAAAATGGAAAATTTCATAGATATTGAAGCAATAAAGATTTTAAGAGACATATAACTAAATATGATGCATAACCACATAAGAGTGTATCCTTCTATAGTTTTTAAATTCAATTTTTATACAAATGTTTTCGTTACATACTACACCTTAGATAGTTTGTATTTAATAATAAACTTACCTTTATTAGTAGTATTTAATATTTCTATTATTTTTTAAAAGTATTTTGAAAAGATTATTTTCTTATTAATATAATTTATATCCATGTCTAAATTAATTAAGATAATAGTTAAGATAATTTGTTATAAAATAACAAATTTATTTTTAGTAGTAGTATTTAAAACTTCTATTATTTTTAAAAATATTTCGAAAGAATTATTTTTTCATTAATAAAATTCATATCTATACATAAATTAATTAACGTAATAATTACAAAAAATATATCATTTATTAATTGCTAAATATGTCATTTATTGATAATTATTTTATCAATGAGATTAATATATTAAAAAATATTTAGAATATTTAAGAATTTATTTATAAATTTTAGAATTAAAACTCTTTTTTTATATTTTTTTATTTCACTTTTTAACTAATTAATCTCAACTTTAAACTCTACGATCCAAAGTTCCCCAATTATCCGAAAGAAAGTTCCCCCCTCCCCCCCCGGTTTGTATATAAGCTGGCCCCGGCCCCTATCACGTTCGACACCCACCCCAGCCATCTGATTTACCTTTGAAAGCAGTAGAGAAAGGTGCCTCCGCCTCAATCTACACGGTCAGCCACCATACGCAATTATCCGAAACCATTTTAAATAGTAAAGACATTCTTCTTAGCAGTTGAAATTATTATTTTAAAGAATAATCTGGAACTTTTGATTTTTACCAGATCGTAAGGTAGAAGCATGGACATTGAAGCGGACATGAGGGAATACAGAACGGTGACGATGAAAACCGATCCCGAGACGCCGATTGGAATATCCTTGACCGGGTAACGGACTTCTTCGGCCATGGTGGAGACGGCGTCGAATCCGATGTAGCTGGGGTAGACCACGGCAGCTCCATTGATCACACCAGGAACCCCATAGGGGAGTGGTGCCATCAGATTCCAGTTCACAAGTGGAGTATGATCAAAAGGGATGCCCGCTAAAAGGGCATTGGCCCCGTTTAGATCACCCCAGCTTGATAGGGTGAACACATGAGCAAAGTTCAATTAATGTCCAGCCAAGCTGATTTCAGCCATACTCCATGACAAGTATTCTGACTATGGTGAATACCTGACAAAATTCGCACGAGTATACTGGTGACCATCCCCAAGGTATTCTTCCCTGTGGGCACATCTGTGAGAAATAATGGCTTCAAAATGGTGTCTCCACAAGAGTCATGAAGTTAATCTCAGCTGTTGTTCCAGTTGAATCAACACCGAGTAGCTGTCTTCCGTTTGACCATTAAGCTACTCTAGTACTTATAACTATAGTGGCTTTCAAGAAGAATTCTATAAACGAGTATATCATTCATATAAATGAGATAAAATTTTATATATAATTAAAAAAATATTATTTATAATTTTGTAAAATTTTAAAAAGAGTTTTTTTTTATAATTTAAATAATATTATATTTTATTTATATTAATTAAACAAAATGATAAAAGAAATTTTATAATAATTTTTGAGTTAAATTTAAATTCATCAAAATTTTAATTTCATGTTAAATTTGAAAATATAGAGATAAATATAATATTTTGTAAAAATTTCTTTTATCAGGAATAAAGTATTTAATTTATTTAATAGTTTTATTTATAAATTTATAATTAATAACTAATTTAAATGTATCATATTTTAATTCTAAATATGTATTTATAAAAAAAGTGATATAAGATTAAGTCGATTTAAATTTTAAAATTAATTTTTTAGATTTTAAATTTTAGATAATAATTTTTTATTTTAATATTTATTAGAATAAGTTTGACTTTTATAAGAATATATTTTTTGTCAAAATTAATTCATAGAAGTAGGTTAACAATATGTTGTTTTCTGTCCAAGAAGTATTTGGAAGGTTAGAGTAAAATTAATCTTGGATTCTTTATTTGAAGAGAGATTTTTCTACAATTGTTGGGTCTTATAATTCGTTGTAAAAAGACACCCTTAACTCTGGGGTAACAACGCCTAATGACAAATTTGGTGACTGTGGCATGGCCATATTGGTGCCTTATGTGTTCTCCGGAGGACAGCAAATGTGCCCATTCAGTCACAGAGATGTTACCTCTGTAAAGTTTTTCTTACAGATACTGAATACGGGCACTCAACGGACCATTATGCCACAGATGGATAAATGTATTGCTTCTGTTCTACTCTCTCTGTATAAGAAGCCCAAGTTTCAGCACATACACTCTTTGTTAAGAATGGAGATTGACTATATCTTAGCTCTGTTAAGGTATAAACTTATTCTTCTAGTGTAAAGCGTGGGGTGTCCTGACCATGCTCTTATCTCATCTTTCTTTTGTTAAGCAGACTTCAGAGGAAAGCAATCTGACAACAGATGAAAGGAACAGGATCCAATGTGCATCTGATCAAATTGAGACTGCCACTCGTTTTTTTCCTCAGCAAAAGGGAATGTAGAAGTATCTGCTGCCCTACTTTATATGTTAGTGAGTCCTTAAATCAATTTCAGAGTTCCATTCTTTCGTTTTCAAAATTCTTGTTTTCTCTAAGGCATTGTCATCTGTGGACAGTCTTCATGTTTCTTATCTGATTGGCTTACTTTTCGATCCGATGAACATGCAACTTTTCATTATCCATGTAATATGGTATGTGCTTACAGGCTGCTCTGTTGCACAATCAAGTCAGTTTTGATTTGGAAATTTTGTTCCAAGGTGCCTGTTATTGTGGTAGATTTCCTCCTTAATTGCCAGAACTTTACCTACTTTCTCCAAGAGGCTTACACCAGAATCCAGTATATGGCTTTCCAGTATTAAACAGAAGTTTTGTTTTTACAGCTTGTTATTTGGGTTTAATTAGAAGCCAGGGCAGCGCTGATTTTCACCTTTTAGCAAAATTCCGTTATAAAACTATTAACTTTTGTTTCTCTTTTGTAATTTGGCCCTATACGGATGAGACATTGAGGGGCAGGGCATACATCGGCTCGCCCAGAGACGAATTTCACGTCAAAGGCTTTCGAAAAGGTCCAGCTTTGATAGCCCAAAGAGCATTGACTAGAGCTGCAGTGTACAGTGTATACAGCCAACGGATTTAACTCCCAAGACATTGAAAGGCACAGCTCTCTCTGTCATGACTCATGATTGCTACAATGTTAATGGTATATGTCTGGAAAAGGAATGCATGTCATGCGTACACAATTTTGGACTGTGGAATAGATGATAATGCCACCCAAAATTTCGGTTGTGTAGATTTGGATATATGGGGAAAACGTCAGATATGAGATTTTGCATTGAAAACCCCAGGAGGATGATCAAACAAATACACGAACGGCTCTCCATCTCTTCCTCTGCATCTCCCTTATGCATGTCTTTGATTTTTGGATTTTTTTTTTTTTTAAGTGCATGTCTTCGATTTAGACATTGCGTAATCTTCAAGTTCCATCCCGTTAGTCAAACTTTTACTTGGATTGGAAAAATTGACTTCTATTTTTTTCCAGTTAATTTTACCTGTTTCTGCAATTCTTAACTTGGAGGCTTGTCGTTTTGTCGATGGAAACTAACAAAGTAATAATAATCTTGGAGATCCTGATTTCTGAGAAAAGTAAATTTTCAAAAAAATATTTAGCGCCAATGCGGGTGCAGCTGAAAAATGAGAAACACTTTGCAATACTGCAAGATCTGAGTTCTCCGGCGCTGGTGAGGGTGAGATTTGACGGATGCAACCCAAAATATGTTCCTTTTTCAAACGATGTCCGTCTGCTGCTGTGAAATCCACCGCAACAGACCCACCTCCGATCTCGGTGGATGGTAACGATGGCCTGGCTCTTTCTGAGAATACACATCACCATCAAGTCAAAGACCGGTATGCAATCATTTTCTCTCTCTCTTTTGATTGGTTCTAGGGAGAGATGAGAGGGTTAATTCTAATGGAATTACATTCGTTTTTTCAAACATGGGTTGTTTTGAATGCTCTGTTTATTGATCTTGGGTTTTTGCAATTAGTGATAACGGCAATGAAGCCATTAAAGAACCACCCATGCCAGAGATTGGGCGTTTGAAGCCAGAAGCAAGGAGTTCTGGAAAAGTGCTTAACAGGAAAAGGAGTTGCGTGCAGTTCCATTTAAACCTGGGTCAATCCGATTTCACTCTCCGTAGATGTTCAACGTGTGGTTTTAGTTATGCTCGCCAGGAGATGCAACTGATGAGAAGGAACATAAAACGATTCACAGGAATCACACCCATGGAATTCCATTAAAGGTATAATTATAGGCACTTTTTCATCTAAATAAAGGGTTTTATTTATTTATTTTTATTCGATCACTGATTTAATGCTGAATCTATCAAGTTAATTTTTTATGTTTAGGGTTGGCAGCACCAAAGGGTCGTTCACATACATCGCTCTGAAGGGGGCCGTGTTATCGTGGTGTCAGATTCTGATCCTACAGCTCAAAGAAAAAGGGTTTGCATTTGTTCTTTTCTAATTTCTACCAGTTTTTATAGACCTTCGATTGAGTTTTTAATGCAACACAGTTTTAGAGCGGATACATTTCTTTTGATATTGCTGAAACTTGTACAGTTAATAACTTGATGTGAACTCTAATGCGTTTGGCTTGGCAGGTACAGGAGGTTAGAAAGATGATGGAAATTGACCTCGGCAGTGGATGGATATTCCATAAGCTCTGCAAGGTAATGAGTCTCGTCTGATTGAGTTACTTTCTTGCCAACTGAAAAGTGGTTTTGGAGTAATTAAAAATGAAACAGAAAGAATTCTGGGATGCAAATTTGATCTTTATTGTTGGACTTGAATTGGCTACCATTCACTCTACTCTTTCTTACCCTTATGGTTTGCAGGTCTTTATATTTATTTCTCACCAGAGAGTTGCTGGTTGTGTAGTTGTTGAGCCTATTAAAGAAGCATTCAGGCTCATTTTGCTTTCAGAGGATGAAAATTCCGACAGAGCTGCTCAAATATGTCTTCTGAATCACATATGAACGCAAGACTTACTATGAGAGGCCCAGCACGTCTAAGTAGTACATGCTGGGCCTCGCAACTGATGTTAGGAAAGCCTGCTGACTTGGTTCATGTTTAGGTATAACAAAACGTGGCGCCTGCTACGAAACACATGGGCCAGTATGTTTGGACTAACTGCACCCCCAATAAGCATGGTCTAAATGCCATGGGTATGAATGGTACATTTGGGTGCCGATAAGGAACATACTTATCGGCACCATGTACGGAGGCGTTGGTACCCCAGAGTCAAGGGTAAGATCCACACACCACTCGAAAAAGAATGGGAAAAGAAAATGCCTGTGAACAATTGGAAATGGTTCAATCAGTCATCCTGACGGGTATTATTAATTTATACGGTCTTGCATTTGATATACTTTTCCTTTTTTAAAGAAAAAGAAAAAGTTTGAGCAAGTTTTTATGAAGTGCATCTGGGTTCAAGAAATTTTTTTCTGCCAAGTCTCATGTGTCTTCCGACCTGAAGCTTCTTAAGATTTCCGTCTTGGCAAATGTCAAAATTTCTCGTGTGAAAACTATATAGGCATTGCCCACTCTATTGGGCCTTCTACAATTATAAGATTGACTCTTTCAACGATGTATATTATTTTTTAAATATAAAAAATAATATTTAAATTATAAGATATTAATACGTGATCATAATATTGTTATTAATTTTTTTTGTAATTTTTATTACTAAAAAAGTTTTGCTTGTCATAAAATGATGGAGAATGGGAGACAAATTTTCGGAGGAAAAGAAAAGGAACATGCACAAAGACTAGAAGACAGGAAGGCTGTAGTCAATACAATTGAACAACATCTCAGTGGAACAGGGGCTTCTTTAAGCAATTCTTCATCTCTTGGCTTTGGCCAAAGATTATGCTTCATCAATATGAAATCAAATATTATGTTCCATCGAGGTGGCTTCTTTAACCAATTGTTTCGTCGAAGCCTTCATGTAAATATAAGTCCAAATATGTCGTTGAGCCTCACAACAACCTGTACAAGCTAGTTGCACCTATAACTCACTCAGAGTTTATGGCACCGTCGAAGGCCACGCTGATCCCCATAGTACTCCCTAATTTCCAGGAAAAAAGGACAAGATAAAAAAATAATTCAGTGTTTCATGTTCAAGTCCACAGAAAAGGGCACGGGAGACTCGAATTTTATATTAATTAATGAATTTACTCTGTCCTTTCCTCATGCTATGCTTTGTAGTCATTAGCACGTAACATTCGGAGACTTTAAGATCAACTTGCTGGGAGATCGAGAAAACAAAAGAGAAGAGGAAGATAGTTAACCAAGGAACAACCTGGCCGAAATTCTGGAAAGGGCCGAGCGAACGCAGGCCCCACTACCACGTAGGCTCTTCAACTCTGAGGATACCTTAGACCAACACCCCTTCATCGTGCAATGGAAGTCACTAACCTAGACCATGGGCTTCTTTGATCACCCAGGTAAGTACGTTTCGTAGTTACCAGTTGGTTGCTGTTTATGCCCCATGCTTCCGGTGACTCTGGTCGCCGTTTCGATGCGGGATTGAAGCCAACTTATGCTTAATTTTGTTGGGATTATAAGATTACATGCTTAATTTTATTAGGAATTCTTCCACATAGAAAAATAAAGAAAATGTTTATACGATTATATTATGAAAAACGTCAAAAATATATTGTCAAGACTAGTAACGTAAGCTTGTAACCAAGTGGGTACTAAGGGAATTACATGTTGCTCAAGAACTCAAGCCTCCTTGAGTTGTTACTTTACTCTACAGAAAAGTACTATCAAAAGGGGAAGCATCTCTGGAGAGGATTCTTTTTCTCCATGTCAACTCAGTCTCTAATTTCTTTTGGGACCTGACATCCAGCTTTTTCAATTACTCAATTACACTACCGAGACACTGACTCCAACTTATTCAATTATTTCGAGTCACGACCACCCTTGAAGCCTTTTACTTTTTCCTGTTATTTATATATTCTCGTGTACTCTTTTGGGAGCAAGACCTGGTGAGATTGAAGACAGCAAGGATGTAGTCAATATCATTGAACACAGTTCTCAGTGGATGACAAGCTAGTTATATTGACCCTCAAGGGAGCAACCCCCATCACTCTTTCTGCTAGGGAGAAGTACTATCAAAAAGGAAAGCATCTTTGGAATGGTTACCTACCACAATCTTTAATGCATAAGTTGTGATAGGATGTTGACAAACTTGTTTACCAATGTGAGTTTCTAATATGAACGTATTTATATTTACACATGATATAGGGAAACTCAATTTTTCTTCTTGATTTGGAGGAGCAAACATGACACTTTATGGTCTGAAAGAATAGGACAAGAGTTCGAAGCTCTTGACATAATTGGGAATCCAAGGCCTTGTCTAAGGCTCTGATATAAAAAAAATATAAAGAGAGAGTGTGTTGGGATACAGTAAAAATCAAATATTTTTCAAGAACCGTTTGCTCCGTCTTTCTGGATTCCACTAAAACCATGCCTGAAGTTGCTCATGACTACTCTCCCTTCGTTCGCATATACACAGATGGCTACATAGAGAGACTCATGGGCACAGATATAGTTCCTCCATCTCTAGAAAACCCTGAAACCAATGTCCAATGTAAAGATGTATATTCACCAGAAGATAATCTGTCTTCTAGGCTTTACCTCCCCAAGAACGCCAACCCCAACCATAAACTTCCTCTCCTTATTTACTTTCATGGCGGTGGCTTCTGCATTCATACTCCCTTCTCTACTACCTACTGTAACTATGTTAATACATTGGTCAAGGAGGCCAATATTTTAGCAGTCTCTGTCCTTTATAGAAGGCCCCCGGAGGATCCTCTTCCCATTGCGTAAGATGATTCATGGACTGCTCTTAAGTGGGTTGCATCTCATGTTAATGGAGATGGCCCTGAAAAGTGGCTAAATGATCATGCTGATTTGAGTAAGGTGTTTTTGGCTGGAGATAGTGCTGGGGGAAACATTGCACACCAAATGGGTACGAGAAATGGTCAAGAAAAACTAGGTGCTGGGGTTAATGTTTCCGGCATTGTATTAATACATCCATATTTCTGTCAGTCTTGCTAAATGTGCGAATCCTCATTCGCTGAGGTTCCTGAACCTGTAAAACATCATTCTTCTCTATCATACTACTTCTATTTTTTCATCATTCAGGAGAATGTAGTGTTCCAGATTTGTCTATTGGCCATCTTATTTTCTGTTTTCAATGTTTTATGCAGAGTGAAGGCTCATTTTCAGCACCCCATAAAGACAGATCCAATACGACCAGAGTTTCATCGTGCGATATTAGATAAAATGTCAATGATGGTTCAGGCCATCCCAGGTAAGATGTTTGGGAATGTTGCTTTCTAGGTCCTGAGTGGTTCAATTACATTTTGCTTGTATTAGAGCTTGAATAAGTTATTTGGTATGCCCACATAAAAATCCCTTGGCTAAATCAATTTGTATCATTTCCTTGTGGAGATCAGATTTGTTGCTGAGAGCACTGGTGATCAGATTAGCGGCCAGCTTTTAAGTATGAAATTTGCAACTGCTTTGTTAGAGTTGCCAGCAACAGGGAGGTTAATTCCTGCTGGAATTTCTGTCACAGCAATTGTAATCTCTGATTCAAGCACAACTGCTGTTGATGAGAGTGGTGTATAAGATTCACCTCCCTCACAACATGGAATTATGTCCACAAAGACATCCAGTGATGGGTCACAGCACAGTGAGTACAGAGTAGCTGTTGTAACTGTGAGTGATACCATTGCATCAGGGGCTGGGCCTGATCGGAGGTATGGTTCTTTATTTTGCATTTGACATTCGACATGTTCTGGATTGAAGCTTTGTTACTTGCTTCATTGACTGGTCACTGATAATTGGTTTGCCTGCTATCTTAGTGCAAAGAGTTTGATAAATTACACTGTCCAAGATTTGCGTTGAGATATGATGTTTGGGATCATTTTGTAAAAAAAAATATATTGTTAGCTGCAAACTATGGACTTGTGGGAAAATAATTTTTAAAGAGAGATTTTATTCTTGATTTTGTATCATATTTATAAGTAATACAATGATTTATTTATACTTTTTATCTATTTTTCTAAAATTGAAATAAATCTAATTATAGGTAATTTTATTAATAACTATAAATTAAAATTAAAATTCATTATTACTCTTAAAAGTAACGGCTGATTTTTAATATTTTAATTTCTTATAAAATTACTAAAATAACGCACTAATAAAAATTGACATTTAATATTTATTCAACAAGACTTTTCAATAAATTTAAATACTTCTACCATTTTTCATGCCGACCAATTTTTTGCAGTTGTCGAGAAGTATCGTCGGTAGCAGTTTCGTGAAGATATCCGCGACTTGGTCCCGACTTGCCACGTACACTAATTCCACACTTTCTTCCTTCACTTGATCTTGAATGAAGTAAAAGCAAACGTCAATATGCTTGCTTCTCTCATGATTCACTAGGTTCTTAGTCAACTCAATTGCTGATTTGTTGTCAACTCGTATTACAGTCGCATTGAGTTGTTGTTGCTCCAACTTGCCCAACAAATTTCTGAACCATATCGCATGACATACAAACAAAGATGTTGCCACATATTCAGCTGCACATGTTGAGAGTGTTACGATTGGTTGCTTCTTTAAAAGTCAGGTAAACGCCATGTCATCCATAAAAAACACATAACCCGATGTGCTTTTCCGATCGTCCAAGTTTCCGTACCAATTGCTGTTAGAGTACTCAACCAACTTGTAATCTGCCGCATTTGTATAGAATAACCCGAGTGACACTGTACCTTAGATGTATCGTAAGATTTGCTTCAACGCCTTCCAATGTGAATAAACTAACTCCTTCATGAACCGACTTACAATGCCGACACTTAATGCAAGGTCAAGCCTTGTGCATGTGAGATAGCGAAGGCTTCCCACTAAACTCTAGTATTTGCTTGCGTCGACTCGTTCTCCTCCATCAAATTTAGAGAGTTTTGCACCTAGTTCCATTGGTGTTGAAATTAGATTGCAAGACTCCTTCTTGTACTTCTTCAAAATCTCCTTTGTATATGCCTCCTAGGATACAAAGATACCCGTCTTTCCTTATCTTACCTCCAAACCAAGAAAAAAACTTCATCAAGCCCAAATCTGTCATCTCGAATTCCCGTGTCATTGTGCTCTTGAACTTTTGTATCATTTCATTATTATTTCCCATAAAAATGAGGTCATCAACATAAAGAGCAACAAATAACATATTACCTCCACTCTTCTTCACTTAAAGGGCATGTTTGTAGGGACATTGCTCGAACTTGTTCTCCTTGAAGTATGTATTGATACGAGTATTCCATGCCCGCGGTGTTTGCTTCAACCCGTAAAATGCCTTCTTCAATTTCAACACCTTCTTTTCTTCTCTAATTTTCATGTACCTGAGTGGTTGTTCGATATAAACTTCTTTTTCAAGCACACCATTCAGGAATGCCGACTTGACATCCATTTGTAATATCGGCCATTTGAATTGAGCCGCTTGTGAAATGAGCAATTTGATTGTCTCCATTCTTGCAACGGGAGCAAATACCTCGTTATAGTCGATTCCCGCCTTTTGCTTGTATCCCTTTGCTAAAAGTCTCACCTTATATCGTTCTATCTCCCCTTGAGCATTCATCTTTCTCTTAAACACCCACTTGACACCAATGGGCTGAGTTCTTTTCTGCAATTCTGCTAACTCCCATGTGTTGTTGCGATCTATTGCTTTAATCTCCTGGTCCATGGCAGTTTGCCACTTCTTGTCTCGCACCACCTGTTCAAAACTTATATTCTCGGAATCCACCAAAAGACATACAAGGTGTACTTCATTTGTCGAATCATACAATTCTTGTAAATTTCGCATTTTGGGTTGTCGTGGTTCATCTTCATCATCAATAGTTTCATAATTTTTCGATATGGTTGTTGATGATTCTCTAACTTTAATGATACCCTCTGTTACTTTATTTTAATCCCACTCATTTGCTTCATGAACTCGTACATCAAGGCTCACTAAAATCTTCTTACTTATTGTATCCTTTTGTTTTCTCATCATACCCAATAAAAATATATCTTTTACTTTTGTCTTCGAGTTTTGTTCTTTGCTGATCCGGCACGTGTGCGTAGGCCAAACTGCCGAATACTTTAAGATGAGAGACTGTCAGTTTTTGTCCGCTCCATGCCTCTTATGGTGTTTAATCATACAACTTCGCATGTGGACACCGATTTTGAACATACACGGCGTATTGCACGGCTTCCACCCAAAATTCCTTCGGCATTTTCTTGCTTTTAAGCATTGACCGAACCATGTCGAGAATGGTTCGGTTCTTCCTCCTGACCACACCATTTTGCTGTGGAGAGTACGGTGCGGTTAGAAATTTCCTTATGCCTTGCTCCTCATAATACTCCATGAAAACCATCGAAGTGTACTCGCCACCTCTATCGGATCGTACAGATTTAATATGTCTACCAGTTGTCTTTTCCACCAGTACTTTAAATTTTTTGAATACCTCGAACGCCTCGGATTTTTCTTTCAGAAAATAAACCCAAGTTTTTCGTGAGAAATCATCAATAAAGGAAATGAAATACCTTTTGCTGCTGAAAGATTCGGGGGTGATTGGTCCACATATGTCAGAATGAATCAACTCAAAAGGTTGCTTAGCCTGATATTCTACCTTATTTTGAAACGACATTCTCGCATGCTTTCTGAGCACACATTCTTCACAAAATTTTCCCTCGTATTCCATGTTTGGTAATCCATGCACCATGTTCTTCTTTACCAACTTGTTTAGGCCTTCATGATGTAGGTGACTAAAACGAAGATGCCACAGATCAGCCTTGTCTTCTACGTTGACTTGTAAACATTTTTCTCGTACACGTCTCAAATTTACTTTGTACATCCGATTTCTCCCCATTTCAACTTGAGCGACTAAACGCCCTTACTTGTCTTTCAATAGTAATATCCAGTCTTTCATAAAAATCAAATAACCTTTATCCATGAGTTTCCTCATACTTAAAATGTTGCTCCTGAGGTCTGGTACATAGTATACATCTTGGATTGACCCAACTAAACCATCCTTTTGTAAATAATAAATCGTACCTTGGCCTTTGACCTCAACCTTCGAATCATCTCCAAACGATACAAATACAGCTTCAACCTTTCACATCTCTTTGAAACAATGCTCGTGCCCTCACATATGGTTGCTTGCAGTCGTGTTGAGGTACCACACCGTGTCATTGTTGGTGTTGACTTTGTTATATGCCATTAAGAGAAAACCTTCTTTCACCTCATTTTTTGTGGCTAGGTTGGTTGTCTCTTCCACCTTTTTCTCGACTTGACATTCTTTTGCAAAATGTCCCACCTTTCCACAATTGTAACACTTATCGAAATTGCAATCTTTCGCATAGTGACCATATTTGCCACACTTGTAGCACTTGATGTTGGAATAATTTGACCAACTGCCTCTTCCACAACCGCGTCCTCTTCCACGCCAATTCTGTTGGTTTGATTGCCCATTCTCCTCATGATACCCTTCTTGATCGCGGCTTTTCCCACCGCGACTATTTCCTCGACCACCATGGCCACACCATTTACCTCGAAAGTTTTGAGAATATAATATCTTTCCGTCATTGATCAATACTTTGGTTTGAAGTGCCTGCTCAAGTGTCTCCTCCTTCTTCTATTTCTTACGATATTCATGTGTCATAAGGGAACCGGCAACCTTGTCGACTGTGAACGTTGCTAGATCCTTTGACTCTTCTATGGCACATACCACATTCTCGAAATTATCAGTTAATGACCTCAAAATCTTCTTCACGACTCGCGCATCAGACAACTTTTCTCCGTTTTGGTTGAGTTGATTCACCACGGTTTGAACACGCGTGATGTAATCGGACACACCTTCTGACTCCTTCATCTTCATGCCTTCCAACTCGTTGCAAAGAGTTTGAAGGAAAACTTGTTTAACTCGGTTGGCTTTTTTGTACGCAGTCTCCAAGATGTCCCACGCTTCTTTTGAAGTTTTCACACTTGCAATCTTCTCAAAGCCCGACTCATCAACAGTTCAGAACAGCATGTACAATGTCGTCTTATCTTTTGATCGTGTTTCTTTCAACGCTTTATTTTGAGTTGCAGTATATCCTGCGGTAGATTCTAGTTCTTTGAAACCTTCTTGAACCACCTCCCAACAATCCATAGAATTGAGAAGAGCTTTCATTTGGATGCTCTAATTCTCGTAGTTCACCTTCGTTAATCAGGGCAGTGGCACATTATTGATTACACTCCCCTTTGGCTCTGATACCAGTTTCTAAAAAAAATATATTGTTGGCTGCAAACTATGGACTTGTGGAGAAATAATTTTTGAAAAGAGGCTTTATTCTTGATTCTGTGTCATACTTACAAGTAATACAATGATTTATTTATAAGTTCTAGTCTGCCCTTCTAAAACTGAAATAAACTTAATTATAGACAATTTTATTGATAGTCATAAACCAAAATTAAAACTCATTATTACCCATAAAAGTAACTGTTGACTCTTGACATTTCATTTTCCTATAAAATTGCTGAAATAACTAACTAATAAAAACGGACATTTAATATTTATTCAACACATTTGACATTTTTTATCTACTAGCAAGGGTGGCTGCGATTACCTTATTATTTGATTAGGCATATATACTTAATCATCCATAATTTTAAACTTGCTTGTTTGTATAAAATATTTTGTGACAACTAATGACTTGTTAATTGAATATTCTCTTTCATAATCTTCTCAACATTGAGAAACAAATTTTATTTCAAAGAGAATGCATCCCAATACATCTCTTTGGTTTTGGTATTTCCAAAGGATCCCTTTGTGGATGCTAAAGTGATAAGCAGCGTTGATGATCCTCCTTATCAAAGTCTGGTATGCAAATGGTGAATGCTTTGTTATAAACATTTAGATCATATTGATGCCTGAAATGGCCAAATAGATGCATTTTAAATTAACAAATATAGAAAGTCATTCTTCAAAAACCCAATCTACATAAGAGTAATAAAATTACTTGTTATATGTTTGTCCTCCTTGATTGATTTAAATAAACAACTACTTGCTTCTGTCAAAGGAAACAATTATGTGTTCTAATTTAGTTACAATTTTTTTCACCAATTATTCAATTGTTGTCAGTTACCGTTTTTTCACCGATCTTTCTATCTCTATCAATTATAGTTTCTTTACCAATCGCTCAATTTCCATTAGTTACAGTTTTTCTACCAATCGTTCACCAATCAAAACTAATTCTTTTTAAAGAGGAGAGATTATGATTATATCATACATTAATGATATAATCTTAATTTTCATTATAAAAAGATATTATACTGCATAACTGATATATGACCAAAAGTACGTACAAAATTCTATCAGTAAAATACAATTTTTTTATTGACAATTATCACTCTATTTCATCTTATTAGTCCATTTCTTTTTATGATATCAGAGTCATCTTTTGCAAAAATATAAATGTCAAATCATTCAAATTTAGTCCCAAATTACTCATCAAATGCAAAAAATTACAAAAATAAAAAAAGGGGTAGCGTTCGATGTCAATTGTGCAATCGTTTTGGCCATCAGGCCAATGTGTGTTGTGATTGTAGACCTTTACCACAATCTTCTGAATCGGCACCATAGTTCCACATTGCTGAAATTCCACCATTACCGTCAGTATTTTCAGATCCATGGTATCTAGATTTTGGTGTCACTCACCATGTCACAAACTATCTGTCTCAATTATCCACTTTCCAGTCCTATACAGACAACCAATATGTCACTATAGGTAATGAGTCTAATCTCCCAATAACTCATACAAGTATTTTTGTTTCTCAATATTTTCATCTCTCTAATGTCCTAATTGTCCTTTCTATAAAAAAAAATTACTTTTAATACGTTAATTTTTATAGGAAAATAATTGTAATTTCATTTTCTCACCTAATTGTTTTTTTGTGAAGTGTCGTCATGCGAGTAAGATTCTTTTTCAAGGGAATCTTAATCAGGGATTTTATCAACTATCATGTCAATCCGAATTTTCTCCTTCAGCTTATTACTTGTCCTAAACTAGCTCTTTTATTTGTTGGCACCACCGTCTAGGTCATGCTGTCTATTTAACTATTGCTCGCATGTTTAACAAGTTGTCAATTATACAACCAACTTATTTAGCATGTGTATCTAGTAAGAGTCATCATTATCGCCATCTTCCTACTTCTCATAGGTCCACGACCCCTTTAGAATTAATTCATTTTTGACATTTGGAGGCCAACTCTTGTAATGTCTCACCAAAATAACAAATATTATATTTATTTCATTGATGATTATTCCAAATTTTCCTGACTTTATGTATTTAATTATCATGACCAATTTTTACATATTTTTATGGTCTTTTTAAATTTCTGTTTTCATTTTTTAATAAATTATTGCAGGAGTATGATATTTACAAACAGACATCCTATCCTCATCCGACCCTTTAAAATGGTTCAATCAAACGTAAACATAAATATGTGGTTGAAATGGGTTTAGCAATTATGTATCATGCATTTTTCCCCTCTCACTTTTGGGATTTTGCTTTTGAGAGTACAATTCACATTATCAATTGACTACTCACTCCAATTTTGTAGCAATATAGCCATTGGGAAGTACTTTTTTCTACCACACCATCAATTGAGCATCTTTGAGTTTTTGGTTGTATTGTGTATCCAAACCTATGACCCTATACCAAGCACAAATTGGAACCTAGATCACATTAGTGCATTTTCTTGGGATATCCCTCAAGTGTCAAAGGTTATCGATACTATTGTCTACTTCAACGATGATTTTATATAGCTATAGAAACAATTTTTTATAAGGCAATTTTTCCGTTTGTTGCTTCCATCACCCATGTACCATCAAATATGTTTTCATCAGTATCTTTAGAGTTACCCCTTTATATTCCTTTAATACATTTCCAATATGATAATTTACATCGGGAGGAATCGAGGACTAATATCTCTCACATCTTGACACCTGTGCAAAGTAGTCCTACAATGCCCTATTTTGCAATTAAAACTATCTCACAAACCACTATCTCACAGACTCCAAGCTTGCCCCTACAACTAGTACCATTGACCCACCCCATGGTGACTTGACTTTGAGACGATATTATTCCCCACCGCCATGTACAAAAAGATCAAACCTATGTTATATCCACTTTAGTAGCAATCTCATCCACACCATCTTGTTACAGTTAGATGGTAAAATACCCAAATTGGTGAGCCGCTATGGCTGAAGAGTACACCACACTTTTGAAAAATCAAACATGAGACCTTGTATCATCTCTTTCACCCTGTAAGCCTATTTGTTACAAATAGGTTTTTCGTATCAAATTTCTTGCAGATGACTCCCTTGAACACTACAAGGTTAGATTAGTTGCAAAGGACTTTCATCAACAACAGGAAATTGACTACAATGAAACCTTTAGCCCGGTGGTTAAATATGTCACGGTTCACATAGTCCTCACAATTGTATTCTCTAGGGGTTGGCAATTGCGACAACTCAATGTTAAGAATGTCTTTCTCCATGGTTATCTAACCGAAGAAATATTCATGGATCAACCACCAGGTTTCGTTGATCCCCACCATCCTTATCACGTCTATCATCTAAAACAGTCTCTTTATGGCCTAAAGCAAGTACCCCGTGCCTGACACCAACGTCTTAGTAATTTTCTCATCTTCATTGGTTTTCTAGCTTCTTCAATTGACTCATCATTGTTTATACTGCATTTTGCACAATACAGTATCTTCTTACTCATCTATGTCGACGACATAATTCTTACAGGATCTCTTACAGTACCATTGCTTGCTCTTTTAAAAACTCTATAACAGAAATTTGCTATCAAAGACGTGGATGAACTTAATTATTTCTTTAGGATTAAACTATAACACAATTCAAATGGTATTCTTCTTCACCAAGCAAGAAATGCAACCGATTTTCTTACACAAACAAAAATGCAAGATACGAAACCTGTCACTACACCTTGTGTCGTTGGCTTAGATATTCCATCTATCCATTATGGTGAGTTATTCTCAAATTTGACACTTTATCGTAGCACCGTAGAGACATTGTAGTATCTTACTCTCACTTGGCCCGACATTGCCTTTGCTGTCAACACTACTTATCAGTATATGTATGCACCCACGGAGATCCATTGGCAGTTTGTTAAATGTATATTGCGCTTTATTCGTGGCACATAACATCATGGCATCCTCTTTACTCACAACAACAATTTGCATCTCCATGCTTTTTTAGATGTAGGTTAGGCTGGAGACCACGACATTAGATGATCAGTTGGCAGTTTCGGCATATTCCTTGGCTCCAATATCATCTCATGGAGTTTTCATAAGCAACGAACGATCGCTCGATCCAGCACAGAGGTTGAATTCAAAAGCTTAACTACACAACTACTGAATTCATTTGGATTGAGGCTCTCTTACATGATCTCGGTGTCTACTGACAAGGTCCTCCGATTCTTTGGTGTGACAACATCTCTACCATCTATTTGATAGAGAACCCCATCTTTTATACTCGAATAAAACATGTAGAAATTGATTACCACTTTGTACGAGAACGAATTGCCAAAAATTAATTGCATATTCAGTACATCTCCACTACAAACCAACCTGCCGATATTTTCACCAAAGGGCTCTTTACAGCTCACTTTTGACTCTTACAGTCCAAGTTTATTGTGCACTCCACCACATCAACTTGTGAGGGGTGTCAAAGGAAACAATCATGTGTCCTGATTTATTTACAATTTCTCCACTAATTACTTAATTTTTGTCAGTTATAGTTTCTCTACCAATCATTCAATCTCCATCAACTATAGTTTTTTCATCAATCACTTAATTTCTATCACCTACAACTTCTCCACTAATCATTTACTAATCAAAATTAATTCTTTCAAAAGAAAAGAAATTATAATTGTATCACACATTAATGATATAATCTTAATTTGCACTATAAAAAGATATTATATTACACAACCGATATATGATCAAAAGTACATACAAAATTTTATCAATAAAATATAATTTTTTTATTAACAATTACCACTATATCTCATCTTATTAGTCCATTTCTTTTCAATTTTCGTGTCGAAACTTAAACCTTTATTGTTTCTGTAAACAAATTGTACTTCTTTGATG
The DNA here is from genome assembly GCA_023213295.1 of Bruguiera hainesii. Classification (NCBI taxonomy): domain Eukaryota; kingdom Viridiplantae; phylum Streptophyta; class Magnoliopsida; order Malpighiales; family Rhizophoraceae; genus Bruguiera; species Bruguiera hainesii. The sequence goes on from JAHOYR010000005.1 coordinate 2,819,626, forward strand.
AATGCATCTGGATACACCTTTTTGAGTCATCATTTCAAAAGGGTCACTTATATGATGCAAAATCAAAAGAGCGAAAGTTGATATTGCTCCTTGTCAAAGTGAATTATGGAAGTTTCTGAAGACTTTGCAACAATTATGGATAATTGCTAGCCCGTTATTCTGACTGATGTGCAAAATCTCTTCTCCCCTGATCATGTAATGCACCTGTGCTGTGAGTAGTACATCTGGCCACTATTTCCTTTGTGATTCGATATCTTGAAATGCTAGTCCCTCGCTGTTTTAGATGTATTCATCTCTCTAATTTTGGTAGTACTTGTTGTCTTCTTGGGGAATTTGATGATTCCTATTGTATTGCCCTGATTTGCTTTACTAGTGGTCTTCTATTTGAAAATTTGAACTTTGGGTTTAAAACAACTTGAAAAATGTATTCCTAAATTTCCGCTCTTCTCATTTAGCTGGTTGAGTTGGTATGCTTTATTGCTTCCAGCTCTGTAAGGGAGACAATCTTTTCAAATTTGCAGTGGACCTTGAGCAGTTTCTGTTGTAAATTCATCGTCAGAAAAGTTGCGAGGCGCAAAAGTAGCTTCAACAGCTGTTATTCCAGATGATGTCAATGGCATCATCTGGAACAACAGCTGAGGTAGACAACGGCAGCTCCACCATCCAACAACATACATGAACCAAGCTTTCATTGTATTCATAATGTAAGATAGCCAAGGTTGCGCCTGCTACGGATATTGTTCAGCGGAGCACATCTCCCAAACTTATCGGGATGCCTAGAATAGCAATCCCGCTGCCCCCAATCATCCTGATATAGCGTCCCGATGAGCCGGGCCTGCTTCTGTACACAATGAGTATACCCCATCCAGGAACTTCTCGGATAGGGTCACTGAAGCCTGTAGTATGTTTGGGCAAGCTGGAGCACGGAACAGGTCAGTACAGGGGACTGAATGCTGGGCCAGTATGTGTCCTTCAATCTATTTATAAATAGGCAGGATAACTTGTGCCCATGTGGGTCCCTCCACCATGGGCACAAGTACGCATGGTCAGCAGGCTGCACCAACTTAATTATGAATTGGTCCTTCTTCCTTGGGAGCCTATTCCTCCAGGATGCACTCTTATTTCTATTTCTTTCTTACATTGAAAATTTGTATATTAACCCACACACCTGTACAACTTCACTCGTAATAATATATTATATTTAATAATATTACAAAATTTTTTAGATTTAAAAAAATATTATTAATCAGTGTTATATATAAAAAAATTAGTAAAAATAAGTTTATTTTCTAATCTTATATATTATTTGTTATTAATATTTTAAATATATTGCACAAAATTAAATTTTTTAAAAATAATTTTATAATGAAAATTTTCAGAAAAATATTTTGTATGATAATAATAAAAATATTTTATAATAGATTATAATGAATTATTGTTTTAAAATAATTATATTAAAAAATTTTAGTAAAATTTTATGTAAATAAGTATTCACCCTAAGTTTTTTTTTTTTTTTTCATATGGAAAGGTAACAAACTCAACTTCATATAATCTTCTAAGGACGATGTGAAATGTAAGAAAATGGAATCAATTTCATATTATTTATTATTTGTAGTTTAATGTATTTATTAATTTATACTAAATCAAATATTAATTTCTCAATTAAAATATTATGTAAGTATAAAAATAATCCTACAATGTATTACTAGAAAGTTATAAATAAAGTATTGAGGTACCTAAAAAGAACAAATATTACATACTAATATATAAAAAATCCAATCATTTATATGTGATCAAATATTTAGATTCAAATTTTGTTAGATGTATTGATAATAGAAAATCAATTTTGAGTTATTTATTCCAACTAATAGAAGGAATAATATTATAGAATAATGAAATTTTTTTTATCATTAATTTATATATTATAAAAAGTAATATTTGTAACATGATTTAAAAGTTATAATTCATTTATTATAACTATGAAATTTTATTTCAAAATCTAAGGTTGTTAATGTCATTATCAAGTCACTAAAAATTTATGTGATAAATCCACAATAATATTCTTCTTAAAGAACAATTAATATTTAAAGGATACCATACTTAATAAGAATTAAAGTATTTTTCCATTAAGAAGAAGGTTTAAAAGCAAAAAAGTATTTATAAAATACTAATTAATCTTATGATTGTAGATCAATATAAAAATTTATAACCAACATAATACAAAGAATGTATTCTTAGAATGAGTTTTGATTGTACTAATAATAATTGATAATGTATACTATAATGATATTCTGAGTTTACTAATATGTTTTTGATATACATTATTTATTTCTTATTATATTATGATTATGTACATATTACTATTTTTAATAGGATAGTCTCTATTAGATATTATTATGGATCATTACATAATTATATATATCTTATGAACTTTGTATAACAAGTAAGTGTTGTAATACATGGAAAAAGTGTTTTGAATAAGTAGAGTATAACCATTATAATTCACATTAAATAGTTTATTATAGTATAACATTATAATAGAATTATAAGAAATTGTTATTATTATCATTTGCATATAATAATTAATGTAATAAATTTTAAGTAAACCTAATGGAAAGATGTTAGAATCTCCCAATTAATAATAGTATAATATTTTTAAACAATATTCTTATTAAAAACTCACTCATGATGTAATGTGATTGATGAAGAATAATTATGCACATTATTATGTTATTAAGAATAATAATTTTAAACATAATTTAAACATTAAAGAATATACTTAAGTTATATTATATATATATATATATATATATATCCATTTAGGGTGTGTAATGCAACAAAACACTTGATAAAACTCTAAGTTTTATTAATGAAAACTTTAAGTATAGAGGAGGAGGAGATTTACAAGGGATAGGGAAAAGGAAATACAAGAAAGGGAGATAAAAGAGGAGAATTCTGAATGAGAGTCCAAATGATTCTGCTTCAAAGTAATGTTGGGGGTCTCCTTATATAGTTAAGAAGCCAAGTTGCTTAATGTAGATATATGGAATCTCCTTTTGTAAAGGAGAAATTTTCTTTTTGTAAAGTTGGCATCTTACTTTTAGAAAAACCACTTTCTTTTTGTAAAGGAGAATCTCCTTTTGTAAAACAACCTTTACTTTTGAAAAACCGCTTTATATTTTTGTAAAGCTGATAGTTATAAGCACTTTGTCCCTTTTTTCTACTAAAAACTATTTAGGCATTTTGTGAAGTTAGCAATCATGAGCTCTTTGTTTTTAAAGATTATTAACCATATTTTTGACTATTCTAGACATGTTTTGTGTTTGGTAGCATGCTAAAGTGGTCTTTTTCAATGCTTTATAGGCTTTGTAAGGATAAGAATTCATTGTTTTCTGAATGAGTCGAGTCCTTTTTTGAAGAATTTTTAGATTGTAGTAACTGTTGTATTATTCCAAAATATTCTTTGGTTTATGTTGCTACTAAAAGGGTTGCAGTATGGGATTTTTGGGTTAACAATGTGATATTCGGGACTTTGACTTGAAATGGCTAGACCAATACAGAACGATATATATTATCCAACTATATTTTAATACTCAGTTTTAATAATTTTTCAAGAATTTTAAATGAGTCACATTATTTAATTTTGATATGATGAGGACAATAGTTTCATTATGGATTTAATAATCAAGATACCAAGTTAAAACTCATAGGAGGAAGAATTTTGTAGATAAAAAAAATAATAGTGAAAACCTTTTATAATTTATAGAAGGTTTCATACTTGGTTTTGAACATATCATAACTTTTTTGAATTTCTAGAACAAGGATATCTAAAGTATAATCAAAATAATTCTACATTTTTTGAACTAATTGGAAATTCTTATAGTGTTTATTTTGGTATTAAAATAAAATAACCATAAATGACTACCTTTTTGGTTTTGGATGAGTAATGTGTTATACCAAGCTTGTTGGTAATTTCCATATGAAAAGGTTTAGGAATAACTTGTTCTGGTTTTGAAGGAAATAAGTAAGGTTCTGTGTTTTGAAAGTTTTGTTGCCCATTCATAAAAAGGGATAATTTGTAAGATGTGGCAAGTTAAGTAAGTAAGGTCATTATGGATTTTGACCAGATGAAAGTATTTAAATTTGATTGACTCTATTACTTCAAGTATGACCATATAGTAGTTTTAGGGATTGAAAAGGTCTTGGGCTTGAAAATACCATCTTGGAGGAAAAAGTTTTGGATGGTGATGAAAGGATCTTTATCATAAAATTCTTGTTTTATAACAAATATATTTTGAAAATAATTTTTTTCAAAATATTTTGAAATCTTTATTGTAGAAGGGATAAAAGTATTACTTTACCTGTATCTTCTTTGTAGAGGTCTTATAGAAAAAAAAAAAAAAACTATTTGTAGAACTTTTGAAGATTTGTGGATATTTTCCATCTATTTTTGAATTTGTAATTCTTTTTATGGGGTTTTTAAGGATTGAGTTTCTAAGGTTTTAATTAGTTTTGAGGATTAACCTTGTAAATTAGCCAATTGTTCTATCCATGTTCTTATTAGTATAGCATATGGATTAGGTTTGGACTGAGTTATTTTGGGAAGAGGTTGAGCTTTCCTTTGGGTTTTGAATAAGAGCTTTACCCTTATTTTTTTATTTTTTAGGCATCTTTATGTTTATTTTGAAGAAATTCTCGAGTTAGAAAATCAAGAATAGAGTTTCTATCTCTTCTTATGTACTTAATATGAAAATCAAATATATAAAGAATGGCTTGCCATCATGCAAAATTTTTTTTTGATGTAATTTTTGAACATTTTTTTTGTAAAACTTCTTTTTTAAAATTGCAATTAATGCATAAAAGATATTATTGATTGAGTAAATCACTTTGAAATTTTGTAATGCATATGACAATGGACAAAATCTCTTTTTTGGTGGTGGAATAATTGTGTTGACAATCATTTCAATATACAAATACAAATTGTATGATTTATTCCTTTCCCTCTTTGATTTGTTTGAGAATACCTCTCTATCTTAGTTCAAAGGCATTAGTTTCAACTATTTTTGAAAGTGAGGGGGGGTTAAGAAGATGGATGCAAGGAATTTATTTGACCATGGTTTGGATTTGTTGGACAAGAGTAGTATGTTGAGGGGTCTAAGGAACAAGAGTTTTCCTGAGATGGTTATGAAGAGGTTTTGCAATGAGATTTATGTTTAAAATGAAATTCACAATATAATTGATCCTTCCTAAAAATCTTTGAAGTTAGGATTTTTTAATAATTTTGTTAGAAAATTTATTTGCAAAAGAAATCACTCTTTCAATAAGGGTAATAGTTCCTTAAGAAATATAATGTTTAAGAAATCTTATTCTAATTTGGAATAAAGAGATCTTAAACTAAGATATCACGAGTCCATTTTATTCAATAGTATAGAAAAATGTTTGTAAATATTTAAAATACTATTCAATTGAGTTTGAAAAAAAATTAAACATCATTAATATAAACAAGATAAAATTTTGAATATGGTTGAAAAATGTCATTCATAATTCTTTGAAATTATGAAAGGGCAGTTTTCAAAGCAAATGGCATCACATTCCATATGTGTTATCCAAATGGAATGGTGAAGGCTATTTTGTACCTATCTTTGGATCAATCTTAATTTGCTAAAATCTAAATTTCATATCAAATTTAGAGAAAATGTAAGCAAAATGAAGTTTTTGTAACAAATCCTTTTTATTAAGAATAAGATACCTAATCCATTTAAGGGTTTTGTTAAGAGGTTTTTAGTTGATAATTAATTTGAGGTACCTCTTTCAAGTTTAATTGATTTATTGACATAAAAAGTAGCACGTGATAAGGGTGATTTAGATTTGGAAATGAGTTTTTTTTGGATTGTAAATCCTAAATTTCTTTTCTATAGTCACTTTTTAGTTCTGCATTCATTTAAATAGGTTAGGCTTTTATAAGAATTTGTTTTTCACTAAAATATTTCCACTAGATGGATATAGGGATAATAATGTTTGAATAGGACAAATCAATTTATAAGAGAAAGGTTTCTTCTTTTTAGGATTGTAATTCGTGTTTGGATACAAATACAAAAATCATTGTTTTATAATGAATTTTGTAAATTAATGCAACTAGAATTAATGCTTCCAGCATATTATAATTATGAGATTTGATTTGTAAAACCATGCTTTGCAAGATGTTTTTATCAAACAAAGACATAATGAAATTTGGATAATAATTGAAAGAAATAATTCCAAAATAAAAACTATACTCTATTAAAGAGAGAAGAGAATCTTAAAAATTTGTAAATCTAGTATTTCTAATAATTGCTAGAATGAAGGTATTTAAACCTTTTTTTGTAAGTGATTTGTTACCTACTTGTACCAGACCAATATAAATGTATTTATAATGCCAATTTTTATGATTTTGTAAAGAATTTTGAGAGAAAGATAAACAATTTCTAAAAGTTTTGGAAGTTGAATATCTCTTCGATTTTGATTACAAAAATCATTTTTAAAAATATTAAATTTTGAAATTTTGTAAATGGAATCTTTTTGGACTCTCAAAATCTCCTAATCATTAATACCTTTATTGAAATTTTCTAAAGTAATCTCCTCGGTGTTGGTTATTTTTTGAAATTCATAGTAATCTAAGTTAGAAGTGTTGTGACAAGAAGCAATTTCATAGAGAATTGGGTTTATATTGAAGAATTAGAGTTTTACATACACTCAAGAATTAAGGTTTTACTCAAACTCAAGAATTGAGGTTTAGGCATAGTAGACTTCTTACAATCCACCAGCTCTTAACGGTCACACAAACATCTCAGCAACTCACACACGTCTTAGCAGGCAATATAATGATTGATGAGCTTTAAGCATAACACATTTGGAAGGATAATATGCTTGACACCACAATACAAGAATATACTTTACACCATAATGTAAAAATGTGTTTTATAGTACTATACAAAATATGAATCAATAAACATGTAGAGTGTACCTTATGTTCCAATGTAAATGAAAACAACTGAGAATTGACTCTGATACCACTTGAAGGTGTGTAATGCAATAACAAAATACTTGATAAAATTTTAAATATTATTGATGAAAACTTTAAGTACAAAGGAGGAGGAGATTTTTAAGGGATAAGGAAGAGGAAATACAAGAAAGGGGGAATTCTAAAACCGATTCTTTAGCAACCTACCATTTAAAAGACCATTACAAAACCTAAACCCTTAAAAGTCAAACAACTTGTTTTTAAACCCTCTTAACCTTCTAAGTTAGAAAACCCTCAAAAATCTATTGATCCCTTTATCCAAGAGATCAGACCAAAATATGCCAGGTTAGAACCACTTTCATCTTCTTCTACAAAAAAGAAAGTCAACAATTTGGGAAACAAGTCCCAAATAGATTTCTCTAAATTTGAAAGTTGTTCTTCTTCTCCAAAAGAAATACCCAAACTACTTTTATAGGTATCAAAATCCTAGATCAATCATATTTTATGGCTAAAACTCATTTTTGAACTCACAGTTCTGGATCTTGACCTTGAAAACAAACCAAACACATTGAACCATTACAAGTTCAATGTCTTTTTCATTTACAAGTCCAATTCTTCTTCTTCTTCTAATAAGCCACCTAAACTACCCTTACAAGTTTCTAAACCTCAAACTAACCACATGTTATGGGTAAAACCCTCTAAAATCTATATTTTCAAATTATTATTTATTTTCAATAAAACTCCTTCAAATGAATCTTTCCAAACAAATGAAACTCCTTTAAAAACAAAACAAGTTATGCCTAGACCTTTTCATACTGGGACTACCAATAAGTTTAGTATAATACCTTCTTCATCCAAATCATAAATGTAGCCATTCATAGTTACTTTACTTTGTCACAAAAATTAACCTTACCAAAACCTAAACCTCGACTTCAAATATCTAAGATCCAGATTAACCACACATTTAACCATAAAACATAGTCCCATATGTGCCCAAAAGCATCTATATCTAGACTTGCAACTCTTGACTGATCAAAAACTAGAGAAATCTCTTTTATCAAAGAAGAGCATTACAAAAAAAAAATTTCTTTCTTAAATTTTTTTTTTTTTTTTGTAGTCATAACTAATTACAAAAATCTTTCTATTCAAAAACTCTATTATTTTCTTGTACTAACAAAGTTTGATTTACTTTGCAAGGATGTGGAAAGCTTCATAGATATTGAGGAATTCCAAATAAAAACATTTTCACCAAAAACCAATTTTCCATTTAAGCATTCATAAAATAGAAAATTAGAATTTGATCAACAATGCCTTCTTAATAATCTTTAAATATCAAGAAGAAAAACTTTTGATCCTTTGCATGTTATAAATGCTTTAGCAAAACATTTCTTTACAAAATCTCAAAACTCAAATTGCAAATATTAATGCATTTTCAAGGGTGCATTACAAGGATTGTCATTGAATTTTCTAAAGTTCAAGATCATATTTCTTTACATCCTAAAGTTCATTACAAAGGATATTATGATTTACAAAAGGTTTTGGGAGCATGTAACAAATACATAGGTCTCACATTTTTCATAAACATTTCAATTTATCAAGCACTAGTTGGAATTACTATTGCACAAAACCCAATAGATATGGATACATTTTAAAGCCTTATGACTAATGGAGATGTTTTCATAACTTCATCAGCACCAACTTTTAGTTTCTATTTGAAACAAGAAGATGAAAATATCTTTTTTTTTAAAACTACAAAACTACTTTAATGATGTTCATAGCCCTAGCAATAAGCTCACATCACTCAGTGAGACAACATCAGAACCTGTGAGCTTGAGTGAAATGTAAGACTACAAAAAAGGTGAGTTAGTTTTGCAATATTTAAAGTTAATAAGCATATTTAAAAGTGAAATCTAACATTTATCTCTTATTGAGATAAATGAAATAAACCATAATTAATTCTTCTTCTTTCCTGATACATGTTATCATCATTTCCAAAACTAGGAAAACATAATTTTTCTTGTTAGCCAAAAGAGACAAGAACGACTTGAAAAAACTTTCATTACAATCCAAAAATTCCTTAAAACAATTGCAACCTCTCTGTAGTAGTTTCAAGGTATTATTGCATACTATGAAACTAGATATTTTTCCCTAGGAGAAGGACTAAGTTGTCAGCAACAACTCTAAATATGTATGCAAATTCCACCGAAGAGAACATGTTCCTACCGATTGGATTTCTCAATCTATAAAGCCAATGTTGATTTAGAGTTCTACAAATCCTATAAGTTTGAAGACATAGAGATAACTCCCCAATTGCTTAAGGACCATGGAATGCTACTAAGCATTATCTTTAATGATTTATATCAATTTGACTAAGTAGGCAGAAAGATAGCATCGCTTAGATTACAATTGATGGCCAACAAAGATCATTTTGTCCTTTTGCAGATAAAATCTTTGCCTCTAGAGTACATTAATGAGATTGAATTGGCAAAACATGTGATCATCATGCATGGTGAATTTTGTTGTAAGCCTAATCTTCCCAAATAAGGAAAATAGGATTGCTCGATTTTATTAATTCATTAAATACAAAATTTGAGGTCCAAAATGTTGGCTAATAACTGGTACATTGGGTATTAAGAAGAGGTACTCATATCGGCTGTAGAAGATTCCATTTAGAAAATTTTCATGGAAAGGTACTCTAAGTATCTAGTAAATTTCAACGTTAATACTTGGTACAATGAATTGGTCCAATATTACAAAAATCATTAGGAAGAGCCCCTTAGTGATGACCTATTAGATTATTTAAACAAACTAACATATCATAATGATCCTATAGACATTAATGATCTAGAAAATCTAGTTGGTGATGAAGGATAAGTTGACCTAGAGAATGTTGTGGAAGGTTGACATGAAAAAATGACATCTATAAAACACCAAAACACTTTTTTATGGCTGGGAGAGAATATATTTAGACCACCAAAGACTTTACAAAAGTATAGTTGACAGTTTCTAAGACAAAGTTTGTGACTGCTAGCTCCGTAAAATGCCAAAACAGCTTTGGGTGGAAAAGAGAGGCAAAGTGCTTGTGATTGTTATCTTTACAAAATATAAAGCATCTTTTCAAAAGTAAAAGTTGCTTTACAAGAGGAGATTCTCCTTTTATAGAAAGAAAGTGGTTTTTTTAAAAGGAAGATGCCAACTTTACAAAAAAGAGATTCCACCTACCTACCTTAAGTAACTTGACTCCTTAACTATATAAGGAGACCCTTGACGCCAATTTGAAGTAGAATTATTTCGGACTTTTATTTAGAATTCTCCCTTTCTCTTTCCCTCTCTTGTATTTCCTTTTCCCTATCCATTGTAAATCTCCTCCTCTTATGTACTTAAAGTTTTCATTAATAAAATTTCAAGTTTTATCAAGTGTTTTGTTGTATTGTGCACCCCCAAGTGGTATCAAAGCCAAACACTTGATAAAACTCTAAATGTCATTGATGAAAACTTTAAGTACATAAGAGGAGGAGATTTACAACAAATAAAGAAGAGGAAATACAATAAAGGGAAAGAGAAAAGGAGAATTTTGAATGAGAGTCCAAATGATTTTGCTTCAAACTAGCATTAAAGGGTTTCCTTGGATATTTAAGGAGTTGAGTTGCTTGAGGTAGGCAAGTGGAATCTCATTTTGTAAAAAGGGAATCTACTTTTTGTAAAGCTAACATCTTCCTTTTGGAAAAGCCACTTTCTTTTTGTAAAGTGTTTTGGAGTTTTGTAAATGTCATTTTTTAATGTTATCCTTTTATGGCATTCTCTAGGTCAGCCCATCCTTCATCAACAACTAGATTTTCTAGATTATTGAGGTTTATAGGATCCTCATGATCTACTGGTTCATTTAAATAATCTAGCAAGCCATTATCAAGGGGTTCTTTTTTATGATTTTTGTAGTTTTAGACCAATTTTCCATATTGAGTATTAATGTTGAAATTTAATCGATACCTAAAGTACCTATCCATGAAAAATTTTTGAATGAAATCTTCCATAGCCAACGTGAGTACCTTTTCTTAATACTCAACGTACCAGTTATTGGCCAACATGTTAAACCTTTAATTTTGTATTTGTTCAATTAACGAAATTGAGCAATCCCACGTGCCTTGTCTCAGAAGATTGGGCTTGTAGCAAAATTCACCATGCATGAAAATCACGTGTTTTATTGGTTTAAGCCCTCTAATATACTTTGGAGAAGATTCTATTTGAAAAGGTCATAATGATCTCTATTAGCCATTAGTTGTAATCTAAGCAATGTTATCTTTCTGCCCACCAAGTCCACCTAATTTGTATCATTGAAGATAATGCTTAGTAACATTCCATGGTCCATAAGAAACAAGGGAGTTTTCTCCATGTCTTCAAACTTATAGGGTTTGTAGAACTCCAAATCAATGTTGACTTTGTAGATTGAGAAATCCAATCTGTAGGAACACATAGTTCTTTTTGGTGGAATCTGTATTCATGTTTGGAGTTGTTGTTGACTGCTTAGTCCTTCTCTTAGGGGAAAATAACTAGTTTCACAATATATAGTGATACTTTGAAACTGTTACAAAAAGGCTACAACTATTTTAAGGAATTTTTGGATTGTAATGAAATGTTTTTCAAGTCGTTCTTGTCTCTTTTGGTTAACAAGAAAGATTATGCTTTCATAGTTTTGGAAATAATGATAAAATGTATCAAGGAAGAAAAGAAATCGACTATGGTTTATTTCATTTATCTCATGAGCAGATAAATGTTGGGTTTCACTCATGGATGCATTCATTAGATTTAAATATTGCAAAGCTAACTAACCTTTTTTGTACCCTCGCATTGCACTTAACCTCATGGGTTCTAATGTTGTCTCCTTGAGTTATTTAAGTTGATTGATGAGACTATGAACATAATCAAAGTGGTTTTGAAGGAAAATTGTTTTCATCTTCTTGTTTGAAACAAAAATTTGAAAATATCTACATTAGTCATAGGGTTTTGAAATGTATCCATAATTGTTGGGTTTTATGCAATAGGCATTCTAGTTAGTGCTTGATGAACTAAAGGGTAGTGTCTATGAAAAATGTAGGACCTATGTGTTTTCTATATGTTCTTGCTGATTGGATTTCTCAATCTATAAAGCCAATATTGATTTATAGTTCTACAAAACCCTACAAGTTTGAAGAGATGAAGATGACTCCTTAACTGCTTATAGACCATGGAATGCTACTAAGCATTATCTTTAATGATCCTAATTATCTTTTCAAAAGTAAAGGTTACTTTATAAAAAGAGATTCTCCTTTTACAAAAAAGAAAGTGACTTTTCCAAAAGAAAGATGTTACCTTCACAAAAAAAAGATTCCCCCTTTATAAAAAGGAGATTCCTCCCACTTGCCTCAAGCAACTTATGGTTAAATGTGTGGTAAATTTAGGTCTTGGATATTTGTAACTAGGATTTAAGTTTTAGTAATGTTAATTTTTGTGCCAGAGTAGAGTAAATGGCTACACTTGTACTTTTAGATGAGGAAGGTATTATACCACTTAAGGGTGATTTAAAAAATGTGGCACATGGTCCTATATATGCCCAAAACCATCTATATCTGGACTTGTAACTCCTAATTTACCAAGAACCAAAGAAATCTCTTCTATCAAAGAAGAGCATTATAAAAAAGAAATTTTCTTAATTACAAAAATCTTTTTGTAATTGTAGCTAATTACAAAAATCTTTTTATTAAAAAAATCTATTATTTATTGTGCTAACAAAGTTTGATTTACTTTTCAAGGATATGAAAACTTCATAAATATTAAGGAATTCCAACTGAAAAAAATTTCACCAGAAACCAATTTTTCATTTAAGCATTTGCAAAATAGAAAATTAGAATTTAATCAACAATGCCCTTTTTAATAATCTTTGGATATCAAGAAGAAAAACTTATGATTTTTTTGCATGTAATGAATGTTATAGCAAAATATTTCTTCACAATCTCAAAACTCCAATTACAAATATTATTTCATTTTTAAGGGTAAATTACTAAGGATTGTCACTAAATTTTTCAAAATTCAAGATTAGATTTCTTTGTATCCTGAAGTTCATTACAAAGGATATTATAATTTACAAAATTCTTTGGGAGGATACAGAAAATACAGAGATCCCATACTTTTCATAGACACTTTAAATCTTTGAGCACTAACTGGAATGCCTATTGTACAAAACCCAATAGTTATTGATACATTTCAAAACCTTATGACTAGTGGAGATGTTTTCAAAACTTCATCAACACCATCTTCTAGTTTCCATCTGAAACAAAAGGATGAAAACAAATTTTCTTCGAAACCACAAAACTACATTGATAATGGTCACAACCTCATCAATCAACTTAAATCACTCAAACTTACGGGTTTTGATGTTTTTTCCTTGAGTGAAATCTAATCTTGAATAGATAAAGTATTTTTTCAAAATTAAAAGTTGCTTTACAAAAGAAGATTCTCCCTTTATAAAAAGAAAATGACTTTTTTAAAAGGAAAATGTTAGATTTACAAAAAGGAGATTTCCCCTTTACAAAGAGATAAAGAGCTCATAATGGCTAGATTTACAAAAAAGATAAAACATCTTTTAAAAAATAAAGGTTTCTTTACAAAAGGAAATTTTCCCATTACAAAAAGAAAGTGACTTTTTCAAAAGGAATATGCTAACTTTACAAAAAGGAGATTCTCCCTTTACAAAAAGGAGATTTCACTTACTTGCCTTAAGCAACCTAGCTCTTCAACTATATATGGAGACCCACGACGCTAGTTTAAAGTAGAATCATTTGGACTCACATTTAGATTTCTCCTTTTTTTGTATTTCCTCTTCCCTATCCCTTGTAAATCTCCTCTTTTCCTGTACCTAAAGTTTTCATTAATAAAATTTAAAGTTTTATCAAGTGTTTGTCATTGTGTTGCATACCTTTAAGTGGCATCAAAGCCATTTCTTGATTGTTTTCATTTGCATTAGAACATAAAGTACACTTTGCATGTTTATTGATTCATATTTTGCATTGTATTGTAAAACACATTTTTGCATTATAGTGTAAAGTATATTCTTGCATTATGGTGTCAAGTGCATTATCCTTCCAAGTGTGTTATGCTTAAAGCTCATTGATTGTTGTGTTGTTCGCTAAGATGTGTGTGAGTTGTTAGGACATTTGTGTGACTATGAAGAACTGGTAGATTATAGGAAGTTTACTATGCCTAAACCTTAATTCTTGAGTCTGTGTAAAACCCAAATTCTTGAGTGTGTGTAAAAGTCTAATTCTTTAATATGAACCTAGTTCTCTATAAAATTACTTCTCGTTCTAACACTTCTACCTTAGATTGCTCTTAATCTCAAAGAATAGCCAACACTAAGGAGATTACTCTAAAAAATTTCAATAGAGATATTGATGATTGGGAAATTCTGAAAGTCCAAAAAGATTCCATTTACAAAATCTCAAAATTTAATGTTTTCAAAAACGATTTTACAATCAAAATTGAATAAAGAGATATTTAACTTTCGAAACCTTTTGAAACTATTCATCTTCTTTCTCATAATTCTTTACAAAATCACAAAAGTAGGTATTTTGAATACATTCATATTGGTTTGATACAAGTAGGTATTAAACCACTTACAAAAGAAAGAAAGTTAAACACTTTCATTTTACCAGCCCATAGAGATATTAGATTTACAAATTTTCAAGATTCTTTTCTCTCTTTAATAGTCTAGTCTTTGTTCTAGGTCTATTTTTTTTCAACTAATATCTAAACCTCACTATGTCTTTGTCTGGTGAAAACATCTTACAAAATATAGTTTTACAAATCAAAACCCATAATTATAATATACTAGAAAGCTCAATTCTGGTTGTATTGATTTAAAAAATTCATTATAAAATAATGATTTCTACATTTACATTCAACATAAATTCCAATCCCAAAAAAGAGAAACCCTTCTTTTACAAATTAATTTGTCTTGTTTAAGCACTGTTATCCTTATATCCATCCAATATAAAGATATTACCCTTTTTAATGACTAAATCCTTGAAGGAGTAATAAAGGCTCAACCTTTAAAACAACTTGAACCAAGTACAAAAATTTCAAAAATAAACCAATTTAAAGATGGAAAAGTTGTTCTTACCTTCAATAGGACATTTGCAAGTTTTAGATCTACTAATACAAACTCTAGTTCTTTTATAATTAATCTAAAACATGTTTCCAACCTCTCTTCTACCATAAATCTACCTACAAAACCTCTAAGATTCTCAACCTTAGGAATTTCAAGTACTTATTTCCAAACAGCAGATTACCATACAAATATTCCTCATTCTATCTATATAAGCCCTTAAGAACAATCAATTTTGACCTCTCCAACACCTTCTACAATTACAGAAAACATACAAAATGAATTACATGTTTTAAAAAAATCATTTGAACATGTTTTTGAACTTAGCAATAAATTTTTGCTTGATGATTTTATGCATCATATAATATAGAAAAAAGAAACTAGTTTTTCCAAAATTTTCTTCAAAAAAGACATGGGATCCAAAAAAAAATGTTATGATTTCATTTGAACCACCAAAACACATATCATGTTTTTTTATTGGTTTGAATGGCATACATTCTTAAAAAACATATAATATGCATTCAAAAATTTTCATTTTGAAAATTCTTCTAAAAACTCTATAAACCCTATAACTTCTTGTCATAAGTTCATAAAATGGACTACTCCTGATGACCAAATTATAAAGTCTGAACACCCTCCTCTTAGACATACTAAAACCATCCATTAATAGAACACTGTTGATCTTGCACCTCACAAAATTCCCCAGGAAATTGATTCTTCAAAAAAATTTTCCAAAATGATTATCAAGCAAAATAACTTTTCAAATGCTCATATCATCGATACTTAGCTAAATAGTATAAAAAACTAGATTCAGCAGTTTACTATTTAGAAGATCATTACAAAACCTAAACCCATAAAAGTCAAATGACCTATTTTTAAATCCTTTCAACCTTCTAAGATAGAGAACCCTTAGAAACTTGTTGATCCCTTTATCCAAGAGATTAAACCAAAACATGTGGAGTTAGAACTACCTTAATCTTCTTTTACCAAAAAAAATAAGTCAACACTTTAGGAAACAAATCCCAAACAAATTCCTCTGAATCTTAACGTTGTTCTTCTTTTCCAAAAGAAATACCCAAACTACCTTTATAGGTATCAAAACCCTAGATCAACCATATTTCATGGCCAAAACTCATTTTTGGACTCATAGTTTTGGATATTAACCTTGAAAACAACCAAACACATTGAACCATTACCAGTTTAATGCCTTTTCCAGTTATAAGTCTAATTCTTCTTCTTCTAATATGCCACATAAACTACCTTTATAAGTTTGTGAACCTCAAACTAACCACATATTATGGGTAAAACCCTATGAAATGCATATTTCCAAATCATTATTTATTTTTAATGCTTGTTTTAATTTTAACCCTTCTTCTGATCATTTAGATGAAGAATCTTTTCAATCAAATAAAACTCTCTCAAAACCAAAACAAGTTATGCCTAAACCTTTTTGTACTAGGATTACCAACAAGCTTGGTATAATACCTTCCTCATCGAAAAGTACAAGTGTAGCCATTCATGGTTACTCTACTCTGATACAAAAATTAACCCTATTAGAACCTAAACCCTAATTACAAATATCCAAGACTTAGATTAACCACACATTTGACCATAAAACATGGTTTTATATATGCCTAAAACCACCTATATCTGGACTTATAACTCTTGACTTACCAAAAACTCAAGAAATCCCTTTTATCAAAGAAGAGCATTACAAAAAAAGAAATTTTCTTAGTTAGAAAAAAATCTTTTTGGATTGTAATGAAAGTTTTTTCAAGTTGTTCTTGTCTTTTTTGGTTGACAAGAAAGATTATGTTTTCATTATTTTGAAAATGATGATAAAATGTATCAAGAAAGAAAAAGAATTGGTTATGGTTGTAAAAGTTTTTTTTTGTTTACCAAGAAATTTTCCTTTTTTTAATGCTCTTATTTGATAAAAGAGATTTCTATGGTTTTTGGTAGGTTAGGAGTTGCAAGTTTATATATATATGGTTTTGAGCACATATAGGACCATGTTTTATGGTTAAATGTATGGTTAATTTAGGTCTTAGATATTTGTAACTAGGGTTTAGGTTATGGTAGGGTTAATTTTTGTGTTGGAGTAGAGTAACTATGAATGGCTACACTTGTCCTTTTGGACAAGGAAGGTATTATACCATGCTCGTTAGTAGTCCCAATATGAAAAGGTTTGGGCATAACTTGTTTTGGTTTTGAAGGAGTTTCATTTTTTGAGAAAGATTCTTCATTTGAATGATCAGAAGGAGGGTTAGATTAAAACTAGTATTTAAAATAAATAATGATTTGAAAATATGGGTTTCATAGGGTTTTACCCACAATATATGGTTAATTTGAGGTTCAAAAACTTGTAAAGGCAATTTAGGTGGCTTATTAAAAGAAGAAGAATTGGACTTGTAAATGAAAAAGGCATTGAACTTGTAGTGGTTTAATGTGTTTGGTTTGTTTTCAAGGTCAAGATCCAAAATTATGAGTTTAGAAATGGGTTTGGCCATGGAATATGGTTAATTTAAGGTTGTAATACCTATAAAGGTAGTTTGGGTATTTCTTTTAGAGAAGAAAAATAACTTTCAGATTAAAAGGAATCTGGTTGGGATTTTTTTTTTCCCAAAGTGTTGACTTACCCTTTTGTAAAAGAAGATGAAGGTGATTCTAAGGTAGCAAGTTTCGCTTTGATCTCTTGAATGAAAGGATCAGTAGGTTTCTAACTTGGAAAGTTGAAAGGGTTTGAAAGTAGGTTGTTTGACTTTTGTGGGTTCAGGTTTTATAATGGTCTTCTAGATGATAGATTGCTAAATCTAGTTTTTTATATGGTTCAACTAAGTACCTATGGTATAATGATGAGCATTTGAGAAGTTGTTATGTTGGGTAATCACTTTGGAAATTTTTTTTTTTTTAAGAATTGGTTTCTTAGGGAATTTTGTAAAGTGCAAAATCAATAATATTTTGTTGATGAATGATTTTGGTATGTTTGAGAGAAGGGTATGTAGACAATATGACTTTGTCATCAGGAGTAATCCATCCAGTGGACTTACTATGAAAAGTCAAAGGGTTAGTAGAATTCTTAGAAGAAGAGTTTTTATAATGAAATTTTTTGAATGGGTATTATATGTCTTTTTAGGATGTATAAAATTGAAACCAATTGAAAAACATGATATGTATTTTGGTGGTTGAAATCAAATCATAAAATTCCTTTTGGGTCCTATGTTTCTTTTGTTTTTTTTTTTTTTTGAAGAAAATTTTGGAAAAACCAATTTATTTTTGTAGTGTTATGTGATGCATAAAAATTATTATGCAAATTTTTTTTGTTAAGTTCAAAAACATGTTCAGATGATTTTTCTAAAACATGCAATTCTTTTTTTATATTTTCTATAATTACAAAGGATGTTGAGAGGTCAAAAGTGATTGTTTTTAAGGGTTTATATATATAGGATAAGAAATATTTGTATGGTAATCTGTTATTTGGAAATAAGTGCTTGGAATATTTGAGGTTAAGAATCTCAGAGGTTTTGTAGATAGATTTATGGTAAAAGGGAGGTTGAAACATATCCTAGGTCAATTGCAAAAGAAATATAGTTTGCATCAATAAATTTAAAACTTGTAAATCTCCTGTTAAAGGTAAGAACAACTTTTCTGTCTTAGAATTAGTTTATTTTTGAAATTTTTGTGTTTGGTTTTAAATTGTTTTGAAGGTTAAGATTTTACTGCTCCTTTAAAGATCCAGTCATTAGGAAAGGTAATATCTTTCCACCAGATGAATCTGAAGATAATAGTATTTAAATGAGACAAATTGGTTTGTAAGAGAATAGTTTCTCCTCTTGGGGATTAGAATTTGTGTTTGGATGCAAATGCAAAAATCATTACTTTGTAATAAATTTTTTAAATCAATGCAATTGGAATGAAACCTTCCAACATATTGTAACTATGAGTTTTGATTTATAAAACGATGCTTTGCAAGATGTTTTTGTTAAACAAAGACATAGTGAGGTTTGGATAACCATTGAAAGAAATAAGTGTAGAAAAAAGAGTAAACATTATTAAAGAGAAAAGAGAATCTTGGAAATTTACAAATCTAGTATTTCTATAGACTGATAGAATGAAAATATTTAAACCTTCTTTTGTAAGTGGTTTGATACTCATTTGTACTAGACCAATATGAATGTATTTGTAATACTTGTTTTTGTGATTTTTTAAAGAATTTTGAGAAGGAAGATGAATATTTCAAAAGGTTTCAAAAGTTAAATATCATTTTTTTTTCAATTTTTATTGTAAAATCGTTTTGAAAATATTAAATTTTGAAATTTTATAAATGGAATCTTTTTGGATTTTCAAAATTTTTCAATCATCAATACCTTTATTGAAATCTTCTAAGGTAATCTCCTTAGCGTTGGCATATTCTTTAAGATTTAGAGCAATTTGAGGTAGAAGTGTTAAAATAAGAACTAGTTTTACAAAGAATTGGGTTCATATCAAAGAATTAGAGTTGTACACACATTCAAGAATTGGGGTTTTACATAGACTCAAGAATTAAGGTTTAGACACAATAGACTTCTTACAATCCATCAACTCTTAATAGTCACATAAACATCTTAGCAACTCACACACATCTTATTGGACAATATAATGACCAATGAGCTTTAAGTATAACACACTCAGAAGGATAATGTGCTTGACACCATAATTTAAGAATATGCTTTACTCCATAATACAAAATTGTGTTTTTCACTACAATGCAAAATATGAATCAATAAATATATAAAGTGTACCTTATGTTCTAATACAAATGAAAACAATCAAGAAATGATTTTGATACCACTTGGGGGTACGTAGTGCAACAACAAAACACTTGATAAAATTTTAAATTTAATTGATGAAACTTTAAGTATAAAAAAGGAGGAGATTTATAAAGGATAAGAAGAGGGAATACAAGAGAGAGAGAGAGAAAAGGAGAATTCTAAATAGGAGTTCAAATGATTTTACTTTAAACTGGTATCTGGGGTCTCCTTATATAGTTAAGGAGCCAAGTTGCTTAAGGTAGATAAGTGGAATCTCCTTTTTGTAAAGGGGGAATATCATTTTTATAAACTTGGCATCTTCCTTTTGGGAAAGCCACTTTCCTTTTGTAAAGGGAGAGTCTCTTTTTGTAAAATAACTTTTACTTTTGAAAAGATGCTTTATCTTTTTATAAAGTTGGCAGTCACAAGCTCTTTGTCTCTCTTTTCCACCAAAAGATATTTTGGCGTTTTGCAGAGTTGGTAGTTACATGCACTTTGTCTATAAAGACTATCAACCTTATTTTTTACTATTCTTAACATATTGAAACAGTCTTCTTTAATGCTTTGTAGGCTTTGTAAGGATAAGAATTTATTATTTTTTGAATAGGTTAAGTCATTTTTTGAAGAATTTTTGAATTGCAATAATTGTTGTTTTATTCCAAAATATTCTTGTTTGGTCTGAGTTATTGTCAAAAGGGTTGTAGTATGGGATTTTTAGGCTAAGAATGTGGTATTCAAGGCCTTGAATTGTAATGATTGAACCAATATAGGTTAATTTACATTATCCAACCATGTTTTTATACTAAGTTTTAACAATTTTTTAGGAATTTTAAATGAGTCCCATCATTTAAGTTTAAATTTTTTAATAAGGATAAGAGTTTCATCCTAGGTTTGATAGTTAAGATACTAAGTTAAAATTGATGCAAGGAAGAATTTCTTAGAGAAAAGGAATAATGGCAAAAACCTTTTCTCATTTGTAGAAGGTTCATACTGAGTTTTAAACAAATCATAACTTTCCTAGATTTTTGAAACAAGGATATTTGAAGTAAAACCAAAATAGTTTTACCTTTGTTTGAACCATTTAAGAATTCTTGTACTATTTATGTCTTCCTAACATACACGAAAATTTCATCTAAAGGTGTGTGATTATAGTAAAGGTCACGAGGGAGAAATCAATTATTAAGTTATGACAAACTCTTTAAATGCATGAATGATTTTAGTTTTTATAAATTTAGATATGTTATTTACGGTATCATTTACATGAATATATTAAGTTTTGAAATCTAAAAAATTAACGTTTATAATAATAGTTTATTAAGAAATCTAACAACTTCATTTATTCTATTGTTAGTAGTATTTGTAACACTTGAAATCTCATGGGCATTAAATATTACTAAGAATATGTTAGGGTTCCCCTTATTTATGTTATTTATGCATAATATTGTATATATTAGATAATAAAAGAAGAATCATAGTTTTATTATAAACCTCTAAACCTAGCAATAAACTGATCATTGGCTTTCAGACCTCCTTTACAATTTAAGTGGTATCACTAAACAAAATAATACATTATCCATAGCCTAAGAACCTCTTACTATGAGAATAAATGGAGAATTATGTATCACATTCACATAGGACATACTTTTGAGATAATTATACCTCAAAAGACTTACCACATGAAAAAGCAAGAATTAATTCCTCCACCTCTTTTATTAGTTAAGTAGCACACATAATATGAAACACATAATACAGTGATCATTCTCTGTAAGGAGTGTAAGTTATCCCATTCATTTTTTTTATAGCATCATTATACAGATCTTAGTTCATTTAATCTCAAGTGTCTAACTTGAATTCTTTAGGTGACCCCTATACTCATATATGTCAAAATGAGATCTTATATATAACTTTCAATAAGTTGTATAAATAGTGAGATTTTATACTTTCTTTTACTCCTTATAACCTCACATTAATCTTCTCAAGGAAACCATTTTTATATACATAGAATTTCCTTCACATGATGGTTTTATCTCTACATGTTCTCTTAGCGTTATAAGCATTTGACATACTTTTACTTCTCACATAAAAACATATACTAGGATTTATCTTATATCAATCTCATTATGTAATAATCAACACTTAGGATGATATTACTAATATATGTGTAATAAGAGATAAGTTCTTTTATTACATAATAGCACATAGTCACAATATATTACAATACATTAAATTCTATAAAGTCTTATAGACTTTAACATATAACTGAAATACATATCCTGGTATTTGTTTAATTAGAGGGTTTGCTATCATCTCATGTGTTGAAATATATTGCAAAGTCACATCTTTTTGTGGCAAAATGTCTCTTACAAAGTTGTACTTAGTATTAATATATTTTCTATTACAATAATACTTAGAATCTTTTATACATTCAATATTTACCTAACTATCACAATATATTGTGACCATTTTCTGTTGATCCACCATATACCCTCAAGTGTTCCAAAAATCTCTTGAGCCAAATAGCTTATTACATTATAGGTGAGCAAGCTATAAATTTTGCCTTTATCTTTGATAAGGCGATGCAGGTTTGCTTTTTGCTACTCCATGATATAACATTATCATTTAACAAGAACAAAACATCCTGATGTAGATTTACATTTATCTATACATCCCCCCTAAGTTGTATTTAACTAATCAATTAGTTATAAATTATTTCCTTGATAATAAAAGGAATAATTTGCAATGCCTTTGAGATATTGAAGTATTATCTCTACAACTTGCCAATGTACTTTTCTTAGGTTTAATTGGTAGTGCTCACCAATTTTATGGCATAATAAATATTAGGTCAAGCACACATCATAGTATACATAAAACTACATGTTGTAATAAAATAAGGCACATTCTTCATTTCTCCGTGCTCTTATCATGTTTTACAATACACTTTGAGGCTATGACCATTGCCTTTAGAAACTAAGGTGTCAATATATTAACAACTTTCCATTCTAAGTTATGTAAAGATATTATATATGTAAGGATTTTGTGACAAAGTTTAGAGTCATTTGGAACAATACTTATGGATCCTTATTCCTAATATATAAGTCACCTTACCCATATCCTTCATTTTAAAACTAAAGAACAACCATTCCTTGATGATGGTGGTAAAGTTCTTATCATTTCTAACAAATATAATATCATTTACATAAAGAGATAATATTACAAATTTAATTTAAAATCTCTTAATGTACACTTAATGATTCTTATCAATCATTATAAAGCATAATGGAATCTTAAATGCCACTATATAAATAACTATTTTAGGCCATAAATTGACTTTATAGTTTACAAACTTTATTCTCTTAACTTTAAACAACAAAATCTATTGGTTTTTCCATATAAATTTTGTCATTTAGCTATTCATTAAAAAAAATGTAGCTTTAATAACCATTTGATGTATTTTTAAATCCATATTTGCTATTATATCTAGAATTATACAAGATAAACCTTACTATCAATGAAAAGGTTTCCTTATAGTCTATACCCTCTTATTAAATATAACATTTTATCACTTAGTAAGCCTTATACCTTCCTATGGATCCAACTATATTATGCTTAATTTTGAGAACCCATTTGTTTCTAATAACTTTGCATCCTTGATGCAAATATGCTAAGTCCCATACATGATTAGATTTCATGGATTCCATATCTTCTTCCATTGCCTTCTTTTATTTTTTCTTAATAAGACATAAAGGAGCCTTAATTACTATTTTAGGCTCTTCCTTATTATAAAGGCCAATCTTTAAAGCTTCTCCTTTAATCTTAAAATGATGACATGGAATACTTTTACAACTATTGTTATGCAATATAAGTTATTGTAAACCTGACATAACTTTAGGTATAACTCTCCCACTAAAATTGATAGTTTGAAGCATTTCCTCATTGATCACATAATTCCAATTTTGAAACACTTTTATCAATTCATTCACTAAAAAACACATACCTTTTGGAATGCTCACAATATCTTATAAAGATACATCAATTTTTGTCTCAAACACAATTTTCCATATTTATAAGATTGATCATGAATATAAGTCGTTCGCCCCTATGGTTGTAAAATACTTGAGTAGGTTTTTGGTTTAAGCATAATTCATATGATGTAGAAGTAACATACGTAGATGATATAAGGTTATATACATAGGTAGTTGTCAAC
The DNA here is from genome assembly GCA_023213295.1 of Bruguiera hainesii. Taxonomy (NCBI): domain Eukaryota; kingdom Viridiplantae; phylum Streptophyta; class Magnoliopsida; order Malpighiales; family Rhizophoraceae; genus Bruguiera; species Bruguiera hainesii. Next base: position 2,843,757 of record JAHOYR010000005.1, read on the forward strand.
AAAGTATCACCCTAATAATATAATGGGAGATTCACTTATATTATCATGGAACTAACAATCGTTAATAGGATCTTGTTTCCTTTCTTTGCAACACCATTTTGTTATAAAGCCTGAGGGATATGTAATTACCTAACTATACTTTTTTCCATTGCATAATTCCTTGAATTATTTAGAGAGATATTAGCATCCCCAATTAGTTCTTAGGGTTTTAATTCTTTTATCTCACTGATTCTTTACCATATTTAAATATTTTTTAAAATATTTGAATGCTTCAAATTTATAGAAGATCATATAAATATGACCATAATGCATACAATCATTTATAAAGGTAATGAAATATGAGATACCATGCCTCAACTTCACATATTGGACCATATGTATCATAATGGACTAATTGCACAAAAATTCAAGTATAACAGCCTTACAAAATGGTTTTCTAGTTACTTTATATGCCAAACAGTATAAGAACGTAAGCAATTCAATTTTAATAAATGAGCTTAAAATGCCTTCTCTAGCTAATATATTCATTCTCTCTTACTCACTTAGTCTAGCATGTTAGATATTTGAATTTACAACATTGTTACTAGCTAATGCAATAATAGAAAAACAACTATTACAAATATTGAACACACCACAGTTAATATCTAACACAAACAAACCATCTAATAAATTTTCGCGACCAACATAAAAATGTCATCATAAATGTTTACAACATAACTTGGAAAACAAGTTTATAACCTAAACATAGAAGAATAAGAATAAAAATGCAATTCTACTAAATTTTAAGTGCATAAAGAATATCGTGAAATAGTAGGGTTTAACCATCTCGCATTTATGGTTTATATGTGTTAATCCCTTTAACTTTTACCCTTACTTTGTTCCCAATATACACCTATCTTGAACTAGCTCCAATTTAATGAAACTCATATGCTTCTTGATCTTTAGCTATATGGTCTATGTCCCTTGAGTTTATAATCCATAAGTATTAGATTTAGTAAGTAGTATTGAGTTGGCGACATTAACTAAAAATTGAGAAGCAAAAGTAAAGGATGCTTGTTTTGGTTTAATGCATTCACACTCAAAATGATATTATTTACTATAGTTGTAGCATATCATTTTGGTCTTATCCTTTTTCTTGCCATGGTCACTCTTATTCTTCTTTTGCACTTATTCATTCTTTTTTCTTTTCTCATAATACTTATAATGCCACTTGCATTTTGAACCAAAAGAAGTCTTTGAACTAGTCTAAACTTTAAACACATTCACTTGACTAAAGGACTTAACAGCCTCAAGGCGCTCAACCTCTAAAATCAAATGGTATGAGATATTTTCAAAGATCTTAATAGTCTCACTATGTATCATATTGATTTTCATGTGCTCCCAATTTATAGGAATGAAGGGAATGACAACCTAAACTTATTGCTTATCCATAAAGGTATGACCAACTATTTTGATCTCTTTGATTATATTAGACATTTCCCTCAAGTGTTGTCTCATATTATGATATGACATCTTCAAATAGACATCAAAATTAATATTCAACTCTTTCAACCTAGCCATCAAACTTACCCTAACCTTATTTTTTTTTTAAGCCTTAAAATCCTTTTCGTCTCACCTTTATTGAGTTAAAGAACCCGCCTAGGGTCCACCATGATATAGTTAATGACTTCACCACTTTATGTTCTTTAAGGATATATTGAAACTTACGATATTAGATGTCACAGTTTTCATCGTTCAACTTATTGTCCTTGTTTAGCTCACTTAAAATATTTCTTGCAGTCATGATTATAACAATCTTAAGACATTTATCAATAATTAGTACTTAAACTTTAACCATGTATTTTGGCACCAATATTGAAATAAATTAATAATAATCTAAAATTAGTTAATGAATCAAAAGTTTAGAATGTTCTCTATAAGTCTATCAATTTTTCTTACATGCAAAGTATGTCTTAAGTATTATAGATATAATAGCATAGTAATTATTTATAATAAAGTTTTACATGGAACAATATATATAATAAAACCATCCATTATAACTAGGACTTAAACATCCTTTTATATGTGGTTTAGAATAGGTAATGAGTTTAAACTAATGAATTGCTAGGTAGCAAAATCTTATCCTTCTTGACATCTTAGATAACCCTAAGCCCAATTCTCAAAAGTCATAAATTTTGCCAAAGCATATATGCCTTGTAATTTGTATATTAGGATTCATTGACAACACATTAGAGCACCTTGTAGCATGCTAAATATAATGCTTCCATGCTTTCTTAAAGGCATCTTTTAGATCATCATACCACTTAATGATGCACGTAATGTGTCATGACATACCTTAACTCTCCATAAGTCTCTCAATGATTTAAGCACAATGTCAATCTTTATCTTTTCTTTAAGTCTCTTAGATAATAAGGTTTCAAGATAATTGATTAAAAATCTCACATATTTAACATGTTTCATAAACTCATCATCATTTTTCATTTAACATTCTTTAAAAGTTCAAAAAAAGTTTTGTTAGCAATGCAAATTGCTAAGATATTTGAGAAGTTTCATTCTTCTAAGGCACCCACCCTTAATTACCCTTTTAGTTGGAATTTGAATCAAACAAGTCATATTCTACCTTAAAACATAATATTGAAGAATATTTGTAATTACCAATATAAAAAAATATCATTTTTTTATAATTTATCAATTTTGAAAAAATAATATCAAAATCTTATAAAGTACAAAATTATACCACTTTTGGTACATATTCATATTTTTTTGATATTTTTATTAATTATTATGAATTTTTAAAGAAATATTAATTTCTTAAATAATTAAAAAGATAATAAAACATGGTGGATCCTTATCGGTAGAAATCGACATGTGATGGTTTATAATTGCTCAACTAAAACAAAAGGTCAAAATCATTATGTTGACTATGGTCAACTTGGCCAAGTGACAACATCTTAGTGGCAGTTAAAATGTGTAATGATGGTCCTACTCACGTCAAAACAATCAATCAGAAGTTATGTTTTACATTTCAAGCCAGAGTGTACACTCATTACCTTTCGAATCTCCAATGGTGGTGTACCTTTGACAATTATCATAATTCATTAAGGCGGTCTGTTTTTAAAAATAACATATAGAAATTACATTTAAAAATTATTTAATAAAAGAAATAGAAATTGGTCATGGATACTATTCATCTACTTTCTAAAAAAAAGAAAATTTAATTCAAAACTTTAAAATTTGACTACTCATAATTGGCATATCCAAAATTGACCAATAATGCATAGTTAAAAAGTTTATTATGATACTTTTTATACATATAAATTTTGTGTCATGAAATTGTTATTTTTAATGTTAATTTTGAAAAATAACGTCAAGTAAGAAAAATATTTATCTCACAAAATACACAATTAAAAATCACAAAATTTTTACAGCATATTGTACATATTACTGTCTCACCTACAAAATTTCATGAAAAAGTAACAATGTATGTGAGAAAAACAAATTTCTAAACAAATTAACCCAAAAATATGCATATAAAATAACAAAGAAAAAAAACTTGAACAACAATGTCCATGCCTTTTTTCATGCAACAATCAAGCTAATTATGTTATGATACTAATGTAAAATGATAAGTCGAGGATCATAGTTACCTTTGTAGACTTGTAACTTAACAAAGCCCTAATTACTGACTTTTTAGATATCCTTCATGATCTAAGTAGTATTACTAAACCAAATAACACTTTGTTCTTGACCTAAAAACCCCTTATTATAAACATTAATGGAAAATTTTGTATTATGTTCCTTTACCATAGTTAGAAAAGTTATAAAGTGTTCTAACCTTTAAAGCATTTGTAATGCATGTTTTATTAACGCAGATAATTACAATTTCCCACGTGTTCTTTGTAACATGTGTGTAGTGGGAAGGGAGTTTCCAACATCTCCTTAATTGGGTTGGGTTAGCCTATCATAGACAAGTCAATCTAGTCCAATAACATTTGTAGTATATAACTATGGATAAAGCAACATCTATTTCTTGATTCTTGAAAAAAAAAAAAATCCTTGTTTGATAGAGAAGATGTGTTTGACAATGTGGAATTTAAAGTTTAAGGTTGCCTAGAAATAGCCTATGGTTTTTAAGATGAAACTAGGTTCAAAAATTTCTCTTCTAGCCTGTTTTGGTGGTGCATTATTATGTGAATGATATTTTTGGTGATTGTTTGGAAGGTTTTGCTAAGAGAGCACTGCCAGTTAAACATATATTTTATGTGTATCACTATTTAGATTCTACTATGGATGTAGAATCGAATGTTGTATCACTCACTCAGGTTGGGAAGAAATCTCATGAGGTTTTTCTTTTATATGATATTGAACGAATCATTGATCTAGTGATTGAACCAAGTATACAGAGAAAGCAGTTCTTTTCTATTATAGTTGCTTAGCGCTTTCTATTCTAAGTATTAGATTAGTGTTATTTAGTGGTCCTCACTGAAACCTTTGCCAGCCAGTATTAATGTTGCCTGCAAAGCAAACGAGCCCTTCTATTTTGGAAGAACCTATTTGCCCATTCTTGTTTGGAGGAAAATTTTCACAGGCGGTGACAAAGCGGGAAAAGGTGGAAGAGCTCATTAGGCAAGATTTCAAGTCCTCCAAGGTGATGTATTAAAAGATGTAGATTTAAGGCATTAAAATGAGGATCTAAGACCCTACGCTTGTCAAGCCTACTTAAATAGCCTGTTAGTTCAATTTATGGATATTATGACCAATATACAACCGAAGAAAAAAAAAATGCAATATGAGGACCATTTCAGTGAACAGAATTATCTTTGTTTTAGTCAATAATGTTTTGTTTTGTTTGTCTTGCCTACATTTAAATTGATTAGTAATTATTCTGACGCATAGCTCCCTGGAAAGGAAACGGATTGTTATTGCAAGGTAACCTGCCATGTAACACTCATTAGTAGATCAAAGAACTCATAGGCAATTTCTGCACAAATCTCTTCTAGATTGGATAACTTATCCCTTTGTTCGGATTTATAAAGAATTAACATATTTTCTTTGACGAGTATCCATTTTGCATTAAGTCTCTACTATGTAGGTAGACTTGTCCTTTTGGTCGTTAGATTTGTTGAAATATAGCAAGCATGAGTCTCACGTTAGTTAAAGAAAAAAAAGACCAAGCAATATACAAGTATCAAATACTTATAACCTAATATCTTCAAGTTTTGGGTGAAAAGTGAAGTCAAAAGTCCATTAGATGTTACTTGCTCCTAAGTGATTGTTAATACTCTTTACGTTTCATTGGGCTCTACCTCGACCCATTTAAACCAACATATAATATCAGAGCTAATGGTTCAACTTTGGGCTTTAGATGTTCGTAGATACACATTTCCCACTGGTGCCACGTTTGGACACATATTTTTCGCAAGTAACAAAAGTGAGTTAAAAGCCCAATGGCTTGATGATTTCAGGTCGTGTGAGTTTGCAACTCTTTGGAATTATAGTTTAATATTGTTCGATTATGGAAGCTTTTTTCACCTTAAGTTTCCGGTGGTCATCATATATTGCTAGGAATATGGTAGGTTTCCTCTTTTGCATAAATACGCATTGCATATAACTATTTATGAAGGAACATTTCCTTTTACTTAAAATAAAGTAAAATAATAAAAGGACAAAGCGTAAAAAAATGTTTACGACCAAATTCGTTTAAATTAAAAAAAAAAAAAAACTAAACTATTGCCCTGTGCACTGCATTGTTTTGGATAGAACATAACACTTGCTTTTTTTTTTTTTTTTTCCAATAGATCATAAAGCATCAGTGGAAACATTTTGTATTATCTAGGAAACATTCGAGGTACTAATTCATATAGGTAATTTTTGTGACTTCCAATCATGTCTTAGATAATTGGTGTCATGATGACCGGGTAAACTGGACACGGTCTTGGTAAGTGGAAGACCTAACTGGCAAGTTACCATCAAAAGAGAAAGAGAAATCTACATTTTTTGTTATCACACTTATCATTTTTTTTTTCATTTTTATTACTTAATTTTGATTTATTATAATTAAATTATTAAACTTTAATTTTATATCAACTTAAATACTATGTTACATTATTAAGTAAAAATTTATAAAATTTATTTTTTAAAAATATATATTTTTATATAATTAAATTTACTAATTAATATATTAATAAGAAATTGATGAGAATTTTCTTGAATTGAAATGCAACAACTAACAGTAAGATTTGAGAGATTAAAGATATTAACAAGGGTAAATTTTTTAGATCATTTTAAATGGCGCAACACAATAGCAATGAAGATAATTAAAAAAAAAAATAAAGTTTAAAAATTTATATAAATATTAACCAAAATTTTACTCTTTTAGGAATTAAGAAAAAGAGTAGAGGGAAAAGCAATTTTTTTTTAAGAGGCCTATTAGACACCTCGTGATATGTGTCGTCTTTTTAGTCATTAGACCTTACCTTAGATTGAGTAGTTTGTCGGGTGGACAAGCCATTAAATATAAAAAATAACTTTGCTTAAGGCTATTGTCAATGTCTTTAAACTTTTTAATTTCGTCATGTCTTGATGGAGAATTTTAAATTGATTCTTATTAATGTATTGGTTGAATTTAATTGTATAAAAATATATTATTTGAAGGGTGAATTTTATAATTTTTTCAATTAATAGAATAATATAATTATTAAATTAAAATAAAATTAAAATTGAATGATTAAATTGTACCAAATTAAATATAAGTGACTAAAAATATAAATTACCTTAAAGAAAAACAAAAGACTTAATTGGTAATTTAGAAAGGTTTATTTTTTTTTTATTTTTAATAGCAACTTTAAATCTTTATTAATTAAAATGAAAATTAAAGCCATATGAGGTAAGAGTTTATAGGTTTATTTTAAAAAATTAGTGAAAGCAAACAAACAAATAGAATGTATAACCTTAATTAAAAAATCTCATAAATACTCCTATGTTTATAATTTCCCTTTTCTTGATAAAGCAAATCGATCTTATACTTCACTTATAAGATGTCTTCATAAATGACTCTAAATTTATCATAAATTTCCTTTACAGTATTACAAAAAGATATTATATTTATTTAATAACACTCAAAGAATAATAAAGTACGTAATTTTAGAGTTGAGGGTTTTGTTTCTCTTCTCCTTATTGGTAGGCTTACTTTTCATGCCATTAGAATTGTCATTCAAGAGTTTCTTGGACTTTTTAAGACCATTTTTAACCATCTCCTAAAGGTTACAGTCATGGAATTGAATAAATATGGTTATCTTGTCTTTTTAATAGTTATGATTGCTCTCATAAAAAATGAGTGCTCAATGATGTTTTAACCTTCAACATGACACTTGGATACTAAAATTGTTATGGATCAACTTTAGAGTGTTAAGCCAATGAAATATAGGCCTAACTCTGATACCATTCATTGGTTCTTAATGCAACCCAAAAAGAGGATTAAATTGGGGCTTAAAAGGTGAAGGTCACACTTAATTTACACTAACCTAACTTTAAACCATCAAACACAATAATAAGTAATAAACAAATAATAAATACAATATAAGTAAAAAGAGCTAAAAAGAGATCAAATATAACTATTTATAAAGGTTCAACTAGTTTATGAGTTTACATTGTTTCCTTAAAGTCTCCATCTTAAAAGTTCTCAATCCATTATCACAATCTTCTTATATGGGTAAAGATCAAAACTCCTATAACTTTGCTTGTTAATTTAGTGCTAAACTCACAAATCACTTTATTAATCTAATGTCAAGCTCATCCTTGAACACTTTGGTCACTCGACCTTAAATACAAAACTTACAAAATTAAAATATTTTTCTCTTTAAAGCATTGCATCTTTTCTCTTTGTTCTAATTTATCAAAATCTATCTCTTTTTTTTTTTTTTTACCTTAAGGAATTTAGAGCACTTACCTTTATTTAGAAATGTTAAATTTATAAATATTTAGGTCTTATTAATCATTGTGATTAAGGATATCTTGTCATATAAAGAGTAATTTATAATTTGGACAAAATATAGAAAATTTGTCTATAAGACATCAATTGACCACAAGTTAACTTTGACAACTAATATAAATTCTTTGGAACATTTTAGATTTTTGTATTTCTACCACATCAATTAATTAATTGTTCTATCTTATTGATCCAAACTTTTTATCCAAAATTAACTGTTTATAGTTAAACACTCTTTAAGTTATCTAATCAACCTTGACGATAGGTATTGTCCACCAGTCCAAACATTTTGCCAAAACTAACTTTTTCTAGTGTTTTTAGTTCATTTGGTTTATCACAACAATTGGTTTAGTCCAATGATATATATAGTCTCTAAAACTTTTTAACTTCTTTAACTCTTCCCTTTTGTACTTGATTTCTTTCATTTGTTTGCATAATCTTCTTCAACCTCTTTTAAATTCTTTCCCTTTCATTTTCATAATCTTTATTAAAATTCAAAATCTTTTCCTTTTTGTTAGCAATCTCATTCAAACTCTTTCCCTCTTTTCAACTTCATAACTTGTACTCCCTTTAATAAATCAACCATAACTCTTTTTACATAATTCCAAATCATGTGTTGTCTTTTTCCTTGAAAAGTAAATTGCATATCTTTCTAATTAGATGTATTTCACCAGCTAATCCAGCTCCAACTCTTCTTTGCATCTTTTAGAAGTTGAACAATGTGATCTATCTTAATAGTTTTAACACACTTTAATATCTTAGTCATATCCTTCTCCATATATCTCCAATTAATATATAGCTTATAGCATTGAAAACTAGATGGGTCTTGCTTTGCAAACATGTATATCTCATCTTGTTCATCTCAAATTATGTATAACAGCTTTTAGAAACTATTTAATGGTTGGCACATTTTATTTTTTTTACTTGTGATGCATCCTTTCATACTTATATTTTTGTGTGATTTAACCTTTTTACTAATCGCACTTAAACATATTAGTAACACTCAATGTTTTGTTATCATCAAAATTCAATATTAGACCTTAGGATTACAACAATTGCAGTTGTCTTGTTTAAGAGATAGATTTGAATGCTTTATGTAGGGAATACTAAATTTAGAAAAATGATTGAAGGCCAATGACATAAAATAATACCTCCTTGGAAAGTAAGGTTAACAACTATGCTAATAGCATTTGATCTTTATGAAATGAGTTTGTGAACTAAGGATTTGGAATTTAAGTTTAAGGATTAGATGAAGGAGCAATGGTTCCTTGTGGTAAGAGAATAAAGCCATCAATATAACCATGTAGATTTTGATAATTTTGAGTAGGTAGAAATTGTGTTTTCTAAAGAAGATAGTTTATGGTTGTTAACTTAATAGAAAATAAGTGATGAGTTGAGATAAGGGAACAACTAGGATGAATTTGAAAAGAAAGTAATATTGATATTTTTTGGAGTTTAAGAACTATAAAAGATAAAAGAGGAAGCAACAACATCAATCATTTTAAGGTTATGATACCATGTTATGAATCAAATCAACTAGGAAAAAGAATCTCTCTTACTTTCCATTGATATGTATCAGCTATATATAATACAAGAGATACATGATAAAGACATTAGTTTAGAAGATATACACCATAGCTACTTGTAACAATACAATAAAATTAGCTAATCATTAGGATTTCTATCCCTTACAATCAAAAGCTACAATTGTGTTGAAGATATTGAGGCCTTCACAAAGTTTTTCCTACAAACTAATATGATAGCTTTCCTTACTTGTATTCCATATGAACACCCCACCCATAAACTTTCTTTGGTAAGGCTTAAGAGTTAAAAAAAAAAAAACAAGAAGAGAAAGAAAAAGAATTTTGATCCTTAGATGATGAAGGAAAAAACTTTAGTTTCCTATGAAAATACTTTAGCATTTTGGTTTTGTTAAACATTGTTTCCATTTCTATACAAAAAACTTATTAAGTTCAATATTGAATGTCATTGGATTTTTTTTCCCTTTGTTTTGTTTTATCTCACATGCTTGATGTATTGATTAAGGGTTTGGAGGTTTCAAACTTGGTACTCAAGATGATATCATAATAGGTCTCTAGCTAGTTCTATATCTTATTTGGGCAAGAATATATTGGATGAATGTGAACACCATAATGATAAAGTAACATTTTTTCCTTCATTTTTGTTTTAAGCCTTTTCTAGCCACTTCAGTAAAGCATTGTCTAGAATTGCAATTTCCCTTCAGATAGAATTCATTGTCAAAAGGCTGGAAATAAAAGAGGAATTGAGGTGCTTAGCTAAAAATAGAGGCACTGCAGGCAAGTGAATTTCGCTTGCTTTCTTTTATTAGTCTTTGATTGCTATTGTTGGTACTTTCTTGAGTTCTATTGACAACTCTTCTCCTTCAAAAGTCTTGTATTGAAGAAAGATGTATAAACCTCCCAAGTGAATTTATATTTTGGGCCATTTGAAGGGTGATTGTTAATACCACTTACTGGAGGATATTATCAATAATGACAGCAAGAGAAGAGAAAACAATGCGATATGGATAATCATGTCAACAAGTAGAATGGTGGTTCCTTTCACCAGTAATATTTTAGTTCATGGGCCCTAAAAACCCAAACCTCTACTATAGCAAATAGATAGAGAGAGAATCCAAAATTCAGAGAGAAAGAGAGGCAAGAATACTCTCTTTCGAAGTTTCTTTGAGCAAGATAAATTGTTTTTTTTTTGACAATTAGTAAATTTCTTTTTATCATTTACTTGGATAAACAGATTTTTTTATTGAGTGATGATTACTTATTTAATTGGCAATCACTTGCCTGATTCTACCATAAGTCCAAATAAGCGTCAATTCCGTAGCGGTGGCCTTATATAAAAGCCTTCCGATGACATGGCCCAGGCACTATATCTAGTCTTTTCTTTTTATTGGTTTTTTGAAATACATATATCTTTTCTGTTGCCTCCTTTGATTTGTAGACCAAACGGTAGTTATCATACTCACTAAATTATATTAAAAAAAAACTAAAAAAAAGGCAAAATAGAAGTATTTACAGCACAGTTTTCAAGCGGTTACTAGTAAATTTTGTCTTTTATGCAATTAAAAAAGTGCCTGGAAGGTTACATTCGGCCCAACCATCTATATCTGACCACCATGCCTTCTATTTATGTCTGACCACCGAGCCGGTTCGGCCCAAAATCAGACTAGAACTGGGCCCGAACCATGGCGCCTACTCTGATTTCAAATCGTAATGGACCATAGGAACTTCTCCTAATTCCCGGAATGCATGTGAATCGACAGTTTAACAAATTATATATTAAAAAGATAAAAACCAAAAGGTCAAATGACCATTGAAATTTCAAAATTATTTTTTTTTTCAAAAAGAAAAAAAAAAGATTAAATCGATCTAAAATTGAACGAATGAAAATTAAAATTGACAATTAAATCATACTGAAATCAATCAGTTGAGCAAAAATTGGAATACGCCCGCATTAGATGATTCAGTTGCGGTTCACTCTTCTTCTTGCATCATAACTATTAGCTCAGAACTGAAATTAAGCCGAAACTAAATCGTAGTTAGATCTACTTTTATTTTACGAGACGCTCAAGATGTTTTCTTATCATGTATGACTTTTCTACGTTCGCGCTACATTTCTCGCTAAGAAAGCAAAAATCGAAAGTGGGGGAAACGTTGGTGATCCGAGGAAGGAAGACAGAGAAGAGACATAGTTGAACTAGCGTGTGAATTCCACACATTAAAAAAATAATCTTTTTAAAAAAATTTGAATTTTCTTGTACAGAAATATACAATGTATAACAAGAATAATATAATATGCAACACAAATGGTATAATACACGACAAATACAAAAGAATGTAGAACGAGTTATCAAAACTACATATCTCGTCTTGATGCACATTGAGTCATATTTGTCACACGTTCTCTCGTTCTTATTGCACATTATATGCTTTTTTTGGGGGAAATTTAAGTTTTAGAAAAAAAAGAAAAAATCTTTTGTAATATGTGAAGTCTAACTTGTGACAAGTCTCCCCCTATTCACCTGGTGAAATTCTATGGGGTGCGCTGACACAACAATGCCTCCTTTTTCTTTTTTTTTTTTACTAACTTTCTTAGGTATTCGACGAAACAACTTTGATAAAGTCCAAACACCCCACTCTATACGCTGAAGTTTCGAATGTCATAGAAAGCTTAAGCAACAAGTTCTTCATTTGCTCGATTAGCTTCATTGAGAAGTTATAGATACGACCAATATAATTTTCCATGTTTGTCGACTAATGACCCAAGAAAAGCAGGCGGGCAAAAATCCTCTATGCAAGCGCTGTTTCAACATGCTGCAACTGCGGCCTGTTGCCAATCACATGCATCCATATCTCCGGTGTATATGGCTCCTCCCTCCCCCAATTCTTACATTTGGGTTGAAAAGAACCTGCAATCTTTTAAATTAATCATTTATGGTGCTGACAAGTGACCATTCGATTCTTGTGACCAAAGAAAACACCCTAACACGCTTCTACCAAAACATGGTCAAAAAAGTTTTAATTAAGTCGGTTTCTATGGCTTAATTGAATTGAAAAGAGTTAAATTGACCATTGTTATCAAAGATATGGAAGAAATTTGATTATAATTAATAACAATACAGTGTTCATGATGTGAGGGGGTAATTGATAATTTGATGGACGATAAACAATACCGATTTTTACATTTAGGGTACCTTTATTTGCCTAAAAGTAATTTTTCTGTAGAAATTATTTTTTTGATAAAAATAATTTTTAGTAAAATACATGACTTTTCATTGTTTCATAATTTTCTCAAAATTTTCAACTATGATTTAGAAATTTAACTAATAAATTATATCAATTGTAATTCAAGATTTTCATTTAATAATATATTATGACCACTTAAATACTAAAAATGCTAAATTAGTTTGATTAATAAGTCTTTTAGTGTAATTCATTTCTTTTTTTATTAAATATTTTAATTAGATATAAAATATTATGTTAAAGTTATTACGAATGATGTTTTTGACTTTTTATAAAACCTCATTTCTTCTTAATTTAGAGTTTCTTGAATTAATCTTTATTAAAAATAAAGATTATATTTTCTCCTAATTATTTAAAGGTGATAAATTTCTTACTAATCACTTAATTACTTTTATATAATTTATTATATGCCTAAAATTTGCTCACATTAATGATCTTTGATTAAGATGACCTATAACTTACATCAAATTATAAACAATAATTTTAAATTTAATAATTACTTATATAATTGTAATAAAGCAATTCTATAAATATACAATTAATATTTTATTTAAAAACTCTCATAAATCGTCATTTTGATCAATTTGTTTATCTAAAAACTACCAACAAGTTTACTCATATGTTCCCTACCTTCATGTTTGAAAATGACTAATTTTTTTAAAAGAAAAAATATAACATATATCAGTTTAATAGTTTTTACGGTTGCATCATTTTAATATCATATTAATTAAAAATAATTTTTTAAAAGATAATATTTTGATATTATAATTATCTCATAATTATAATTTTATTTTAATTACTTTTATAAAATTTATTTATTTTATAAATTTTGTCTTTACAATTAAACTATATAAAAGATAAAGAGTATATTTTATATAATAATATGTACGAAAATGTTAAATATCAATAACACTCAATTCACCGGCTACGATATATACATAACATGAGCTACTTATAAACCGGCAGGCATGATAACAATATAATAGTCTACATCAAGGCACTATAAGGGTAAGAAAAGAAATAAAAAAAACGATACCTAGCTTCACATTAGAAGCACTTGAAGAAATGGATAACTTGCAAAACAAGTTGGTGGAACATACACATACCCAATTGATATTTTTATTTTTTTGTTGGCTTACAGACATATGTGCATACTTAAAAATTGTACATGACATAGCTTTTAGCACACTCTACAGTGACACGAGCTAAAATTTCTCTCTCTCTCTCTCTTAGAAGTGAAGCGTCGCAGAATAGAATCAGGTTGCCCCAAAACCACTCTACTTGTAACCTCTTTCTAATTAGCATATATGGAGTCATTCTGGTCAGACTTGTTAATTTATTGTTAAACCTTTCCGATTGAGCCTCTTTCTATATGGCTAGTATTGATTTAATTTGTTAAAAGAGCATAAAATTCTTCATCACTTAAAATAAAGACCTAACATAAGTTGTAATATCTATGGACTTCTTTATCTATAAGTTAGAATTTTTAGATGATGTGAGATTTCAAAGGATTATTTGACATGGTACTCTCTTATTTGCACTTGCTACTTAGTTGTTTGCCCCCTTCTATATCGTCAACCTGGTGTTACTAGAATCTAGTATTTAGATTTGATTTGTTTAAATGTAGTATTGGGCCTAGCACTCATTAAGAGTATGTATTAAAAAATATAAAATTTTATATCATTTATATGTAAAAATTTGATATAATTTATAATACATATAATTTTTTTTACTTATAAAATTAAGTTTTTATGAAAATGTAAGATTTTAAAGAGTTATTTAACATAATTAAAGTATATTAATTTGATTCCTAGTGGTTTAAAAAAAGACCAGAAGTCAGAAGACTTGCATTTATTTTCAGACGCAAGCGTGCACAGGGTACCATAACCAAACTTGACGTCCAAGCAACCCATTTTTATTTCTGGCAAAGGAATTTAATTCTCTTTTTCTCTTCGTTTTCCATCTCTCCCTCTCTCTTTCAACTGTATACAAATCAGTCATAGCAGCAAGAAAAGGAAGACCAGAAGAATTAAATTCTTTTGTCTAACTCGAAGATACATATGGAGTTGGTCTTGCTAATTGGGATTTTTGTGCACAAAAACGTGCCATAGTTCAAAGATTCCAGCTATTTGGGCTGCTCCCCCTTTTTTTAAAAAATATTTTTTTCTTTCTTTCTAGTCGTTTTCCTCCCATTTATTTTCTGGGTTTACCTTGTCATCTTGCTTTCAGTGCCTTGAAACATTCTTCCCGGGAGAGTAAAGCGAAACCAAGAGAAATCAGAGGGAATTCAAGCTTCGGACGGCCATAGCATAGGAGACATGTCATGGTGGAATGATAATTCAGTAGATGATGATCCAAGAGTCATTCAATTGGCGGCAGCCAATTCCCAAGAAATAATTTCTGTTCTCAAAACCAAAAATGATGAGACAAGGAGCCTAAATTGCCCTTCATGTGGCCGTAACATTCAACTCCAAGATCAGGTATATGTATACCCATGCAAAAGCTGCCTTCTTTATTTTATTTTGTTTTATGGGTGTCCTAAACTTATTGCTGTCATTTGGTTTAAGTTTCAATCCTTTTCGGTTTTTGTCTCAGATCATGCTGTAATTTTGGTTCTGGGATATATATATATATAATTGTAGGCTGCTATTCACGACTTGCCGGGGCTACCAGCAGGCGTGAAATTTGATCCCAGCGACCAGGAAATAGTCCAACATTTGGAGGCAAAGGTAATAGCGGATAAGCGCAAACTTCATCCCCTAATCGATGAATTTATCACAACAATAGAGGGCGAGAATGGAATTTGCTACACTCATCCGGAGAAGCTACCTGGTATATCTGTGTGTGTGTGTGTTTTATTTTTCCTGATTGACTATATCCTCGATTGCTTTTAGGTTGTAGCTTTGCATTTATAGCTTGTATAATTGCATTTGACAGGGAAGCAATCACAACACGAAATTTAGAAGGATTATATCTACATCCCTAGTTGGCTACTATTCTTCAGAAAATTCTAATACTTTTTATTTTATTTTATTTTATAGACCATTAATAAACACCGAGCTGGTTCAAAGGTTAATGTTGCTGCTAATTTAATTATGGCACAGCATAATGGCTGTAAAAACGTAAAAGCCACATGAGAGGGTTCATGCCCCTTTTGGCCGACTTATTCTAATGTATGATTAAAGTAAACATCCATGGCTGGTGATACATACTGATCCGCCACTCTCTCACCATCACAGGTCAAGAGTCACATTTGGTTTAGCTACCAAACTGTTTCTTTGCTGCTGCTACACAACCCTTAATTTGCTCACAATTTTCTTTTGCATCCTTAAATTCCTCTTCCTGTAAATAGTAACTTCATGATAAAGCAGCCTATTATTATTCATAATGAATAAATACATGATCCAACCATGTATTACACTGAGAACATCCATTATAGCATATAGTTGGAGATCGCATACAGGCAGAATATACATATCATTTAATCCTATTAATTATTTTAAGAATCATATGCTATTTATTTTTGACTTACTTCTACCAACAATCGGGCGATTCGCTGCGTAAACCTATAGATTGATGGTTGAATTGATTGATCGATAATGAATAGTACATATATAACGATGAGAAATGATTGTTTCTTCCGTAAACATTATTAGTTTCTTATAATGCATGCATGCAGGAGTGAGCAATGATGGCCAAATCCGCCACTTTTTTCATCGACCGTCGAAGGCATACACAACTGGAACTAGAAAACGCAGAAAGGTGCATACTGATGAGGATGGGAATGAGACCAGGTGGCATAAAACTGGCAAGACTAGGGTAGTTGTTGTGGGTGGAACAGTGAAAGGGTTCAAAAAGATTTTGGTGCTTTACACTAACTATGGCAGGCAAAGGAAGCCTGAGAAGACCAATTGGGTGATGCACCAGTACCACCTTGGCAGCAATGAGGAAGAGAAAGATGGAGAGTTGGTGGTTTCGAAGGTGTTCTATCAAACCCAGCCGAGACAATGTGGTTCCACTTCCAACAGCATCAAGGATTCTTTTGACCCAAAACTGGAAAACAGAAGAGAGCATGGCAGTGCAATATCTGAGAGGCAGAGCACAGGCCTTGATAACCATTACTATGGTCCATCCTTTATCTCGTATGGTCATCATCACGGAAGCCATATGGGCAGAGAAGGCCCATCTCATCATCAGTTGATTCCCAATTTAGCTGCTCAACCACGTGATGGATATTCCTTAATCAAATTATCCGCGGATACAAGCAAAGGAAAGCCTCAGAGAAATTAAATAAACCAATTAACGGGGGCACAGATTTCGTAGGGCGGCAATTATAAGAGGTGGGTGCTTGCTGCAGTTGTGGTGTAACATCCACATAATTTATTACGTACTTAAGAGAATTAGCCATTTGGGAAAGGAAAAGGGAAAGATAACGGGAAATAAGAAGGTGGGCGTGGCTTGGTTTTTTTAATTAAAAGATCACCTGCAAGAGTTGTTTTCTTTGGAAGCTTAAGCTTGGATAGGGCATGACACGCTTTTTGATTCCGTAGTTTTAAAGCAGGGAAAAAAGGAGTTGTTGTATATGGTATTATGAATAAGATCGAGGCACATTAATAATACTGGAATATGACGGTGTACAAAATGCACAGCCATGAATTAGAAGACTTCAGAAAGGGAGTCAAAAATGTTACTGACACTTTCTTGTAAACATTGAGCCAGGAAAAAAAATAAAAAGGAGAATGATAGGCAGACTGAAAAACCAGCCACATTCCAGACATGGGAGCTCGATGTCACCTGTGAATAAAGTAATATGTATATACTTCTGCAATTTATTCTCTTTAAAGAAAAAAAATCACGCGATGTGCGTCAAATCTAATAAAATGTACAAATAAGCCGGACTAAATGTGCATGAAAATAGGTAAAAAGTACAAGAAGGGTTGCAATTCATAGTATTGTACTTTTTATCTATCTCCATGATGTATACTTGTACATTTTGGTAGTCTTCGTGCATACATGTTATTAAAAAAAAAAAAAAGGTCAGGTGAGCTCATACATCGTAACTGTATCTCAAGTGATGAAGAGCTATTCTACTTTGCGATTCTTCAACCCTATTCATCCGGTTGGTTTTGTGAAGTCTACGTTGATTTGTCCATCTCCACATGTTCATCTTGAAGACCTACCTTGCATGCCTATATATAGGCTACTTGGATGCCAGGAGGAAAAGATAATCCAAACAAAAGAAGAGAAGAGGGCTGTGAGAGAGCACTTTTTAGGTATAATTGGAATGTGGGTTAGGAGGTATTTGTGAGGGATGGAACATCTTGCATGCTCCCATTCTCTCTCCCCCCTCCCCCCCGCCCAATAATAATAACTTCAATTTAATTTTGGTCGTATGACTAGGTTTTGAGTCTAATTACGTAAAATATCCTGTCTGTGATTTATCTTTCCTCATATGTTTTGTTACAGGTCTATTAATTTCTGAACTCCAACTAATACTTAAGAGATTATACTCTTCAAATGCCGCTATGATGGATTTGATGAATTAGAAACCTAAACTAATTGACCAAGATCAAGCTCTCATGGCTCTCGTGAAATTCAAAAGCTCTTTGTTGGAGATCAAATTTTAATGACCCTAGCAAGATTAAAGTTTCTTCCGTACAAAATCAAGGCTCCGTGGCCCTTGTTGGCGTTAAATCATTTTCTTCCACTCAAGATCAAGCTTGTGCAACACTTGGCAAAATCATGAAGGAGAATTAATCAGAGGACTAATACAGAGATCAACCCCACTTATATATTTTAGATTTTTATTTGTAATTTGTGGTTACATCCCTCATGCCTAACAGTCCTAAGGCACAAAGTTTATAGTTACAAATTTTTGGCATGCCTAATGAGACCTCACCACTTTTCATTATTTCTCTTTTGTAAGAAGTCAAAAAAAAAAGTTAACAAAAAGGGCTAAAAGTAGTTAAAAAAAAAAAAAGAAAGAAAGAAAAGAGAGCTATAAAAGAAGAAGAAAAAAAGAAGGTGAAAATATGTAAAGAAAAAAGTTGAAAAAAGGGGAAAAAAAAGAAAAAAAACAGAAGAGAGAAAAAAAATTGAAAATGCCCTTACGGTCCCAACCAAAAAAAAAAAAAAAAAAAAAACTGTTATCTCCACTAACAAAAAGAAAGCGACTATATTTTTGCCAGCATCAACTATCTTATCAAGTTACATTGACCTGAAAATAGTGGATGAACTTGTTTTTTGCCTCTGTGGCCTTTCAAAATGTTGATATGGAGAACCTTCAATTTACATAGAGGTAGGAGCTCTATCCAAATTCTCTCAAGGCATGGAGGAGTCTACCATCCACTCTAACCAATGACAAAATTTAAGTTAACTGCTTATTACTAAGTTCCATGCAATATCAAGATCTAAGCTACTCCACTAAGTTAAGCAAAGTGGGGACAAAAGAATCATCCACTCCAGTTTTCTATGGAGAATCATACGTTGACATCGATGTTATTGCGGATAGGATAGACAAATTAGAAAATAAAGTCAATATTTTGATGAAAATGGTTCAAAAAAGGATCAACAAGGAGCTTACCTTAAAGGAAAAGTGCCAGTCCAAATTGATCTTGAGATTAGTGAAGAGTGAGAAATCTTATTGGCTTTACTTTAAAAACAACCACTGCTAATACCGTTACAATCGATAAACATCAAATAAGGCTGGCTCAGGTATCACTTTTCACCTCTGTTACCTCATTTCCCTTTGGGTTACCAACAACTCATGACCCAAGAATTCAATGGATGTGGCAACCCTAAACAACACATAGCCTATTTTGTTGAAACTTGTAACAATGTGGGAACTTAGAATAATCTCTTGGTAAAACAATTCATAACTTAGAATAATCTCTTGGTAAAACAATTCATTTGTTCAATAAAGGATAATGCCTTTACTTGGTTCATAAATCTTGAGCTAGAATCAATTGTTGATTGAGAACAATTTTATCGTAAATTTCTTAATAGGTTTTTCAGCACCCTCTAGATAGTAAGGATGATGGACCTTACTGCCACCAAGTAGAGAAAAGGTGAATCTATTATTGAGTACATCAAAGGTGGCATGCACTCGCCTTGGGTTATAAGGATTGACTGATTGAAATTTGGACTACAAAGATTTGCATTGAAGGGATGTACTGAAAGTTACTTTATATCTTGCAAGGCATAAAATCACAAACTTTTGAGGAACTTATGATTTGAGCCCATGACATGGAAGTAAGTATCCAATCGTTTAGAGGTACAATCCCTCTCTTAGATCAATGCAGAGACAATAAGGAGGTCAAAAAGCTTGATAAATCTTGCAAAAGCAAGAAGATGATGGATGTTGATGCCTTATTGGTGAAAGTCAAAGCCAAAGTAAAGACAAGCAATCCAACATTGTCAAGTAAACAAGAAAGGTAGTGAATGACATTAAAGGAGCTGGAATAGAAGAAATACCCATTCCCAGACTTTGATGTCCTTGACATCCTCAACCAACTATTTGAGGCAAACCTTACAAAGCTCTTAGGGCCTAACAACCGAGTGAGAAGTATGAGGTCCATAATCTAAAGTTTTGTAAATACCATTACATAATTAGTTATTTCACTCAAAAATACTTCGACTTGAAGAAATTGATTATGAAACCTGACCAAAACAAAATCATCTTAGAAGCTGATATTGTGACCAAAGCCAATCAAACCACTATCTCTTCATGTATTGCGAGGCTTAACACTACACTAATTGAAATTTTATAGTTTATCCAATTTGGATCCTTTAAGCTTATGCCTTACTAGCTCTTCCAAAATCACAAGATCATTAGGACAGGCCATTCCTCCAATAAAAACTATTAGACTTTGATAATACAACATCAACTATCATGAGATCACAAGATCATGACTAGTTACTCTCTAAGGCCTAAGAGGTTAGTCCTAAACTTTTAAAAAGGGCAATCGTGTCTAATTCACTGTAGACCAAGTGTCATAAAAGTTTATGCCTATCCCAAAATGCCTAGATATGGCAATCCAAATATCCTTATGAAGTCATGACCGATTACCTCAAAGTTTGGCCTCCTTATCAAAATTTAAGGATGAAATTAGTAATGAATGATTGAGATTTGTAAGGAGAACAAAGAAATACAAAGGGATAGAGAAAAATCTAATCCTTTCAAGTTCACTTAAGAACTTAGCTACCTGTGAAAAGCCTGAGGAGAGCTAGACCTTAGTGACCTCTTGAAGATTGTATTAATTATTGAAGTCATCAAGAATGATACCTTTGTGAAGGAGGCAACAACATAATAGGAGCCCTTATCCTTTTTGATTGAAAAAGAAGTCTTTGCAGAGACAAGTCAGAAGAAATAAAAGCACTAGTAGCAAAGATATAATGGAACAAAGGCACCCCTATCTTATTACCTTAATAGATTTCTTTCCCCAAAACGTTTTTACTCAAGCACAAACCATCTCCATTAGCATGGTGTCCCTAACCATTGATAAAGGTAAACATAAACTTCTTGCTTAAGCAAAGGTGGAACAATGTAATGACAATGATAATTTAGAAGAAGTATTTAGAACTCTTTAAAATCTCCCCACAACCCTTGGTGACACTTTGTGTTGTAATCTTTCAAGAGCTTATGAAACCAAGTTAGTATGGCCCTTCGTAACTGAACATAATCTCTTCCTTAAGATGACCTTAAATCAATGAATGATCAAGAAGATTGAATTTACACCATATGCTACTTTACCATCCCATTTTTAGAAAAAGATCCTTTGTTGGGATCCAAACCCTAAAATCAATTGCTCTATGTGTTAGGATATGCAAAAACATCTAGTGATATAAAGTTATGACTAAAAACTGAAGTTCCCTCACAAGTATAAGGGCTTGCCTCATCATGAGATCCTATTTTGATCTTATGTTATGTTTTAAAATCATAACCTTAAGATGGGTAGCCTTTTTTCTCTCTTTGTGTTGATCTCAAACCTAAAGATTAACATGACAAACTTAAACCAAACAACCTTTACATTTAAACGAGACATACTCCTTAGCCCTTCCAAAAATTAATCCAATCCTAATTACTAAACCATTGAAGGGCTTTATTAGGCCATTAAAGATATAATAAAATATGGCTTACTTCTTGAAAAAAAGGTTGATAAAGGGTTTGATCCTAATTCATACAAGCTATTAGTTAAGACCAGGTATGACTTTGCAAATCTAAATGACATGGGGACATTCCTAACAAAAGGCACTAAGGATGCCACTCCTCAACTTTTTAAGTCTAGGCATAGATTATGTTATCAACAAAAATCACTTGTGCAAATGACCTTGAAGAGCTAGACACAATCGAGTGACATGTGTGTCATCACAATCACAGTAACTAACAAAACTGAAGAAACCCTTTTAATAACACTCTGAAGCTTGATATTTTCTTAAATTAAAAGTTTCAATTCAAAACTAGCTCAACTAAGCAAAAAAAAGGAGGCCAAGTCTTCCTTATACCATATCAACAAGAAGGTTGAGTTTGGATTATTAGAAAACAATGTAGAAAAGACACCTTTAATATTAGAGGATAGTGGTCAAACGACCATAGGTGAACTTAAAGAAGTTAACCTTAGCTTTTTGGAGGACCTTTAACCCACCTTCATAAGCATCACATCATATGAAGGGCAAGAATACATTCAAGTATTAAGCCAATATAGGGATGTGTTTGCATAAAGCTACAAGAAAATGTTAGGAGTTACTCCTAAGGTCATGGTACATCACACAATCATAAAGAAAAGTATTTGTCTGGTTAACCAATGTCAACAATGATTTAAAGTAGAACTTATTCCTCAAATTGAGGAAAAAGTGAACAAGCTAATCAATATTGGCTATATTTAAGAGGTCACTTACTAATATGGATTGAGAATATAGTCCTTGTCAAGGAAAGAAATGGGTAGTTATGAGTATGTGTCAACTTTCAAGACTTTAATCAAGTATACCGAAAAGAAAAATTTTCACTGCCTTTAATAGAAATCATAGTTGACGCAATTGATGGCCATAAAGCATTATCCTTTATGGATTGCTCATTTGGTCATAACTAAATTAGAATTGTGCTAGAAATGAATAAGGAACTCATAATATTCTGTGCATTGCAAGGTATGTACTTCTACAAAGTCATGTCTTTTGAATTAAAGAATGTTAATGAAAAGTATCAACAAGTTATGTTGAAAATCTTGAAGATATGCTCTATAAAGAAGTAGAATGTAATGTTGATGACCATGAAATAAAACAAAAATAAAGTAGAGATCACTCAAAAGGTTGTAAAATAATATTTGATAGACTTCAAAAATACCAATTAAAAATAAATTTATCAAAGTGCACCTTCAGAGTTAGCTCCAATAAGTTCCTTGGCTTTATTTTGCAACCATTATGGCATCAAAGTTGACCAATCAGAGGTAAAGGCAATCCTAAAGATGCTTGAACTCAAAAACTTGCATGAGCTATGGAGTCTACAAGGATGATTAACCTACATCTAACATTTTATCTCCAACCTAGTAAGGAGATGCCAACATTTAACTGATTAATGAAAAAGGATATTAACTTTGAATAAGATGAAGCATTAAAGCCTTTGAAAGCATAAAGAAGTACCTTTCAAATTTACTAGTCTTGGGTGCTCCAATCTAATGAAAATTATTGATTTTATACATTGTTGCACGAGAAGAATCCTTAAGAGCTATAATTGCATAAGAAAATAAATAAAGAAAGGAGGTTGCCTATATTATCTAAGTAAAATGTTGAAGTACTCACCCATTGAGAAATCCTACCTAGTGTTTTTTTTCACCATTGACAAGCTGAAGTATTACATCTAGGCTCATACAATTTGCCTTGTCATAAGAGCTTATCCTATAAAATACATTTTGTCCAAATGAGTTTTATCTAGACAACTTACAAGTGGATAGTCATACCAAAGAGTTATGATATTGTCTATATTTCTAAAAAGGCAGTCAAAGGGCAAGCTTTTATAGACTTTTGAGTAGATCATCCTATCTTATTTGATTGGGAGTTTATAAATGATCTTCTTGATGAAGAAGTCTTTTACACCAATATACTAGCACCACAGATGATGTACTTTGATGGTACTATAAGATGGGATGATGTTAATGTTGGAGTGGTGTTCATTACCCCTCAACATCAAAAGTTATCTGACATCTTTGTCTTTGGAGATTTATGCTTGAATAAAGTTGTTGAATACCAAGTGCTAATCATCAACCTCCAAATGGCTAATAACATAAAGATTCCCATTTTAGAAGTTTATAGAGACTTATTACTCATCATCAACCAATTCTTTGGATTATTTGATATTAAGAAAGTGGATCTCACATTGTATTATTGAAATGCTCAATAGCGGATGGAGTAATTTGAAAGCATTATCTTGGAACATGTCCCTTGGTAAGAAAATTCTTTAACAAGCATAATAGGTAATTTGGCCCCATCATTGGCTAGGTTAGAAACTTAAAATGTGGTACTTATTGTGTGTTAAATGTGGGTTGTGCCACAAGATGATGACAAAGATAGTAAAATAGCAAATTTCATATTTATCCATCTTGTTAAGTACATTCTAATGTCTGTGTTGGATACCAGTTTGAACCCAAGTTACATAACAACATTAAAAGAATGGGGTATTATTAGCCAATAATGGTACGTGACTTAATAAAGTACACTAAGACTTTCCAAACTTGTCGATTCCATGAAAACTACATATATCAACCATTAAAGTCATTGTATCCAACAGTAACATCGTGGCCTTTTAAAGGGTAGAGCCCTAACTTGGTTAGACCTTTGCCTAAGTACTCCTTATGCCATCTTTAGATACTCACAACTACATATTACTTGTTGAAAAGGGTTAAAGCAACCCCACTCAAGGAAGTAAAAAAGGAGCATATCATCAATTTCATTCACACTCATCTAATCTATCATTCTAGAATTCCTTAGTTTATCATTATTGATAATAAGAAACAATTCTACAACAATTGGATGAATAAACTTTATGAGAAGTTTAACTTAAGATAATATAAGACTTTCATATATAACATCCTTGCTAATGATGTGGACAAGGCATTTAAGAAGACATATAATTTATTATAAAAGGTGGTGTCTAAAATGAAAAAATATTGGCATGATAGAATTTTGGGGTATAGTGGGCATACTACACAACTTATTAAAGAAGGCCTCACTGAGGAGGAAATGCATGGTTGTAGTTTGAGCAATTAAAAGCCTTAGATAAAAAAAAGAATCTAAGTACAACATCTCAAATGCTACCAAGCTTCATTTACTAATTTCTTTAACCTTAAGGTTCATTCACGATTATTTCAAGTAGAGGACTTAGTTATCCTCATGTGATGACTCATCAATTTAAAATATTGTACTAAGAACAAACTCACTCCCAAATGGGATGGACCCTATCTAGTGTAAGAAGTTTACACAAATAATGCTTACATGCTACTTTATCCAGAAGACATTCAAATTGGCCTAATCAATGACAAGTTCTTTTATAATTATTACTTATAAGTCTTTAAGAACAAAAAATAAAAACTCTTAACCTGCAAGAGTAAAAATTATGAATAGCACACCAAAAAAAAAAAAAAAGTTGCAAATTAAAAGTAAAGGTTTGATCAGCTTTTTAACCTTTACACTCCATACTCATCACATCTCTATTCTTAACCTTATCTAACTTTCCTCTAAGCGAAAAGAATGGTGACACTATCTTAGATAACATCAAGACAAAGTCAGAGCAATTACGAATGTTAGTTGACATATACTGTAATAGTCCCAGCATCTCAAATCTAACAACTCACTTTATGATTCCAACAACATGATGTTGTTGAGCCAAGGAATATAGACTTTTGGTTCCAAAACTGGAGGTAGAGAGAAAGGTTAGCTTTCATCTTCGCAACATGTCTTACTCCCAGCATTGCCATTGTCCTTATGATGGACCCTACTAACATTGCTTCTCCTTTAAATGTTGTCATTGATCCTAGCTCTATTGTAGCCACTACAGTCATTTCTCAAAACCATTTCAACCATTATCACCAAGGTCATATGGTAGATTACACATACTAGCTTCCAAGGTTTTACTCATTAATGTATGGTAGGTTTAGTGTTGAGTAAGAATTCAACTCTTCTAGTCATTTATACTTAGAGGGTTGCCGTCTAATTCATGAATAAGATAAGTAAGAGACCCTTAAATTAATTGAAAAGACACACATTGTGTCCTTAATGACTTTTGTGGCATACATTATTGCTTTAACTTTCATAATACACAGTGGTGACTTGTCTTTTGTACTATTTTAATGGAAGGAAATGAAGAGAGGGGTCCCTTTGGCTATATATGGTCCATCTTCTCAGGTTGTGAAAGTTGCACTCATTCCCTATTTCCTGCTTGATTTGATTCGATCCTATACACTAAAGTACCGTAGAAGAAGATGGCTAACCACTTTGCTTCCTCTTTCGAGCAAACCTAAAGCCCAATATTCAAGCGGGTGTGTGTGCTTGGCAAGAATACCATGGGAAGACGAGACACCAACATTGATGTTGCTCTCAAGTTGGGAAGAGAGCTAGTCGCTGGAAGGATGGATCTTGTTTATGGAGGAGAGACTTTGGATTTCCTTAAACTGGTTGCCAGCATCATCTATAGCACAGAGTGCTGCATGTTTGGCTTTACCCTCAGACCACTTCTTGAGGAGAAAATGATTCCCAAATTAAGGATTGTATCTGACTTGCACCAAAGAAAGACAAAGATAGTTTGTCACGTTGATTACTTCATTGCTTTTCCTAGGGAATATGCAACCATGGATGTACTCCTAGAAGCTGTCAACTGAGCACAATTAGGCATACGCGTAAAGCCCGTAGGCTCGTTAAATATTGATGATTATTTCGATGATCTCCTTACTTTCATCAACAAAGCCATTAAGGAGGATTTCATTATGCCATCTCAGAAGGACCTAATCGTCCAAAGTTCTAGTGCAGTCGATCTTATTAGGAAGTTGGAGAGATGCAAGCCAACACCCGACAGTGACATCCCAAAAGAGTTATGGGAAAGAAAGCAAGAACCATCCTAATCAGCAGTTCATAAAATGGGCAAACAAGCCACAAAAACTTAGAAGCCTTCAAGAGCCTAGCTCGTGAAATCTTGAGCATCATGTCTCTCCTTAAGCTGCATATGTCATAACGGGAGTATAAGTTCTAGAAACAACCCATCATTCTATATTCTAAGCTGAACTTCAAGCCTCTGTTCAAATTGTGTCACAAGCTTCGCACCACACCAAACTTTGAAGTGGGGGCATTTGTAAACATTAAAAAAAAAAAAATAGAGATATCATTTGTTGAATTGTGTCTTGAAGTCCCCGTTCCTTGGTCATAATATCAAGTGATAAAGAGCTAACCTACATTGTGATTCTTGAAACCAATCCGTGCAATTGGTTTTCTTAGTCCACGTTCATATGCCAATATCCATATGTTCATCTTCAAGACCAACCTTCCATGCCTATATAGAGGCTACTTGGATGCTTGATGAAGGAAACAATCTTGGAGGAAAACATACTCCAAACAAAAGAAGAGAAGAGAGTTGTGTGTAAGTGAACTTTGGGTGTATTTTGGGTGTGGGTTGTGAGGTATTTGTGAATAATGAAACATCTTGTATGCTTCCATTCTCACCCATAATAATATCTTCAATCTATTTATGCTCGCATGCGTAGTTTTGAGTCTAATTATGTAAAATACCATGTCTATCTTTTATCTTTCTTATTATGTTTTGTCACAGGTCTATTAATTTCTAAAATCCAATTAGTACTTAAGAAATTATGCTCTTCAGATGCTGCTAAAACAGATCCCCTGAATTGTAAACCTAAGTACTAATTGATCGAGATCAAGGTCTCGTGGTCCTCGCGCAATTAAAAAGCTCTTTGTTCAAGATTAAACTTCGATGGCCCTCAGAAGATTAAAATTTCCCATGTACAAAATCAAGCCTCAACAGTCATTGTTAGGGTCAAATCACTATCTTCTGCTTAAGTTCAAGCCTGTGCAACACTTAGGAGAATTAATCATAGGACTACAACAAAGATTGACCCCACTTATGTATTTTAAATTCTTATTTGTAATTTGCAGCTACATCCCACGTGCCTAACAGTCCTAAAGTGCGAGGATTGCAACTACATTTCTACCTGTTTTGTCTTGATTCATCTTTCATAATCAACCAGCCATTAATGTGCCCAACAAAGGTGTACTATAACATTTTCTTTCATTAATTTATATGACATATGTTTTTCCAATGATGTTTCTTGCATCATATTTGCACTCTAGTACCTCTCATCTCATTCAATGTTGAAAAATAAAAAAATTTTAAAACATTAAGAGTTTAAGACTGTAATCACTAACTATGCCTGCAGTCTATGAGGTGAGTATCCTCGAGATTCTATGAAATGATTTTGTCAGCTTCTTTTATAGACTGTAAATAAGAATCAAAAAGCCATCAAAGAGCCTCTAGCATGTTTATTTATTCTCGGATAATGCTTGGAACATATGGTCCTTGTGGTGTTAGAACGGTCTAAAATAACGAGAAGTGAGAAGCAATAAAGCTTTCATAATCAGCTATCGTTGTCATTTTAGAATTATATCACATTGCAAAGGATTACTAAAGTTGTTCCCATAGCTATCCAACCTAGTCTCCAAAATTTAGTAAAATAAAGGTTAAGTAGAGAGTTACATCTTTCGTTTCCAGCATGATACCAAAAAATTGATAGTTATAATGTTGCAATTGATTGTTCCTTGTTGAGTTCATTTTTCATGGTAGCTGCAAAAAACAAGCGTCTACAGGAATTATGGCAAAATTATGAAAATGTCAAAATAAGTTTGTGAGAAAATTCGAATGAATGAGTACTTTCGTTATCTATAATTAGATACTATTTTTTATGGTTCATTAAAAAGTTCCTTGGACCCTAAGTTATACAATGGAGTTAGTTTTCGCCATTCTCACTAATCCCACATGCTCTTTCCTAAGATTAAAGCTTGAAACTTTAAGAATAGAGATCTAAGTTCCAACTACTATGGTGTCCTATAATTAGGTCATAAAGATAAGATTTCTATTAAACTACAAAGAGAAGAATTGCATTGATTTTATTCATTATCTTAAACAAGCATATATACTCAAGATAGAGAATATGGGCTGATGCTTTTACGGTACAAAAATATACAATATAATTCTGAAATTAAGTGTAGGAAATTATATTCTTGAAAGCCAAGTTTCCATCCGAAGATTGCTGAGATCCTCCATTGTACGAAGATTGCGGAGATCCTCTATTATGCCCTCGGAAAAGAGGCGTGGTGTCAAGGACGTCGATCTTGAGAGATTGGGCCTGATGTTGTGCACGACACAGTGGCTTAGTAAGAGAATCGGCAAGCTGGTCAGAAGAATAAACATGAACTACACGAAGTCGTCGATTCTAAACCTGAGAACGTACAAAATAAAAGTCAACACTAATGTGCTTCATACGGCTGTGGAAACCGGGTTGTGGCAAAGATAAGTTGTCCCAACACTATCACGGTAAATTGTAGGAACAATGGGTGGATGGAAGTGAAGCTCACGAAGCAAATTTTGTAACCAATTGATGTCCGCAACAGTGGCCGCAATAGCTCGATATTCAGCTTTGGTAAGAGGAGTGGGCAACCATGCATTGCTTCTTCGAAGACTAGCTAATAGGAGTATCACCAAGGTAAACAATATAGGCAGTAGTAGAGGTGCTATCATCAGAGTTGCTAGCCCAATCAGCATCACAGAAAGCATAAAGAGTGAGAGAACTACGGCGGAGTAAAATGCCATGGTTGATAGTCTGCTTGAGGTAACGAAGAACCCGTTTAGCTGCTGACCAATGAGCATTAGTTGGACTATGGATAAACTGAGAAAGCCGATTGACAGCAAAGGACACATCTGGCCGAGTAAGAGA
The DNA here is from genome assembly GCA_023213295.1 of Bruguiera hainesii. NCBI lineage: Eukaryota > Viridiplantae > Streptophyta > Magnoliopsida > Malpighiales > Rhizophoraceae > Bruguiera > Bruguiera hainesii. Next base: position 2,873,510 of record JAHOYR010000005.1, read on the forward strand.
GAGATACTGAAGAGCGCCAATGACCTGACAGTATTGTGTAGCATCAATAGGCGAAGAACCATCATCAAGACACAGTTTTTCTGAGGTAGAGAGAGGACTATGAACACCTTTAGCATAGACCATATTATTATTTTGAAGAAGATCAGCAAAATATTGTGGTTGAGAGAGAACAATGTCGTCCTTGTTGGGGAGAACCACAACGCCAAGAAAGAAGTGGAGATCACTGAGGTCCTTGAGGGGCCCAGAGAAATGATGACATAGCCAGACGACCATCATCATTACCAGTAGTAACAACGTCGTCAACATAAACTAGAAGTAAGACCAGTGCTTCCACATGACCCACCTCTCCAGAAGCACCATTCGCCAATCAATCCATTTCTGCAACTAATGCGCTGGAACTAGGCCAACATAACATCGAGAAAACTGGAAAACTTTGCCGCTCCACCTGCAATCTCTGACGTAAAACCAGTCTAGAAAGAAATGTTGGCGTCCAATCTGTCAATTTCCACCGTCAACGGGCTGGTTTACTGCCTCGACGTTGCCGTCCCCCACGTTTCCTCGTTTGTGCGATGCCGCCCATCACCGCCCCTCATTACCGGCCAAAACGCATAACGGTGGAGTCACCGTAGTATGCTCTGCTACTTCCTGCTCCCAACACTCTTCACCAACGTTGTTGATGTACACATCAAAGCCACTAACCACAACACTTCTAATTCTTGGCGTCAACGTATTTCGTTTTTGGCTGAGGGTTTTTTGCTTCTTCTTCTTTTTTTTTTTTCAAATTTTTGATATTTTTAATTTATTAAAAGAAAATCAAAAGAAAGTGAAAAAAAAAAAGTTAAAGAGAAAAAAAGGGTAATTTTAGTTTGTTTCTAATCTATTCTAACATAAAAAAGAATTTAAAAAAATAATAATAATGAAGTCAAGGATATCACCACAGTCCAAGTTGACCTCCAAGCCCATCGATATAAAACCAGAGTTCATAGACTCAAAAACCTTGAGTCTAGCTTGAATGTTCTCAAGAACCAGTCGGCAAAGATGTCTATTCTGAAGAAAGTGATGAGAGGAATCTTGAAACACTTGGACATAACACTATAATCAGAATATGAGAACCCAATGGATTCCGGTTTGCTGATATGTTTATTAATACCCAAGGTTTGGAGTCACAGTCTAACGATCTTCTCACCGAAGATGTGCTAGAAATACCACAATCAGAACTGTTAGATGAAGCTGCTCAGGTTGATACGGAAAGAACGATAAAAGTGACTTTGCCTACAAAAGCTAATACGGCGGATGACAAAACTGTTGCTACTTAGTCTTCTACATCGGTTCTTCTCAATGAAAAATCTGCCAAGTCGGATGTGAGAAATGGTGTTGCACAGATTGTGGAAGACATATGAGGTTTCAATTTTCAATTTACTGAGTAGAGTTCATGAACTTTATACTGTTTCCATTGCAGCCAACTTTTCCAAAAATATTTTCTCAAGTGTGAAACAAGTATTTTCTTATTCTCCAATATTTCGAAAGGGACAGAATGACAAGAAATAAAGAAAAAGAATATTTATTATTTAGGAATTTATTGATATTCGGTATTTGTTATAATTCAACATGTGACAACTACTAGCATAGGTATTTTACTAGGTTAGATATTCTCTTACTGAGTTATTCTCCTGGTTATTTAGCGATTTTTCTTGGTTCTACTCTTATTTAATTTTAGTTCTCTTGATGTTATGCCATTAGATGGAGACTGTTATGATTGTTTATAATTGGCATTGAATACTAATTTTTTCAACGGGTATTGATTCTCTTTTATTTTCTAGTGCTAATTCCCATGTGTTTATGAGAGGATTTTCATTGTTTTATGTATTTCAAGTAGAATTTAGCGTTGTTTTTCTCTTTTATCTTCTAGTTTCGTTCTAGTCCTACATCAATCGCTCCTCCACCAGCCTACGCATCACCAACCTCTGTCGTTTTAGCTTCATCACATTCAAGTTTAATTTCGTCAAGCCTAATAGTGCAATGGTCTGCAGGGCAAAGAAGGGCGTTAAGAGCCTGACGAGCGTGGATTTAAAATATACTAAGGTAACAAAAAAATGTTAGATTATCAGGGACGGGATTGAGGTAGGGTCAAGGATCTCTGTCGAGGATGAGGATGATTTTGTAGAGTCCTTCTAGATTTAAAATATAATAAAACAAAAAAAAAGATTAAATTATGAGATACAGGAATGGGGGAGAATTAAAGATTTCTAGCCTCGAATCTCTGTCGGGGAAGAGGATGATACTGTAGAGTCCGTTTTTGTCAAAGATTGGGAGCAAGAATAGGTTTTTAAAGATTTGAAAGAAAAAAAGGGATATATGAAAAATTAGTTCTAAAATTTTATCAATTTTTACAATCAAATCTTAAGTTTTTTTTTTAATATTTTTATTTAAATTTTATATTTTTTAAATTTATTTCAAATCGATCTTTCTTTTAAAAAATATAATAAGAATCAAATATAAATTATTAATAATTTAATCATTTTTCATTTAAAAAGGACTAATTTAAAAAATATATAACTCAGATAAAAATACATAAAAATTAAATATTTAATTATAAAAATTTAAAATTAATTATTTGCATATCCCAAAAAGAAAATGAGATGATACATTCCGTACTTATCCTACCGTCTAACCATTCCTAAACTAGTCAACGAACAATTCGTCGTGGAATAAAAATATTAGAATTGTGGCACTAGTGCTAACGAGGCTATCTACATTAATCTTCGATTGAGTTTGAATAGGGTGTTGCCTACGACTTTGCTTTCTAATCTGAACGCCCTTGCTCCTAAAGGATTGGACTATTAAATTCTTTCTGGGAAGGGGAAATGGGCAAAAGCAATAGAAAGCGAGTAAGACAATGGCTGACACAGTATCCCTCAGTCAATTCTCTATAATCTATATATATACTAATTTTGTGACAAAAGACTGCCAAGTGGTGTAGCTAATTGCTTTTTGGAGCTCATTTCAACATCTTCTAGAATTATTTCCTTCAATGTAATAAATTCTTAAAATTCTACCCAATTTATTTGATTCTTTTCTATTCCAATAGAAACTCTTCACTGTGTGAAAGGATACAAACATTTATTTGTAGCGTGTCTATTAATATTTTTCATAATTTCTTTTCAATTCTTTGGTATTACACAGATTCACTACCTTCTAGGATTCAATGGAACGATTTGCATAATCCACCAACTTCCTTTTTTCTTTTTCCCTGGAAGAATTTGAAGAGACATACATGTCTTATTATGCACTATCCTGAATTTATTTTTATTTATAAATCCAGACCTACGAGATGTCATATTTTTGTTTTAGTTGTTCTTAGTTTTATCTCTCTCGTAGTTGCCAATTTGATAACAATTAAATCGCATCTTAAAAAAAATTCTCCTATAACTCAAAATTATTGAGCTTCCATCATAACTATCCTTCATTAAAGATGATCACATATAATTTGTAGAAAAGAAGACACATTCCTTAACAAATTGGGGTTAGATTAGTGAAATAGATATTAATGTTATTAGTCAAAGGGACATACATATTAATAAAATCCCAATTGCCTATTCTTTGAACTCAATAGCCTGCAACTGGAGGCTTGGCTTCGATTTGCGTCGATTGGAAGTAAGTCTGAGTGTAGCTTTGGTCTCTTTCCGATGGCTGCTTCCTGTGGATTTTCAAGTCATCTTTTACCTTTTATTTTTCGTACCATTAAATTAATAGAGGAGAAAATTATAAATGTGATTGCATGTATATTTTTTGCCATAAAAAGTTGTATTTTTTGCCATAAAAAGTTGTATAGAGTTCTTTCACAAGCTATCTAAACTGATTGTTAGGTAAACATCTTATAAGATGTGAGATGAAAGTTCAAAACATATTTTCAATCCAAGTTAGATGCTTTAATTTATTTGGTATGATTAATGTTAAACATCATGAAACAATCCATCCCGTCCTACTGAAGAAAAAGCCAAAAAAGCAAAATGTCCTGTTATCCACCTCAGCAACTACCTCAGTAAGGATGGTAGTATCCAGATATGTTGAGATGAAGTTTTTCGTGATGTTTGGCACTATTCATTTGGTGTTCCACAAAAATTATCAAAAATCATTTATCCCCTGGAAGATGGTGATATTTTTGGACATATAGCTAGCAAAGATCATTCTTGATAATGTTATGTCGAAGGAAAACACTCTTTGGTTGGTTTATTAATTCTTGCATTAGGTGGTAACTACAAATGTTCTTAGTGTCATTTTTTTTTTTTATTTTCTATGATAGTTTAAACATGGAGAAAGCCTATGATCAAGATTATTAATCATAATCAAATTCATTTGATTTTATGTATGATCTTTTTTGTTTTTGTTCTTAATAAAAAATATATATATATATCGGTGCATTGCACAGTATGATATCTAGTTTATTCGTAACTCTCAAATCTCCATCACCACCAAAGGTCCAAAGCGAAACAGCAATGCAGAAAATGCTATGGTATGGAAAATACACCCATTCTCGCTCTCTACTAATGCAGAAAATAATATAAACAACAGAAATTTTTATTGTGTAGCAAATACATCAACTCTTGTTTTCAACTAATTAAACGAGATATTTATTTTAAATATATTTCTAAAATGTGGGTTCTCTATTTAGGGTCCAACGAAGTCGGCTGCGTGCTTGCCATATCCATTTAGATAGGCGCATCATGTACCATTCTTCTGAAGTGTTAGTGTCGAATAAGGAAAAATTTGAACCTAAACCTTTTTAGTTTTAAATGTTGAAACGTTTTCAATTTAGTTGTAAATGTTTGGATTCCATTTTAATTGAGGATCAAAGATAAAAAAATGTTCAAACTATTGAGTTCACATTTGACCTCATAAAAAATGAATAAAATAATTAAAATACGCACGTTGGGTGTATTTCTCTCCAAAATCCCTTTCCCAAATACCTAACCCCTGAATTTAACCCTAGTATTTCCTTTATCCCATTTTTTTTTCCAAATTTTTCATAAAAAAGGGAAACTTTTGAAATTTTGTAAAAATTTGGATTTTGTTTCCTCTCTCTAGACTATCTTCTCTCCCTTCTCTGTTCTCGTTCTCTCTTCAATGTGTCCTCCTTCTCCTCTAGACTATCCTGCAATCCCTCTCTCTAGATTGGAAGTGAGGAGCCCATACCCAAAGTTTCTTTCAGTGGCTGCACTAAAGCTTCCTTTCTTCGCCACTGCAAGGCCTCACACCCTCGATCTTTTTGCACAATCGAGGCCTCCCTGCCTGCAAATTGACCAAAACATAATTGGTGAATAAATAATATTGCAAGTACAAATGTGTACGAAGAACATGAAAACATGGTTAAATGGTTGGGGTACTTTTAGCCCCAATTGGATGTCGCCAAGAAGTTGTCATTAACTAATTGTGGTTTGAAAGTGGTAATTAAAGAGGGAGACCAGATGAGTTGAGAGAGTAGCAATTTGGGGAAAAGCTAGGACTAGAATGGGGGCGGAGTATTTGAGGAAGAGATTTTGGAGGCAAATACTCTCTCACCTGCATATTTTATTCTTTTATTTATTTTTTTTATAGTTAATATACGAATTTAACGATTTGATTTTTTTTTTTTTGCTATTGATTGTCTTTAATTAAAATGGAATTCAAATGTTTTGAAATGAATTGAAAATATTTAAAGGCTTATTACTGCATTGCAAAATATAGGAGGTTTAGAATTTTATTTTGACTTATTCCTTTGTAATGTTAATCAAATTTATTTTCTTAATTCTTTGAACTTTGCATAATTGTTGTTTACTATATTTACTCATTTTTTTAAAGTGTAATAAACACGAGAAATCTATTGTATCATTTTTGTTTTTTCAACTAGGTCTCCCGATATAGAACACATTTAAACTACTCACTCGGTGTTCTCCTTTTTTTTTCTTCGATCTTTCACTACTTCATTCATCTTTTTGGCTTCAACTTTCAGAGTGCTTGAATTAATCACAATCTTGCATGCTTACTATCAATGAAAATGATGACTTATCTTGATTTAACTTTAATTTTTTTACCAATTACTCAATTTTCATTAATTATAATCTCTCCATTAATTACTTAATCTCTGTCAAATATAATTTCTTTGCTAATTGTTCAATTTTTGTCAACTATAATCGCTCTACTAATTGCTCAATTTCCATTAACTGTAATATCTTCACTAATTGCTCATCAATTAAAATTAATTCTTTCTAAAGAGAAGAGATTATAATTGTATCTCACGTTAATAACGTAATTTTAACTTGCACTATAAAAAGACATTACACTAACTGATAAATGGCCAAAAATCATGTACAAAATTCCATCAATAAAATACAATTTAATCATTGGTAATTGCCACCTTATTTCATTTTGTTAGTTTATTGTTTTTACATGGTATCGGAGTCATCTCTTGCGAAAGTATAAATGTCAAAACAATCAGATTAACCCATTACATCATCTTTTTCAAATACAAACCTCATCAAAAATATTATCCCACTATGTCCTCTTATCTCTCTTATAGGAGGTTCATTCAGATTAATCACATGTTCTGCAGTTGATATCAAATTGAATGGAGATAATTACATTATATGAAAGACACTTCTCCTTCCTTTTCTTAGGACCAGTCAGCTCTTGTTATTTGTGGATAGAACCAAATCATGCCTTCCACACATTATTATTGAAATTGGTGAGAATGGTGTCACCAAAGTTTACTAAATCTAGCATATGAAATATGGTTTAATCGTAATCAAATTGCCTTGGGTTGGATTCTCAATTCTATAGCTGATAATATTGTTACACAACTCTCTAATTTTGGGACTTTAATAGTTATATGGTCTTTCTTGGCTCAATTATATGCAACACACAATATTGCTCATGCCATACATCTATGAATGCAACTCTAAACTTTCTGTAAGGGAAATCAAACGATCACATACTATCTATAATAGACAGCCTTTTTTGTTGATCAATTTACCTTAATTGGTGAAAACATCTTCTCATAAGAATACCAAAATTAATTTACCTTAAATGACTCTTGAACGATACAAGGTTAGATTAGTCATAAAAAACTTTCATCAACAATAAGGAATCAACTATAATGAAATCTTCAGTCTAGTGGTTAAACATGTCACGATTTGCATAGTTCTCTCGATTGCATTATTTAGGGGTTAACAACTGTGACAACTCGATGTTAAGAATGTCTTTCTCCATGGTCATCTAACCGAAGAAATATTCATGAATCAACCTTTAGGTTTCGTTGATCTCGACCATCCTTATCTTGTCTACCATCTAAAATTATCTTTTTATGACCTAAAATAGGCACCTCATACCTGACACAAATGTCTTAGTAATTTTCTCATCTCCGTTAGTTTTGTAGCTTCTCCAACTGTAATTTTCTCATCTCCGTTAGTTTTGTAGCTTCTCCAACTAAGTTATCATTGTTTATACTGCATACAACATACAATTCAGTATCTTCCTGCTCATCTATGTTGATAACATTATTCTTACAGAATCCTCTACAATACCATTGTCTGTTCTTTTAGAAACTTTATAAAATGAATTTGCTATCGAAAACTTGGGTGAACTCAATTATTTCCTTGGGATTAAGTTATAACACACTTCAAATGATATTCTTCTTCATTAGGCAAAATATATAATTGATCTTCTTACACAAGCAAAAATGTAGGATGCAAAACTTGTCACTACACCCTGTGTTGTTGGCTTCAATATTCCATCTATCCATTGTGGTGAGCTATTCTTGGATCTAACACTTTATTATAGCATTATGGGAGCATTGCAGTATCTTACTCTTACTTGGCTTGACATTGCCTTTGTTATTAACACTACTTGTTAGTTTATGCATGCACCCACGAAGATCCATCAACAATTTGTCAAATGCATATTGTGCTTTGTCTGTAACATGCAACACCATGACATCCTTTTTACCCACAACAATAATTTTCATTTGCATGTTTTTTCAGATGTAGGTTAGGCTAAAAACCATGACACTAGAAGATTAGTTGGCAACTTCAGAATATTCCTAGGCTCCAATCTTATCTTGTGGAGTTCCCATAAATAATGAATAATCACTTGGTCTAGCACATATGTTGACACGACTATTAAACTCATTTGGATTGAGGTTCACTTACATGATTTTGGTGTCTTTTGGTAAGACCCTCTGGTTCTTTGGTGTGACAACATCTCTGTCATCTATTTGATAGGGAATCCCATTTTTCATGCTTGAACAAAACACATGGAAATTGATTACCACTTAGTACGAGAATAAATTGTCAAAAATCAATTGCATGTTCGATACATCTCCATTATAGACCAACAAATTGAAATCTTCATTAAAAGGCTCTCTATAGCTTGCTTGTGACTTATATAGTCCAAGTTTACTATATGTGCTACCACATTAACTTGTGTGGGGGTGTCGAAGGAAACGATGACGTGTTCTGATTTAACTCTAATTTCTCCATCAATTACTTAATTTTTATCAATTATAATCTCTCCATCAATTTTTCAGTCTTCGTCAACTATGATCTCTCTACCAATTACTCAATTTCCATTAACTACAATCTTTACACCAATTGCTCAATCTCTATCAACTACAATCTCTTTACCAATTGTTCAATCTCTATCAACTACAATCTTTTCACCAATTACTCAATTTTTATTAACTACAATCTCTCAATTAATTGCTCACTAATCAAGACTAATTCTTTTCAACAAGAAGAAATTATGATTGTATCTCACATTAATAATATAATTTTAACTTGCATTAACTTGCATTATAAAAAGATATTAAACTGCATAATTGATAAATGACCAAAAAGTATGTACAAATTTCATCATTAAAATACAATTCACTTATTGACAATTGTCACCCTATTTTATTTTGTTAGTTTATTGTTTTCACACTTACTATATAGCTTTTGTCTATTGATACCTAAATGTGTTACCTAATAACTCATAAGTTTCTTCCATCAATAGCCTAAATAGATAAAAGTCTCAATACATGGATGGGGCCTTGATGTATTGTGCTAATGGGTGTGGGTCTCGTGTAGAATCTGTGCACCTTTTGGTTTCTTTCTTAAAAAAACATACCATTGGCAACAGACAATGCAACAAACAAAGTATAATGCGCAACAAGTAAATGTGCATATAAGAACTTTTTGATGACTTTCGATTTTTTATCACCCATAGGTGCACATTTTAAGTGCTCTGTTACCCATCTTATATTCTTTTAAAAGAATAAAAATAAAAAGTATGCAGGGCCTATCTTTGTCCATGCCTGCTACATCACAGGCCCTGTCCATCTGTTTTCTCCAAATAAAAATATATTCTTACTAGAAAAGATATTTGTTCAATACAATTATTTTAGAAAATATTTCTTTATCTGTAATAAATAATCGATAATTCTATGGTACTAAAGTGCTTTTGTTCAAGCAATGTCTTTAATGCTTTGGTTCAAAGAACATCTTCAACTTGTCTAATTTACTTGATTTTTTTCCTTTTTATTTTTTTAATTCTTTTTGTTTATGATATTTGTGCCAACGTCATGTTGGCAAGATAACGTATTCTTTAACTAATCTTGGACGACATATTAGATTTGATACTAAATGTAAAATTCATAATATATTTGACAAAAATAAAAATTCCTTTTAGATTTAGAAAAAATTGAAAAATTTAAGATATTTTTGATAATTAATACTGTATATAAAGACAAACTGTCTAGCTATTATACATTGTTCAAATAAAAATGTGATTCGGTTGCGTCGAGTTCAAATTTGGGATGCATTTTTATCAAGGTGGACAAAAAACAAAAAAAAAAAAAAGAAAAGAAGAATTGTTAACATCAGCAGCCCATGGGCCCATATGATGAAAAGACTACGGCAAGTTGGCCATAAGAAGCTGGCAGATGCAATTCATCAACATGGCATTGATTTTTCTTTTTGTTTGATCTTGTAACCCTATAAACACGGGACATCGCTCTGAAAAAAGAGAAAAGAGGAGAGAGATGTAGGTGTAGAAGTTAGGAGAAAAAAAAAAACCCCGGTTGTTAAAGCTTGCTGTTTTCTTTAATCCTTAATACTTCAGGAAATATTGTTCAATTGTCGTTAATGCATAACCTCTATATATATATATATATATATATATATATATTTAATCTCCGATTTTTTTAGCAATTTTAAACACTAAACTTTTGTACTTTCTGAACCAACCCCGGAATTTGGAATTATGGAAAATTTACTCAAAATCAAATTCTAACTATTATTATTATTATTATTATTTATTTTCCCACAATTTACATTTCTAGCCTTTTACCTTTCAGCAATTTACGATTGATGCACTTTACATTTTAGTAATTTATCTTTATGCAAGTTGCTAATAGTAATAATAATAATAGTAATAATAATAATATTATAATTTGCTAATGAGAATCAAATTCAATCAGGATTCTAAATCCTTGAATACAAATGTGTCAAAGTTCTCTTCTCCAGAAAATTAAAACCTCTGTGACCAAGTACAAAAACCCACTAAATAAAAACTTACAAACTCAATGCTTCTTGTTGAAGACCAAACTTCCACGGTCCTTGCCAAGTGCAAAATCACTTACATTTGAAATCAAGCCCCTATAGTTCCTCTCAAAATTCAAAAGTGCCTCTTTACTTGAAACCAAATCTTTATGGCCTTCATCGAAGTCAAGCCATTCCTTTTCATTCAAAATCAAACTCGCGCAACTCTTGATAAAATCATAAAGGAAGATTAGACAAAATAATTCATTCAAAGATCAACCCCATAACATATTTTAAATATTTACTTGTAATTTACATATTGTATTTTTCCTGTCCAACAATTTATAGGCTTAAAGTTTGTAGTTTACAATTTTTTTTAGTATAGTTAGTGGGATCTCTCTACTACTCATTGATGGGAGAAGGGGATAGCAGATTATAAATAATTTAGAAAACTTCTCTTATTTGTTTGAATTTGTGAGAAGATGATTGAATAATAAAAATAATAATCCAAATAAATTACACAAAAAATACACCAATTTTTATGTGAAAAACCCCTTTAAATCAAAAAGGGGAAAAAATTATGGAAAATTCCGAGTTAGAGGTCAACTCCACTATAATTAAGTGAATATAATAGAGATATATAACTTCAATTACATCAAACAAATTAAACAAAATTCAATTTAAATTAAAAGAGAAACTAATGAGTTGAGCTAAATAGGCCAATCATGTGTTGTCAATTACAACTTGACAAGTAGATCTCAAAATAATAATCCAACCGTTCAAAATGAACTTCTAGATGTCTCCTACCAACTATCCAAATTTTAGTTTAGTTGAACTATGAGTCAATATTCATCCACATAATTTACCAACTTTACCATAGATGAGAGAACAAAAAGTTACCAGAATTAAAAGACCTCGGTTCTAATGGAAAACCAACCCTTGCAGACCATAAAAACCCAATCCAACCATTCACAAAGAAGATATATGTGTCCTTTAATTACTGACCAAAAATCAATTTGATTAGACCATAAACAGTCTTCTAATTATACAATTGATCAAAATTGCATGCAGAAAATTGTATAGAGTATAGACCTACAAAAACTAAAGAGACACAAGACTTATTATACTCGAAACACAATTTCCACCGTTCATAATTAAGAATCAAATATCCTTTATCAACTATCTAAATTTCAGCTTAATTGAACATCGATATCCTTTCCAAATATAAGATCAAAGAACACTAATTTTTTCTTTCTTTCTTTCAATGGCCTCCCTCTCTCTTTTTTGGAAGCTTATTATTTTTTTTTTCTCATAGCCGGCTCTTTAAGTTTTCTAACCAAAAGAGGTATTTATATTTACTTTAATTATGTTGGCTTGTGACCCCCAAAAATACTAAAATAAACTAAAAAAGTTTAGTTTATATATCTACATAGGAAGGGACAAATGAGTTTAATAATTCTCCTCTTTTCGACTATGTGAAAATATTGGCCATCCCGGCTAATGAATAACACAACTTAAATTTCCATCTTGGTAATACCTTTGTCATCATGTAAGCAACATTATCATTTGTGTGAATTTTTTTAACTATCAGCTGTTTAGAATCAATAACATCCTATATCTAATAATATTGCATGTCAATATGTTTTGATTTAGCATGAAAAGTTAGATTCTTACCAAGGTGGATGACACTTTGGCTATCATAATACAACACATAATTTGATTGTTCAAAGCCAAGTTACTTTATAAACCTTTTCATCCAGAGCAACTTTCTAGATATTTCAGTTATTGCAATAAATTCTATCTTTGTAGTGAACAATGCAACACACTTTTGCAATCGAGATTACCAACGCACTACTCTCCCTACAAGAGTAATCACATAATTTGAAATAGACATTTTGGAGTCAATATTACCTGTCATATCTGAATCTATGAATCTAGTAAGAATAAATTTCTCACTCCTAAAACAAAGTTTCAAATTAATGGAACCTCGCAAATATCTCATTATCCACTTCACTGCATTCCAATGCTCTTTATTAGGATTTGAAAGGAACCGATTAACTGTAATAACTGCATGAGTTATATTAGACTTTATGCATACCATTGCATACATCAAATTGCTCACAGTTGATGTAAAATGAACTCTTTACACCTCTTCCTTCTTTTTCTTTGTGGAAGGACATTTGTTAATGGATAATTTAAAGTGTATAGTAAGAGGAGTGCTTGCCACTTTAGCCTTATCCATGTTAAACCTCTGAAGCACCTTTTCAATGTATTGCTTTTGGGACAAATATAACCTTTTCTTTTTCTTATCTCGAATGATTGACATGCCAAGGATCTTCTTTGCTAGTCCCAAGTCCTTCATGACAAAGGACTTGTTCAACTCTTACTTTAACTTGTCAATTTTAGAAGCATTATAACCAATAATAAGCATATCATCAATATAAAGTAGTAAAATGATGAAATCATCATTAGTGAATCTTTAAACAAAATACAATGATCAGAAGTATTCTTTTTATAGTCTTACCCCCTCATAACAGACTTAAACTTCTTATACTATTGTCTCAGAGTTTGTTTCAAGCCATATAAGCTTTTCTTCAGCCTACACACATAATCCTCTTTTCCTTTCACCTCAAAACCTTGTGGTTGTTTTGTATAAATTTCTTCTTCTAAGTTACCATGGAGAAAAGTTGTTTTCACATCTATTTACTTGATCTCTAAGTCTTAACTAGCAGACAAACTCAACACAACTCAAATGAAAGACATTTTCACCACTAGTGAGAAGAACTCTTCAAAGTTGATGCCTTGTTTCTGACTGAATTTCTTGACAACCAATCTAACTTTATATCGTGAATGTGAAGTATTTTCATCTTACTTTATTTTGTAAATCCACCAATTCTTCAAAACCCTCTTACCTTTAGGTAACTTTATTAACTTATAAGTAGAGTTATCATATAAAAATTTCATTTCATTTGTCATAGCATTTATCTAGTGTTGCCTATACTCACTTTCAACTACTTCTTTATAGCACTCAGGTTCTCCCCCATCAGTTAACATCACAAACTCATTAGGAGAATACTGAGTAAAAGGAAAAAGAATTCTATTGGATCTCCGTGACTGAAATGAAGGTGGAGGTGCGTGTAGATGATCTTCTATGGGAGTATCAATATCACCTATACCCTGCATATTATGATCTTGTTGAACATTCTTATCATGTTCTTGAACATCGCCATGAACATCAACTGGATCACTTAGAGGTGTTTGAGGAAGTGGAACAATATCAATAGGTTTATCATGAACCTAAGGAGTTAACTTCTTAATTTCTTCAATGTTTTGATTCTCAACGAACACAACATCTTTACTCATTACAAGCTTTTTCTTAATTGGATTATATAAATGGTACCTAAGGTCATCTTCCCCATAACCCAGAAAGAAACACTACCGAGTCTTTACATCTAACTTCCCCTTTTTATCTTTAGGGACATGAATAAAAGCCTTACAACCAAAGACTTGTAAATGTTCATAAGAGACTTCCTTACCAAACCAAACTCTATTTAGAACATTAGGAGACAAATTAATTATATTAGTCACTGTATTCAAATATACCCCATAAGGACTTAGGTAATTTTGCATTTGAAAGAAGACATTTGACCCTCTCACTCAACATTCTATTCATCCTTTCTGCTAAACCATTCAATTGTGATGACTTGGGAGGTATCATTTAGTGTTTGATCTCATACTTTCTACAATATTCGTCAAATGGACCATTGTACTTACCACCATTATTAGTACAGATACATTTTAGCTTCTTACCAGTATGTCTTTCAACAAAGACATGAAATTGTTTAAATACATCAAAAACTTGATTTTTAGTCTTTAAAGTATAAACCCAAAGTTTCCTTAAGTAATCATCAATAAAAGTCACAAAATAAAGGGCCACCACCAAGTGAGTGTATCTTTAAAGGACCACACACATCAAAATGCACCAATTCAAGCAACTTTGATTTCTTTAAAGGCGAATGACTCTTAAATATAACTCTATTTTGCTTCCCAACAAAATAGTAAGGATACTTTTTTAAAATTGTAGTTTTTATGTTTAAAAATTAGTTCTTTCTTACCAAACAATTTATCTCCTTTTCATTCATGTGACTAAATTGTTTATACCATAATTTAATAAAATTATCATTCTCTGCTGCATTTATAACATCTTTGAAGATAACAACTTACATAAGATATAAATTGGAGTATTTCCTACCTTGTACCATAACTAGGTAGCCTCTGGTAAACTTCCATTGACCATCACCAAAGGTACTACAAAAATCTTCATCATTTAGCTTTCCTGTTGAAATCAAATTCAAACGGATATCAGGGACATGTCTAACATTCTTTAATGTTAGCTGTGCTCCATTGCTAGTCTTCAAGCAAATATTACCAATGCCAATGACCTCTATTAAGCCATTATTACCCTTCTTCAAAACTCTAAAATCACCAAGAGTATATGTTGTGAAGAATTCCATTCTTAAAGTAACATGAAGAGAAGCACCACTATCTATTACCTAATTAGTCTCATAAGATATCAGATTAATCACATCCTCATCACAAACAATAATGAGGTTACTAGTATTAGAAGTGGATGATGATGAACTCTAAGATTTTCTTCTCATCTCTTTGTTCAACACATCACCCTTTACAAGTTTTAATGATAAAACACTATCAAAGGTAGAATTAGTGAGTAAGATTTGAAAAATCTCTTAAGAATCAAGTAAGGTAACAAGTAACCATAGCCCAAGAACATCATTATCAAACTTAATGCCCATACTTAATAGTTGATCAATGAGACTTTAAAACTTATTTAAGTGGTCAGCAACTAAACTCCCTTCATTATATCTCAACTACATCATTTTCTTTAACAGGAATAATTTGTGATTATCAAACTTTAAAGCATACAAAGTCTCAAGTTTGCTCCAAAAAGTCCATACACGTGTCTCATTACATATGTAATTATAAACATTATCATCAATAAATTGCCGTATAAAACCAGAAACTTGTCCATGCTCAAATTTCCATTCTTCATTAGTCTTAGACTCAGGTTTTATAGTAGTAAACACTAGTAAATGCAATTTCTTTACAAATATGAGATCTTTCATTTTACTCTTTCATATATGATAATTCGTGCCATTCAAACAAACCAAGTTATTCACATTTAACTTTATCGTTTGAACAAGCCAAATACACTAACCTGACTCTGATACCAATTTAATGGGAGAAGGGTGCAACAAAATATAAATAACTCAGGAAATTTCTCCTACTTGGTTGAACTTATGAGTAAATGATTGAATAACAAAAATGACAATCCAAATAAATCATGTAAGAGAACAAACTAATTTTTATATGGAAAACCCCTTAAAATCAAAAAAGGGGAAAAACCACAAGACACTCTAAGTTAGAGGTCAACTCTATTATAATCAAGTGAGCGCAATAGAGGTAAACAACCTTAATTACATCAAACAAATTGAACAAAATTCAATTTGGACTAAAAGAGAGACTAATAAGTTGAGTAAAATAGGCCAACCACATGCCATCAACTACAACTTAACAAGTAAACTTCAAGGCAATAATCCAATTGTTCAAAATGAACTCCCAGATGTCCCCTACTAGCTGTACAAATTTCAGCTCAGTCAGACCACGGGTCAATTCACACAATTTACCAACTCTGTCATAGATAAGAGGGTAGAAAGTTACCAAAATTAAAAGGCCTTAGTTCTAATGGAAAACCTGCTCTTACAGATCACAAAAACACAATCCAACTATCCATAAAGAAGATATATGTGTCCTCAAACTACAAACCAAAAATCAATTTGATCGGACCACAAACAATCCTCCTATTACATAGTTGATCAAAAACTACTCGTAGAAAATTGCTTAGACTATAGTCCTATGAAAAATAAAGAGAAGCAAGACTTCTTGTGCTTGAAACACAATCTCCACCATTTAGAATTAAAAATCAAATGTCCTCTATCAATTATCCAAGTTTCAGCTTGATTAGACATCGATATCTTTTCCAAATGTAAGATCACAGAATACTGCTTTTTCCTTCCTCTCTTTTGGCGGCCTTCCTCTCTTTTTTTTGGTAGCCTCTTTTTTTGTTCTTTTTTTTTCTCATAACCGGCTCACTAGGTTTTTCAGCCAAAAAAGGTATTTATACCTATTTTAATTATTTTAGGTTGTGACCCAAAAAAATACTAAAATAAAGTAAAAAACTTTGGGACATATATCTACATAAGAAGGAATTAATAAGCCCAACACTTATGCTTTCCTCATGTTGAAAAAAAAAAAAGAGAAAAAAAAAAGTTTTGATGAAAAAAAAACAAAATTTTTTTAAAAAAATCGGTACTTCCATTAGCAAAAAGGTGGTTATCCTTATACTAATGTTGACCACTTTATTGGCTACACTAGCCTAAAAACTCACTTATAAATGTGATTCCTCACCTCTATAGCATAGCCAAATGCTAAAACAAAGAACCTACATAATACACAAAAACTTGACCTCTCTCCAAACTCTCTCATAACATGGAAAAGTCAATCATCCATAATAATCAACAATGAGATTGAGGGCAATGCACTAGTCTCTGCACAATATTAGGAGTTGACCTCCTTTGTTAGATTAATTACAAGGATGCAAATGAGCCCTCCACCTTAGTCTTCCTCAGAGCATCATCTGCTGACACTAACTTTGTTACAGTCATAATGACAAATACAACCAACATAGAGGACAAGACAACTAAATTAGAAAACAAATAACCTATCTCAAATGAAAAGATCCAATGTAGGTTAATCCCTAGACAAGCGAGATCAAATCCTCTTAGGTTCACACCAAAGCTAACCTTAGTCAATGCTTTTGCAGCAAATAGACAACAAGGTAACCCAGTGTAGTTCTTTTTCTTCACTCTCATTACCTCTTTATCTATCCAACAATTATAGGATATGACAATAATCACCGCTTATAAATAGGCACGACGGCCCTAAGCCATATGTTGCCTACTTTATCAAAATTAGCCATAATACTAGTACTTATGACAATCTCTTGGTGTAATAAATTATCCCTTCACTCAAAGAAAACATTTTCCCCTACTTCATAAACCTTGAATTGTAGTTAATGGACCATTGGGAATAACTCTAACACAAGTTTCTCAATAGATTCTTTAGCATTTGTTGCATAATAAGCATAATGGAGCTCACTAACACCAAGCAGAGGAATGGTGAACTTGCTATTAAATACATCAACAAGTGCCACACATTTAGGTTGGATTGCAAAGATCACTTAACTGAAACCTTCATAGTAGAGATGTACATCCAAGAGATGCACTAGGAGTTGCTTTACATCCTTTTAGGCATCTAACCTTAAATCTTTGAGGAGCTCATGACTTAGGCTTATGGCATGGAAATAAGCATCCAAGCATCTAAGGGCACACTTCCATTCCACCTAGACTAGGGTAGGCATAAAATGGATACTAAGACATTTGACAAGTTCAACAAAAGTAAAAAGGTGATGACCATCAACATTTCACCAATGAAAATCAAAACCAAAGCAAGGGCATGTACTTTGACATCATCAAGTAAGTAGGAACAATAGACGAAGTGTGATGCTATGGGAACTAGAATAGAAGAAGTATCCATTTTATAATTCTAATGTTTCTAATATTCTTGAATAGCTCTTAAAGGCTAAACTCTTAGAACTCCTAAAGCCCAAGCATCCCAATGAGAATGATCAAGGTAATGATCCAAAATTATGCAATTACCACTATATAGTGAGTCATTTGACAGAGAATTTATTCATCTTAAAAAGTTGATTATGAAGTTGAGAAATCAAAATAAAATCATATTAGATGCAAATGATGTGGTTAAGACCAGTCAAACCACCATTTTTTTAACTTAGTCATGGTGTGATGCTACATAAAAAGGAATAGCATAATTCTTTTAGTTCAGTTCCTTTGAGCTTATCCTTATCATATCCTTTTAGGATGAAGTGATGCCTACTAGAATCTACCATTTTACCAAGATGATGTGTAAGAAGACATCGACATTCATGCTAGCAAGACCATTTACCTCTTAAGACCAAAGAAAAAATAACTAAACTTCTTGAATGAGTGATTTATGTCTAACTCATTATAGACCAGGATGTCATGGGAACTTACACATATTTTTATTAATGTCTAGGTGTGAAGATCTAAATATTCCAACTCTTTATAAAGTTATGATTGATGACCTTAAAGTTTAGGCCTCTTTATCAAAATCTAAGAATAAAATGGAAGATGGATGATCTAAACTCGTAAGCTAAATGAAAAAACACAAGGGAAGGAAGAAAAGTCCAATGCTCCTAAGCTTGTTGGAAGACCTGATCACTTATGAAGAACTTGAGTTGGGTTGGACCCTATTGACTACTTAATGGTAACACCGATTGTTGAAATTGTCAGGACCCACACCTTCACAAAAAAGGAAATACCAAAAGAGGTCTTATCCTTCTTGACTAAAGATGAAGAGTCACATAAGACTTATTAGAAGAAACCAAAGCAATAATGGTGAGGAAAATATGGAATAAAGGTGACCATTTTCCATCTTTTTAACAAAATTGTTCTCATAAGACTTCTTTGTTGCAATGCAAATTGTCTTTGTCAACATCATATTCATTAGTAGAGATGAATTAAAGGAGGAACGATGCAATAACAAGGAGATTGTGATAAAAGAGGTCATTGGCATTAAAAAAAAAAGGAGAAAGAAAAAGTAGCCAAAAGATGCAATTCTTGAAATACATTAATTTGCAAATAAGGCCATTTACCATGCGAGAAGAAAGAGCTAGGGATACATTACCCATAACTAAGTTAATTTTCTCTTTATTTGCCATGTAAAGAGAGAGGCTTTGGTGAGGTATTGTTTGCAAATACCTTAATTGGCTCTTGGTCTCATTTAACTTCCAAATACTATACATAGGTGCAAAATGTTGTAATGAAAAGGGAGGAATCCCAAACAAGGGAAAGGAAATAAGGAAAAACATTTACTAAACTTTTTTATTTATTATATTAGTTCCCAAACCTTAAATTCTAACAAATTCACCTAAAATCCTAACAATTGTTATTATTATTATTATTATTATTATTATTATGAACTAATGGACCTCAAATTCATTTGGGATTCTAAATCTCTAAATACAAAAATGCAGACTCCTTTTCCTTTACAAACTAAACTTTTGTGATCAAACTCAAAAGCCTATAAAAGAAAAGCCCAAAATCTTCATCCTTTTTACTTAAGATAATGCCTTTAACAACCCTCACCAATTTCAAAATCTTCTCTATAGCTGTCATAGTGATCGACTCTTCTTGGGTTTACTGTAGATGTATCCTTAATTAATCCTTTTATAACAAATAAATAGCAAGGTGAGCTAATATAGGTTTCATCCTTTACTTTTGTTGCCTCCTAATCCATTTAACGATTAAAAGATATGATAACAAACACCATCTAATTGTAACAAAGTAAAAATTGTCTAGGCTCTCAAATATACATTAAGCCATACACAAAAC
This sequence comes from Bruguiera hainesii, assembly GCA_023213295.1. Taxonomy (NCBI): domain Eukaryota; kingdom Viridiplantae; phylum Streptophyta; class Magnoliopsida; order Malpighiales; family Rhizophoraceae; genus Bruguiera; species Bruguiera hainesii. Next base: position 2,893,635 of record JAHOYR010000005.1, read on the forward strand.
AAATTAGATAGGTCAACATGCCCTTAGGTTACTAGACACCTAAGTTTTAACAATTTGATAGGTATGATGAGTCAAAGCAACATGTCGCCCATTGTATTGAAAATTGCAATAAAGTTGTTACTTATAATGATCTCTTAGTGAAATAATTCTTCCACTCACTTAGAGGAAATGCCTTCACCTAGTTCATAAACCTAGAGCATGAGTTAATTAACAATTAGGAACAACTTAAATGTAAGTTTCTTAATAGATTCTTCAACACCTAACACTTGATAAGCATGACAGAGCTCACTTACACTAAGCCAAGAAATGGTGAACCTATTGTTAAATATGTCAATAGGTGGCACACACTTAGCTTAAATTACAAGGATCATCTAACCAAAACCTTTGTTGTGAAAATGTAAATCTAAGAGATATGTTGGGAGCTACTTTACATCCTTTAAAGCATTAAGCCTTGAACCTTTAAAGAGGTCGTGACCCAAGCCTATAACATGGAAATAAGCATCCAAGCATCTTGGGGCACACTTCCTTTCCACCTAGACCAATATAAGACAGAAAGGATGCTAAAAAGCTTGAAAATTTTGGTAGAAGTAAGGAGGTGATGGCCATTAATATGTCATTTGTCAAAGTTAGAGCCAAAGTAAAGGCAAGTACTCTAACATTATCAATTTAGTTGAAACAACAAGGCAAAAGGTGATGATCCAAGAGCTAGAATAAAAGAATTATCAATTCCTTAATTTTGATGCTCTTGACATTCTTGACTACCTCTTAGTGACTATACTCTTAGAACTCCAAAACCCAAGCATCCTAATGAGAGAAGCTAGGTTGATGATCCAAAATTTTATAGGTACCACTAAGTTAACTATCCTATTAAGAAATGATTTGTCTTAAAGGAGTTGATAAGGAAGCTAAAAAATCTAAATAAAATCACCTTATATGTAGATGATATGGCTTGAACCAACCAAATTGTTGTTTCTACAATTCCATCATGATATGGTGTTACCTTAAAAGGAATAGTACAATTCATCTAATTGAATTCCTTCGAGCCTATCCTTATGTCATCTCTTATGAGATGAACTAATGACTATTAGCACATGTCATTTTACCAAGAGAACATATAAGGGGCAACATTAATAACCATGTTAGCATGGTTAACAATCCCTTAAGACCTAAAAGAATGACCTAACCTTCCAAAATGAGTAGTCTATGTCTAATTTATGATAATTTAAGATGTCATGAGAGTTTACACATACCCAAGAATGCCTAGGTATGACAATCCAAATATCTCCACTCTTAAGGAAGTGATGGCTAGTGACTTTAAAGTTTACACCTCTTTATTAGAAGATAAGGATTAAATGGGTGATAAATGGTTAATAATCATAAGGATAATTAAAAAATATGAAGGAATGAAGAAAAGCCAAGTCTTCTTGAGCTCATTTAAAGACTCATCCATTAATGAAAAAGCTGAGAAGGGTTAAACCTTAGTGACCTCTTTATGGTCATGCCAACAACTAAAGTCATGAAAACCTATACCTAAATAATAACAGTGAGGACAAAATGGAACAAATGCAATTTTCTCTCATCACCTTAATGGATTTTTTCCTATAAGAAATCTTTGCTTTAATGTAAACTATCTCTATCAAAATAGTATTCATTAGTTAAGGTGAACTAAGGAGGAATAACATTATGAAAATGAGCATGTAAAGGAAAATGTCTTAAAAACTTTTCAAAGTCTCCACATTGACCTTAATTGCACTCACTATTGCAATATTTCAAAACCTTATGAAATCAATTCAGCATGACCCTTCATAGTTCCATAAAATCTCTTCCTCCAAATGACACTAATCTAGTAAATGACCTAATAAGCTGAATCTATGCCGCATGCTACTCTACAATTATGTTCTAGAGAGTATTTTTTTTTAGGTTCCAAATCCCATAATTGACTACTCTACATGTTAAGATATATGAAACAGAAAAAGATTAGTTATATCCTCATTGATGACACTTAACAGTTAACTTCATCTTGAAGTCTACCATAAGAAAGCTCAACATTAGTATTAATGAGTTGTTGAAGAGCAACTTATTAATTAATCAATTCAACTAAGGAGGACAACAAGTAATTGACATAATCTGCCTTAACCTTACCATAGGTGACTTTACCTTTAGCACTTTATTCCATGTGATCGATGCTCACACCATGTACAAAATGTTGTTAAGCCATGCTTGGATCTATAAAAATGGAATCATACTCTTAAGTCTCTATCAGTGCTTTAAATATTACAAGAATGGTATGCAAAAGGTTAATGTTAACCTAAAGTCATTAATTAAAGTTGAGTCACACATAACATATGCAATTTTCTACATAGACTTAGACAATCTTGAAGTCACCCTTTAAAAGATTTCATTAATTAGGGGCATCTTGAAAAAAATTACAGCCATAAAAGACTACCACAACATTTCCTCGTAAAAACTTGTTATTGGAGTCTTTTTGTAAGCAAAAGAGATTACCTCATCTTAAGATCCTACTTTAGGCCTATGCTACATGCCTAAATTGCAACAACACTATAGGTAACCTCCTTCTTATCACTATATTAATGCCAAACAAAAGGAGCAACATTGTAGTCTTAAACCTAAAGGTTTTCACATTTTAAAGGTAATGCACTACCTACCATTTCCAAAGATTAATCCAATTACCACTTTTGTACCATTAAAAGGCTTTGTTAGGCCATTGAATAGGATAGTCAAATACAACTCACTTCCAAAAAAAAAGGTGTTGATGAAGGATTTGATCTTATTACATATAGACTCTTATTTAAGGTGGGATATAACTTCACATGCTTAAACATAATGGGTACACTCTTTATGGAATGCATCAATTGTAGCACTATTTAAGCTCCCAAATCCATGACTTAAGGATGGTAACCAAACCATAATAGACAAATTTAAAGAAGTTAATCATGGCTCCATAAAAGAACCCTTGACCCACCTTTATGAGTGTCTTACTCAAACCATAAGAAAAGCATATGCCTAATTATTGAGTCTATATAAGGACTTATTTGCATGGAACTATAAGGAAATGCATATACTTCACCCTAAGATTGTGATAAATTGCTTAGCTATGAAAAGTAGGATCTGTTTGTTCAAACAACAACAACAATAACAATAATTTTGAGCTTGTTGTGATTTAGGGTTAATAGTTCCATTATAATTAAGACTACTATAGGTGATTAAAATCATTGAATATCATAGCTGCAAATGAACATGAAAACTTTTAGTATTTGATCTTTCTATAATCTATTTTATTTGATCAATTTGTTTAGTTTATTTGTTACAAAAGTAAGTAGAATTCAACTTTTTCTCCAATTATGTTAACATCTTTAATTTTTAGTTAATCAATAGTAAATTAATTACACTCCTTATAAGATTGAACTTTCCTTACACCATCTACTACTGAATAATTACAAATAAATAAATGACCATGATAGAACAAATCAATGGCACATGTGGTCAGATGGGACGCCAAATACATTGAAGCATGGAATAGTAGTAGTTCTAATCTCACCTAAACTTAAGCAATACCTAATTATAGCAAAATTGTAATTCAAATGCACCGATAATTTTGTGGAATACGAACTATATGTCATGGGTTTATTGTATACCTTGGAAATGAAAGTAAAAAATTTCAAGGTATAAAGTGATGCAACATTGGTCATCTATAATTGGTGGATGAATGGGAAATGTAAGATCATAAGGTTATCCCATATTATTGATACATTAAATAGTTAATGGCACAATTTATTTAATAAACTTTAATCACATACTTTAAGTGAAAAAATTGGGTCATTGATGCCTTGGTAACTAAAAGGGTCTAATGTCATATATATTTTAATCTAATTTCACTTTCCAATTTGTATTATTGTTCTTAAGTTTTGTTTTATGCATAATTTTACATACTATTACATTTTTTTTGTAAGAGTGGAGCAAAATGATTATTTGGAGTTAATTTGGGCCATAAATATAAAGAATTATTAAAGGAGTGTAGAAAAAAATGAAAAATCCTAAAGAGGAGTGCTGGTCTAATATACAAATTTACTTAAAGGAGAATCCTATCCTAATATGGAAAGCAAAGCTAATAAGGATTTTGTTTTGTTATAAATTGAACACTATTTAATATTTTGGGCATAAGGTTTGGTACATACATTTAAATTGGGTGATTCTTGTAGCCAAAGAAAGGTCTAAGTTGACTTATAAAAGGGAGATAATTGAGTCACAAGTTATAGGTTAGAAACTTTTTTAAAGATTGAGTTGTGATTATAATCCTAAACAAGAAAAGGAGTTGTCATACTATAAGAAGAGCAAAAAATCAATAAAAAAAAAATAGAGGAAAGGGTCAATAAGAAAAGAGAAGAAAAAGCCAAGAAAGGATAAGAAGGAGAATCAAAGAGAAAGAGCAATCCATAAGCTTTGGATGAAGAAGGGGAATAACTCTAACTTTATGTTTTTATCTTCAAGATTAAGTTTTGCTTAATTTTTATTACTTTTTCTTCTAATGTATTCTTGTTTGATTTCTTCTTTAAACTTCATGAATTTGTTAAATTTCATTATGACTACCTAAATTGTTTTAAACTAGGGTTTATATATAGTTTGATCTCTAATTTATGTGATTGATAATTCATTCAATTCAAGACCTATTTATTAAATATTTGCGTGATGGGTTTATATTGTTAAACTTAATGCTTTAAGTGTTGGCCACTTTTTGCGTGATCCTGTAATCCATATGTGAACTTTAGCAAGAATTATATGAATTAGACTAATAAGAATATAAACCGTGTGTTAGATTATTGAATTGATAAATGATTAGCATAACATGTGATAATTTAGGAAGAACTTTAGATTAGAGATTTTCACAAAACTTAATGCTCACTAGCTTATTTGAAATTACATATAGCTATGATTAATTTGCTAGGTAAGGGAAGGAATAGCTTGACTTCAAAAAGTTAATTAGTTAAGGAAAATTTGTTATCACATGCAATAACTATTAACAAACCCTAAATCTTTTTGTTTTTGTATTAAATTAATATATCAATTGCATAACTTTGATTAAATGAAACATAAACTTTAGTATCATGACATCTTTTCTTTCCTTGTAGAAAGTTATTTAATTAAAGTTGTTTAATTCAATTATTTAATCAATTATTTCTACTGTTGTTAGGTTATAATTGCCTTGGTAATGTAGAGTAGTCTTCACAGGAATAATACTATATTATCCTTTATTACATAATTGATTAAGTATACTAGTCTAAAAGTAATGCAAAATTCACAAATTAGCAATTCTACTGATCATGTACAAGATTAATATGAAAGTTAGTACTTAAGTGATCTGTGTCAATAAGTATATGCTTTTACTCAATGCATGCACATTGAAAGAGAGGTAGACGACAAGTCATGGTATCATGACATTAAACACTCCTTGAAGGCTCAAAAATATCCTTGTGAAGCAACTAAAAATGGCAAAGAAACTTGTAGAAAATGACCATGAATTTCTTGCTTAATAGAGATATTTCTTAAAACAAAATCATGACATAAAGGTTGAAGCCACTATGAAAAACAAGCATAAAGCCTAAGTTGATCACATGTTAGGGGCCTTTCATGGTCAAGAAAATCTTGATAGTAAGGCATTATTAGTTGACCATGAAATCAAATTGTTTTTGGCATTTTAATAAATATCACAAATGTTAGAAATACACAAATAAGATACATGTAGCACTTGTTCCGTTACATAATATAACATCCCTATAACCATTGTTCATATGGGGCATGGATGTGATTGGTCCCATTTCCCCAAAGGCATTTAATGGGCATTGGTTCATTTTAGTGGCAATCAATTACTTCACTAAATGGTTTAGTGAAACTTCTTATGTGAAAGCTATCCACAAAGTAGTTGTTAGGTTGATTAAGAGGGATATTATTACTAATATGACTTGCTAGAGTAATTGATCACTCATAATGCCATTAATCTAAACAATAAAATGATGACAGGGCATTGTGAACAATTCAAAATTAAGTGCCATAATTTCTATTTGTACATATCAAAGATAAATGAGGCAATTAAAATGGAAAATAAGAATCTTAAATAAATCATTAAAAATATGATAAATCACATTTAGAGATTGGTAAATGTTATGGCTTTTACACTATTGTTTACTACATTGTAATATATACATCAATTGGATTAACCTTATTCTTATTAATATATAAGACTAGGCTAGATCTCTTAATCAAAGTGAAAATTCCATCTTTAAAAGTTTAGGTGGAAACAAAATTAGACAAGAGAAAAATGGACAAGACAAAAATGGACAAATGTTAGGTTTCATCAACTAAGTCGCATTGAGGAAAAGAGGCTAAATACTATTTGCCATGGATAGTTATACCAAAGGTGATTGATGTGTGCACATCAAAAGAAAATGTGTCTTAGATTTTTTAAGGAAGGAGATTTGGACCTTAAAAGAGTCTTACTAAATCAAAATAACCCATGAGGTAAGTGAATACCAAATTACAAACATTTGTATGTTGTAAAGAAAGTCTTCTTAAGTGTTGCATTGATTTTGACCAATATGGACGATAAAGGCCTTTACAATTTTGTCAACTCAAGTGTAGTCAAAAAATATTTTGCATAAGTAATGGCTAAGGCTAGGGAAAGGTAGCTTTATGAGTTGATTTTGAAACAAAGTATAAGGCATAATCAAATAAACAAGGTTTAGACATGAGAGGTGACCAATCCAAATTCTTGTAAGTTGTAGGCCATTGTATTAGTCTCCAAATTTTCCTTCATTTGCTTTTATCACTATGCTAATCAAATCTTCAAGCATTATGTATACCATCGTAAACAATGATCTATTTTTGTTATGAGCATGGCCTTTTCCCTTTTTTATTTTGTGCAATTGACATAACCATATTTTGTTAATTGAATTATGACAATAGACATCTAAAGGAGATATGACATAGAATACACTTCTTTAGTTGAAGCTTGTAGAGATAAAGGGTAAATTTCTCAGTATTATAATACCAACTTTTGGATGACATCAATATGTATGTTATGATTAATGGTCTATGCTCCTTAATGACTAAATATTAAAAAATGGGTAGACTAATATCCCCAAGTGTAGAAGTCTTTAACAAAGAGCAAATTGTTGGCCATGTGCAAATAATCAGTGAGTAATTCCTAAGAAAGACAAGTAAGCAAGGAAAATGAAGGGACATTACTAACATAAAAAATGGTGTATGATAAGGACACTTTACATTAGCTTAAAATAGTTATAAACACATGAAAATAGTTATGAACAATAAATTAAGAGTTGGAAAATACAAAATAAAATCAAAATATGCTATAATGATTAGAAAATGCTAGGGTCACATAAAAAATAGTTCTTAGTCTAGAGTTGAGAGTTAAAAAATACAAAGTAAAGTCAAAAGGCATCATAGAAGTTAAAAAACTCTAAGACTAAGACAATGAACAAGATGAATTAGAAGCTAAGAAAGATTTTTAAATGATGACTTTACCTGTAAAAGCTTTTAAAAAGGACACAAACAATCATTAGTAGAAAAAAGTAATCTTTCGCCAAGTTCATGAGATCATATTCACAATTTCAATCACCATGAGTGTGTTCAAGTATGTGTCATCATGATTACCCTTTAGAGTGGGGTTAGTATGACAATCTTGAGTGCATTCCCTCTCATTTTCAAGCATATACAAACTTGAAGCAATTTTGAATTAGCAACTATTGCTTATTTAAGTACGTTTAGCGCCTCTTAGCAGAGGGTTAATGCAATCATCTTAATAAAGTCCAAGGAAACTCTTAGCAATCTTACTTTAGGCAATTTGACAACTTTAAATACAACTTAATGTAATTGGCAATTTAAATGGGCTTATTTTATTAATTATGGCCTTTGTGGTCATCCTAAAGGCAATTTTAGACAAATTTATTATTTAGGCTTTAAATGGCCTCACTCTCATAGGGAAGAAAATCCCTAATGGAGACATCTTAGCTTTTAATGACATCATGTGCTTATGGTAAGTCTTGTGATCAAATCACAGGCAAATTAGGCATCCTTGTCATGTAGGGTTCAAACATACTCATTATAGGACCAAACAAGCAATCATCATAGTCACTATAATTCAAAATTTGCTCTTTGTATGCATATGCACTATCCCACATTAACACTATTTAGCTAACGAGTAGATAAAATAAGAATCCACGAAGATATTTGCATGCTACTTTATTCTAAAACTTGTAAAAAGGAGCAATTGTTGTACTATTATTTTGTTAGGCCTAATTATAGGTATACAAGTTTCTCTTTGGGCAAATGATGGGATCACTTTAAAATTTAGATTTGGATTTAGGCTAAAAAAAAAAAAAGCAAATAGAAGAAGGAAAACAAAAAAAAAGGGAAAAATAGACAAAAAAGATTACTATAGGTTCAAATCCAAATACAAAGGTTAAATATAAAAAAGCCCAACCCATCATCAATAAAGAGGAGAAAAAGAGCCAATTCTTGTTAGGCCCTTAAAAAAATTCAATGGGCACCCATAAAAGAGCCTCTAATCTCTAGGCCTTACCAAGACCCGAGAGATTACTCTTTTGAGTCTCCTTAAAACCCAATTATGCAAAAGGCATTGTTAGGCCTTTAAGGAGGCCCTATTCTTTTAAGCCTATGACAAGATAGGTGGCACATCCAATTTGCAATAATATAAGGCTTGAAGACAAATACAATAAATTTTGGATTACATAAAGGTTTGCTATTACAGAGTACAAAGCAACAACAATTTAGGTTATGCATATGCCTAACAATTTCAAGTCCAAAACAACCAAAAGAAAAAACACTATAGCTAATAGGCCCTACAACAAGTCTAATTAGCATGAAAAGGTTCTTAAAGCTCCCAAAAATTTCTAGAGAAGACCACTAAAAGTCCAATAGTAATAGGGCCAAATACCTAAGCAAAGCCCACAAGAAAATCATTATAATCTAAAGATCTCAAAATGCAACCAAAAATAAATAGCAAATCAAGTACATTTAATAATGGCAAAAATTGCTAAATCTAGCATCAACCAATCAAAGCATAGTCAACACCCCTATATTTTACAAACAAAAAAAAATCCCAATAAAATATATAAATACTTATAGTGGGAGAAATTCACAATAATAGGAACTTCCTTATCTCTCTTGTGCATTTCTTAAAAGAAGAAAATATCTAGCATATAGGTACTAGATTATTGTTTTTAAAAACTCATTATTGTTTTTAAAAACTCTATTTTCTCTCCTTACATGACATATTCATCATAAATCATAAACAAGTAGAAATCATGATCAACCTATGACAAAACCATGTTAATGGACTATTAAAGGACTTTAATTAACCTTAAATGTTCATTAACTAATTAGCCAAAATAGCCATCTAGAGTAAAGCTCTTTCTTTCTAGCAATTCATCACTCCAATTCACTTTATTTACATTCAAGCAAGTTAATTACTTTATTTCTCAAATATGTATGCTCTTTTAAGTTGATTTCTTGCATTCTAATACTTTTTATTTTACTCTCTTGGCCTTTATCTTTCTATTACTCATATATTTCCATTACATGATGTCCATGTTAATCTTTTTATATTTTTCACTTTATATCTTTTAGCTTTTTTTATTGTTTATTTTTAGATTTATCATTCTTCTCAAGTTAAGCATTTCTATGTCTATCATAGTACAAGTATTCATGAAAAGCAAATAAAATGTTAAATGAATTATTAATCAATTTATAAGATTTTCTCTTCTTACTAAGTTACCTATTACGCTCTAACTTTGTCCCCTTTTATGCCATTCTCCTTATATTCATTACATTTCCCTGTTGTGAGTCATTGTCCTCCTTGATACACTAAATCCTACTCTAACCATTCTCATTAAGCAAGCACATGGAAATAAAAACACCAAAAATAAAATAAAGAAACAATAGAGCGAGCCTAAAACAATTGCTTCTTTTGGCACTCCTTGCAAGACATAAAACAAAACAAGTTAGCTATTCTTTTAATTTTGCAAATACCACAGCAAAATAGTTGTGCTTTGTGTGTTTTGCCTTAAGAAATCTTTAGATTAGCCAAAAGTTGGCCTATTGACCTTTTTTGAGATTTTCTAATGAGTAGCATAGGACAACTATCATCAACTAATCACTGAAACCATTGCTAACGATAGTTGACAGCCAATGGCTATTGTCAGGTCACCCCCAACCATTCTCCACCAAAAAACCAAAACTCAAAAGTAAGGAAAAACTTCACTTCATCAAACTGAGTTAATGTGACTGTTTGAAATCTGAATTGGCTCCATATCCTTTGACCATCAAACTTTACCTGAATCCAAATATGGACCAAAGTACACAAACACTGACCTAGCCTCCAAAACTACTTCTCTCAAGATCAAGACACTAATTACAATGCAAAGTTAACCAAAAAGTTACATAAATCTAATCTAGACCCAACAACATGACCCAATGGCCATCCTCTTTCCCTAATAGATCAAATCCACAAGACCTTCCATAAACACAAAACCACTTTCTTTGAGAACCAACCACTAACTAAAAACTAAAAACCTACCATCCCAAAGGCCAAATTTCTCAAATTGCCTTCCCTTTCAAAGAAAATCCAAATGGAACATGTGAAAGATACATACCATAAAAGCCCATTAACCCTTCTCACCGAGAAGAAATCAAAATGGGAAATTCAAGATCTAGACTAAGAGCAATAGAAATTAAGTCCCTTTAAAAAGAATTAAGCCTAAAACCAAAAATGACCCTTTTCCTTGAAATAACAACATAGAACCTAGACCTTAGTATCAACCCCTATCCCTCAACTAGAACCTTAAGTAGCATCACAACACCAAATTAAGACCAATATAGCCATTAAAAGCTAAATTAGGTTAGTGCCACCCATGAACACAAGTAATCAAATCCTATCCGTAAAGGAATTGAAACCTTAAACTATAAAGCAAAATTTTTTTTTTGGAAACTTGCAAAAACAAGCCCATAACATTGATGAAAAGCTAAAGCAAGATCCCATGCCTTTTGAAAGACTAAACAAATCACCAAAATCCACCTAAAATTAAAGTTTTAAACCAAAAAAGATCACCCCAAGTACCTAGGTACCAAACTCACATAAACAAGGCTTCCAAATCATTAACTACAAACCAAAATCAAATTTTTTGCCCATGGATGAATGAAAATCAAGCAATGAAAGGAAAAATGAAAAGTTTAAGGGAAGGAAAAGATAGAGGATACGACAAAAGAAGACAAACAAAAATTATGAGAGAGGAAAAAAAGAAGAGGACAATGGCCAGAGAAAGGAGAGAGTTAGGGTTTTTGTCACAAAGATGATATATATATACACACAAAACCTAAAATGACATTAGTTTAATGCCTTAAAACTCATCCCTTTTGGCATAAAATGATGTCATTTTGATGTTTCTAGAGGACTAGGTTCAAAAGCCCCATAAGCCCCAGTCATTTAGCATGATCCACAGTCCATAAGCTATAGCCTTTTTGGGTCTAACTCAATTTCAAGCCCATTTCAATGAACACATATGTTGGTCTAAATTCAAACCAAAATGATTTCTTTTTTCTTTTATGAAATTGCCAATTTTTTAGGAAATGTTTAAAATTTTCAAATTCCAAAAGCCTTGAAAAATGGCAACATTCACATCAATTTTATTTTCTTAAAATATTCCAGAAAATTAATAAATCCCAAATCTCTAGATTGTGTATATTTTTCAAAAAAAAAATCTCAAAAAATAAAAATTTCCAAAATTTCCAAAATTCCCTTATTAATTTTTTTTTCCAATCTAGAATTCCAAAGATCATAACTTTTTTTCAAACAATTCCTTTATATGAAGGATTATCATGAAAAGAATCACAACATTTTTCAAACTATTTTTCATTACAAAAGATCACTACAAAACACATCCAAATTTTTATCAAAATTCAAACATTTTTCAAAATCCTTTTAATACAAAGGATCATTGAAAAAAGTATTCTACATTTTTTCTTAAAAAAATTCTTTGAAGATTTTTCAAAGAATTTTAAAAATTTTGAATGACACCCTTAATGCAAAGGAATCATCATTAAAGTCATGCCAAAATAGTTTTTTAAGACATCTCAAAGTGGGGATTTTTGTTAAAAGGATTTCACAACCTTAACACATTCCTAATCAAAATGCAAGACCTTTATATAAAGCTCCCTACTTTTTAAAATTCCCTTAAAATCCATAACATGATGAGGAAAGCCTCAATGGATAAGCAACCAAAAAAATAAATAACATTAAATAATAAAACAAATAAATCAACTTTAACTAGTTATGGCTAAAGCATATTTGTTTGCATTGCTATCATTCCTTATGTTTATCCCTTTCTTGTGCTATCCAAACTTTCAAATTCCTAGGTGTGCATTTTATGATAAATATTTGCTTTCTTCCCATAAAGAGAGAGAGACAAGAAAAAATAAAATATTAGCATGAAAAAGTATAAAAGTAAAGTCGAGTGAACACTAGCATCATTGTCCCCAATAAGCATATAAGTTGGTTGTAGGTTATGTGAGGCTTAACCAAACTCATAAAACCCGATGCATGTTGGTAAAGCAACATGGGACCAACTAGTCTAAAAAATAAGGTTGTTCCTAAATTGGTGGTTTATGGTGATTCAATTACACCTTAAGTAGTTGGTTGTGACTCCAAATGATGCTTATCTTTCTAAATTTGACCTTAAGCATTATAATGGTTAAACAAATGGCAAAGGAAAATTGGGTTAGGCATCTTAAGGACATAATTTGCCTTAGTCCCTATTATATGTCAAGAGCACAGGCACATCCATTGTTGATGACTCATTACCATCCTATTCCCTTAATGAGGCTTATCCTCCTTCGTGTTTGGCCTTTTTCCCCCAGGGCATGTTGCAACAACAAGTTTATATCAATTTAGTTAAATTTGTTCATAAATATGATAAAAATAGTTATAACATGAGTAATACTTCTATTTGATATTGTTTGGTTTTGAATTAATCTTGTTTTGACTATGGAAGATTTGTTTTAAGTAAAAATTTTAGAGAACTTGACCAAATTATAACTGGGAGATGTTTGTTTATAATTTCTTTTTAGTTTTCTTCTTTGATTCTTTTTCTTGAGGACAAATAAAAGCTAAATAATTTGATGGGGTCTAATTTAATGCGTATTTACATCTAATTTTAGTTGCAAGTTTGTGTTATTCTTCCAAGTTAAACTTAATTTTATGTAAATTTTACATATTTTTACTTTCTTTTATATGAAGAAAGGAAATTGAATAATTGGAGTTCAATTTGGGCCATGAGAAAGAAGAAATATGGACAAAAGGATGCAAAGAGAAGGAACAACTATATGGATGGCAAATGGACACAAAGTGATTTTGTACTGCATATAAAATATTTTATGCTGCATTAATAACATTTTAAACAACATACATGAGATTTATAGTAAAATCTATTATTTTACTATAAATCTTTAGTATGTTGTTTACAATATTATTCATATATTATATAATTGTTTTGCATTTATGAGATTTGCATCCTTAAAAGATTTGCTCAAAGAAAATAATACATGCAACAAGTTGTGTCCTTGTCAAAATTCAAGTCTCTCATAAGGAGAAATCCTATCCTAAATAAGATACCAAGGCTAGTAAAGATTCTCTTTTGTAATTAAATGAGTATTGTACTGTATTTTGAGCATAACTTTCTCCCTAGGCCTCCAAATTAGGTGATTTTTTGAGCAACAAAAGGGTAAGTGACAAGGTTATAACTCTTTTGCATAGAAGGATAGTTTCTACGTAGGAGAAAATTTAATTACAAGATACAAGTAAAAGAATTTTCTAAAAATGACTAAAGATAGGAAATCTAAAAGAGAAGGAAGTCATCACACTATAAAAAGGGAACAAAAGGAATAAGAATATGTAAAAAAACAAAGAGATTAAGGGGTAGAGAATAGAGGAGAAATAAGCCAAGAAAAGAGAAAAAGGAGAAGAAAAAGAAAAGAGCAACCCGTATACTTGGAAAATGAAGGGCAAAAGCTCTAATCTTGTGCTTTTATCTTTAAAGACTAAGTTTTCCTTTAATTTCATTACTTAATCTTTAATGTATTCTTGTTAGATATCTTCTTAAGCTTTATTGATTTGTCGAGTTTCATTTTGAATAACTCAATTTTTTTTTATGCTAAGGTTTAGAATTAGTTTGATCTTAAGTTTATGTGATTAATTATTCTTCCAATTCAAGACCTATTGATTTGTCATTTTCATGATGAGTTTATATTGTTGATCTTAATGCTTCAAATGTTTGACCACCTTTTACATGATCTTATGATCCATACATGAACTTAAGAAAGAATTGTATGAATTAAATCAATAGCAGTATAAACCATGTATTAGACTATGAGATGAAGAGATGAGTAGCATCATATGTGGTAATTAAGGAAAAGAAAAGAGCTAAATGCTCTTCCTTCTTAAATTAAAGACTTTTATAAAATTTAATGCTCACTTGTCTAAAATTACACATAGCTATAATTAATTTAATAGGCAAGGAAAGGATTAACTTGACATAAGAAAGTTAATTAACTAATTAGGGAATTTCGACCATCATATGCAATAATGATTAACAAATCATAAGTCTTATTAGTCTTGAATTGAATTAATTTATCAATTGTGTAACACAAATTGAACAAATTCTAAACCTTAGTGTTGTGACATTTGTAGTTTCTATCCATTAAGAAATTTATTTAATTCAATTAGTTTAATTCACTTAGTTAATTAGTTAATTCAACTTAAGTTAGATTAAAATTGTTTAGGTAGTAAAGAATAGTCTTCACATGAATGAAACTTTATTTATTCTATATTCAAAATTGATTAGTTGTATTTATCTAAAAGTAGTGCATAATTTACATATTAAGCACATAAGTAACTTGCCCTAAAAAAGAGTTTGTGATAAGAACTATAGAGATGATAGATGGCTTCAATGGATATAAGAGGTTTATTGTACATTTTAGAAGGCCTAATAACCCGAGCTAAAACTTCAATGGATGTAAGAGGTCCATTGCACATTCTAAAAGACCTAATAATACAAGCTAGAGCCAAAAAGATGAAAGAAGTACTAAATGGGCTGATTAAGGACATTTAGGCTAATCAAACTTCAAATGGTGTGAATTTAGTCTTGAAAAAGAGTCCATACCTTATTAATATCATTGGAGTACTTAAAGAGTTAGGACTAAGTAATAGCAGTCACTCCAAATTAGGAGTTTATTTTTTATATAAGAATTTTTCCCTAGATAGGAATTCTTCCTAAATAAGGAATTGTCCTAATTAGGAATTTGTACCTCTTTAGAAATGCTATCTTAGCCTATAAATTGGTAGCCCTTATAAGCTTTGGGAAGATCAGAAAATTTACTAAACAACTTTAAGTGAACTAGAAAGCAAGGTTTTTTCTCCCTTGGTTCTTTTGAGAACTAGAGAACTTATTAAGAGGTACTTCTTTTTGTGGTGTTCAAATTGACTTATCACTCCCAATTCCTTTCTTTTATGGAGTATGGCGTCGATATCCTTCTTAAATACCTTAGGTTCATGCTCCTTCGAATGTTGGGCCTAGGGTTTGTGTTATTAAACTCTAATTTAGTTTTTCTGATTGTTCTTTAATTCCTTATATGCGTTGGGTCCCAAAGTCATGTCTTTTTGGGGTTTTTTGCATTAGTTGGTATCAGAGTTTGGCTCTAAATTAGGTTGAATCCACTCACTCTTTAATTTTTTACCTTGTAATTTATTTATACCTATTTAGTTTGTTTATTAAGTGCATTACCATTCAAATGCACTTTTATACAAATCTTACACATTTTTACATTCTTCTATAGGAAGGGAGTAAAGTAAATGATTAGAATCAATTTAGACCACAAAATGGAAGAAATATTTATGAAGGAGTAAGAAATTAAAGAATTAAAAAGATGATTCCAATGAGAAATCCTATCTTTATTAAGAAACCTAACTTAACGAAAATTTTGTCTAACAAGTAACTAAGTATTATTTAGTATTTTGAGCATAACTTTTACTTTACACATTCAAGTTAAGTGAATCTTTGAGTAAAACAAAGGTAAGAAACATGGCTACAACTTTTAAGTTTATGTCAAAGTCAGATTTGATTTCTATACAATAGAAAATCTAATCATAAGTTACTAGTCAAAAAATTTTTCAAAGATTGGTTGAAGTAGAAAACCTCAACTATAAGAATAACTTTCAAAATATAAAAGGGACAAAAAATCAATACAAAAAAAAAGGAAAGGGTCAAAAAAAGAGAGGAGAAACAAGCTAAGAAGAAGGAAAAAGAAAGGAAAGATCAATCCACAAACTCCATAAAGAGAAGGCAATAGCTTTGGTACTTATCCTTCTTTGTCAAATTTTATAGATTTGTTGAATTTTACTATGACTAGATAAATTGTTTTAAGCTTGAGTTTAGATGAAATTTGATTTTTAATTTATATGATTGATTATTCTTTTAATTTAAGACCTATTTGTTATACTAGAATAGCATAATCATTTGCATTAAGTGTATATTTATGAGTTATGTATGTTGCTAATATGTATGTCACTTTTAAAAGTTGGTCTACTACAAAACCTACTTTGCAGAGATATCAATAGATTTTTCTGCAGAATTTTTCTAGAAATTTTCAAGGCAATGAGAATAGAGCATCATTTTTTTATAATAATAACCTTTATTGTATGGTGCATTATAGTTAACCTATCTAAGCAAAAAAAGAAAAAGTTTTGTAATATACCTATACATGCATCCCTAATTGAGAAATTTTATAAGCTAAACAAGATTAGTTGTATACAATAAAAAACTTGAATATAAGATGATCATAATTTAACATCGAACAAACATGGTATAAAGTTAATGACCATAGGATATGTTTTGAACCTGGGGTTGGAGGTGAATGCCTTTTTAGACATGCTTATCACATTAGCATTTATACAAAGTGTTAGTGCTTAATAGCTTTATAATCGTAACTTGACTTATAAATAGCATCAAATATAGTATAAGAAATAGTCAATTACCCTTAAAGTTATGCTAACAAAAGTGATGCTTTCCCATCCATAATTTAATGTTTTTCTTAAGATAGAGTGAGATCTAGTAGGTGAGTTGGGTAGGGTGGGTGAAATATTCCACCCTTACATGTTGCAACAAAAATATTTGTGAGCATACGTTATATTGCAACAATGCCATCTTCTAAGCACTTTGGCACCCTTTCTTATCACTCCAACTCATGCTTAAGGAGGATTAACCATTTGATGGTGATTTACTACTACGACTGTGGAAAGGTGTTAGTCTATTAAGCTCTTTGAGTTAAGTACAAAAGCCAATTGGTGATACCTTGCATTAATTCTTGCATAACGATTTGAGTGTGGACACCAAAGTAAGAAAGCTGAGGCAAGAACATGTGTATTATAAGGGAGGTTAAGTCATTGGTATCAAGTGGAAATGGTGTTTGGGTTATTGGTTAGTGTAACAGCATGCAACAGTGACGTAACAACATGCTCTAACAATGTGTCAACATCCATTTGGCAACAAAGTGATAGTTTAAGAACATCGTTATTTCTTCTACTATACATGCAAATTCCTTAATGCTCTTTAGGGGGATAATGCATGTCTCCCACCAAAGTTAGTCAATGTTGGCATATGAATTTAGGTTTGGGTTGACATTATAAGATACTATTGCAAATGACTAACAAGTACTCTAAGAATTAACTATGGCATTAACAGGCTATTTATGCATAAACTTTTAGCTTAGGTTGATACCATATGAGTTTAACGGTGGGCAACCTAGTAAGGAAAGGGCTTAAAGTGTAGATAGAGAGGTCATGGGTGTTGTGCTACACCAAAATGTTGGCATACATGTTAATGGCAAAAATGGCAAGCAAGTTAAAGCTATTCTTTAACATAATTAAAGAACATAGGCAGTCAAAGAAAGTATCTGATCAAGGTCTTAATAATGTATTAAGCTCTTCTCCAACATAATTGCATATTCTGGCTAAAGAAGTGGGTAAGTGCTCTTGAGAGAGGAGATCCCTATTATATATGATTAATTTAGTAGTCAAGTCATGCATGTTTTTAGGTAGTTAAAGGCGTCAACTACAACTCTCTTTATATATACATAGTGGTACCAAGGTTCTATATGAAATTATGGAAACAAACACTAGTTCGAGACCTTAGCAAATCTTTTGTAGTTTTTAAGGAAAGTAATAAAGGTTAAAAGGGATTCTCATAATAATGCTTATTCCTTGTATATGCTAAAATGGCTAAGAGTAAGTGCAACTTAATGCCATCATAAGGTTAAAAATATGAGTGAAAGGATTAGTCAACTGGAATTAAGGTACTAAGGTTCGATTTATGGTTGATAGATTGGGTCTTGATACAGTGTAGGAGTGGGTGACAAAGATTGAAAAGGATCTTGGTGATGTTCCTAAGGAGCAAGCTTTCTCAATTTTGGCAAGATTAAATGAGTAAGAAAAATCAATATGCCTTTTGTAATCTACCTTTGATAGCCTCAATTTTGCACGAATTAATCACTTTAGTGATGTAAAGTAAGACGTTGTCATCCTTAATAAGGTAATAGGTAGCCATATAAGCATAGTTACTAATACCCTTAGAAAGATAAAAGTGCTAGAGCCTAAAACCTTTAAAGGAGAACATGATACTAAGGAGATCAAAAATTTCTTGTGGGACATAGAGTAATACTTCATGTTTACTAGCATGTATCTCATTAAGGATGCCAAGCTATGTTGGCAAATTAGGTTTGATAATGATGCAACATAGGTAGACATTAGATAAAGATATGGAAAAGCTTAAAGAAAGAATTGAAGGATTAATTTCTTCCTTACAACATATCTTGAATTGCAAGAAAATCCTTAAAAAAATTGACACATGCAACACAATGGAGATTATGTGAAAAAATTTAATTCCTTAATACTTGAATTCCATAACATATCAGATGAAAATGAACTCTTTAACTTTTTATCAAGTCTTTAACCATGAGCTCATATTAAGCTACAAAGGTAAGGTGTCAAAAACTTTCCTTTGGCCATGGTTACTGCTAATAGATTGGTTGATTTTAGAATTAATAAGTCCTTTGATTTCGATACAAGAAAGTAGCCTAAAGATAAGGGCAAAAAGAAGAAAGAGAATAAGGAAAAAGAAAAGCATAGGGATGGGGGTAAAGACAAAGGTAAAGTTATCATTTAAGAGTAAGGTAAAAAACAAGTAAAATTCTGGTTATTTCATTTGTAACAGCCCTCATTGTGTTAGGAAATGCTCTAAGAGGGAGAAGATAAATGTCATGATTGTTGAGGAGAGTGGTAAAAGTACTATCACAAATGGTAATAACCTCTTTCTCATCAATCCTTTGCAATTGGTGAATGTGGTTTCAAATGTTGCATGCCCCATAATCTAGCCTAAAGAATGTAAAAAATTGGGCCTACCAATCAAGAGTTGATAGCAATAGTCAACATTGGTGCCATGCAAAAATTTATTGTCAAATAAATGGTAGAGTCACTTAGGCTGAAAATCATTAGGAGTAGCAACCAAATGAAGGCAATCAACTTGGTAGCCCATGAGGTGCTTGGCATGGCAATAAGTGTGAAGTTAACCATTTGGTAATCTTAACTTTATGATTATGCCATTAGATGAATTTGATATTTTTTTTAAGAGTTAAGTTCTTTATATATGTAGAAATTGCTTTATTGCCTCATTTAAGTAAGCTAATAATTACGCATAAGAACTACCTTTACTTTGTTATAGGCAAGATTATTCCCTTGGCTAGTGTTGGTGTGAAGTTAGGTGGTATATAGTTTATACTATGTAGGTAAAGTATGGCTTGAAAAAGAACGAGGCCATTTACTTGGTATTGTTGAACTATTAGATGACTTTATAGACATGATACCTTTAAAGCTACCAAAGTGGCTGCCCTAAGGCATGCCATCGACCATAAAGTTGATATGGTTTTGGGCTCCAAACCTCCAACTTAAGCCCCTTACCATATAAGTTTGATGGAATTGACTAAATTAAGGAAGTAATTGATGGAGTTATTGAATGCAAGTTTGATTCAACCCTTTAAAACCCTTTATTGTGCTCTAATATTGTTCCAAAAGAAACATGATGGCTCCTTATGGATGTGTGTTAATTATAGGGCCTTGAACAAAGTGTGATAAAGAACAAGTATTCTATCCCTTTAATAGCAAACTTGCTTAATTAACTAAAGAAAGCATCATTCTTTACCAAGCTAGATTTGCATTCAAGATATTGGCAAGTCAAAATTACAAAAGAAGATAAAGGGAAAACCATATGCATCATTGGCTATAACTCCTACAAATTACTTATAATGCCCTTCAGTTTGACTAATGTCTTTACTACTTTTTACAATTTGATAAATGATATTTTTCATGATTTTTTTGATCAATTTATAGTGGTATCTCATGAGGATATTATTGTATGTAATGAGTTATTTAAGGATCACTAGTCCCACAAATAGTGTTTTAATTGAAGGAGTACTAACTATTTGTTAAGAAAGAAATATGTGAGTTTGCTCAATAAGAAATAATGTTCCTTAGATATAGGATCAATCAAGGGTATATAAGAATGGATAAGGGAAGGGTTTAGGTAATTTATAATGGTCACCTCTTACCAAGGTCTCTAAATTAGGGCCTTTTTTTAGCTTGTCTAACTACAATAGGAAGTTTGTGTAAGATTACTCTAAAAAGGTGGCTCCTCTTACCAATTTGCTGAAAAAGGATCAAACATAGAGTACCAAGAAACTTTTGATAAGTTAAAGGCAGCAGTATCTAAAAATTGGTGTTGCAGCTGACCAACTTTAAGTTACACTTTAATGTCATTACAAATGCATCTAACAAGACCATTGGTGTTATGTTGGTTCAAGTAGGCCACCTATTGTCTATGAAAGCCAAAAACTCAATAAAGTATAACAATAAGACTTGGCTTATAAGAAGAAAATGCTTATTGTTGTACATTGCCTTTAAATTTAGTGGGATTACTTGCTAGACAAGCTCTCAAGTTTATGGTTCACACAGACAATGTAGCCAACATATTCTTTCAAACTTAAAAGAATCTCTTTACAAGGCAAGTTTAGTGGTAAGAGTTCTTGATAAAGTACAACTTCTTGTGGGAACATAAGTTAGGAAGGCACAATCAAGTAATGGATGCCTTAAGTTGTCAACAAGTGTAAGAAGTTATTGCCACCCTTACCTAAGTTCAAAGCAACTTGTTAGACAAAGCAAGCCTCATATGATGCAAATTATCAAAAACTTATGTAGCAAGTGAATAAGAGTGTGGTAAGATGATATTGGCTCAATGATGGGTTATTACATGTTAAGGGTAACTCTTAATGGGTTGGTCATCTCTATATGGAAAGGATGATAGTCTTATTGTCCCATAGCTATCATTGGCCAAAGATGAAAGATGATGTTAAGGCATACGTGAAGACGTGTATCATCTATTAATAAGACAAAACAAATTGGCATAAGAAAGTAGGATTGTTACAACCATTGCTTATTCTAATGCATTGCCTATTCTAATGAATCCTTGTGTGTCAATTCTTATGAATTTCATTAATAGATTCCCAAAGGTTAATGGCATGGGTTCTATCATGGTATGGTTGACTGATTTTCAAAGATGCGCTATTCATTCCAGCCTATTCCTTATATTAAGCAAACATGACTGTTGAATTGTTTTATAAGCAAATGGTCAAATATTTTAAGTTACTTGAAGATATTATGAGTGATCAAGATCCTTGCTTCATAAGTAGGTTTTGCACAACTTTATTCAACATGATGGGTTTTGAATTAAAATTTTCCATTACAAACCATTCTCAAACCAATGGCCAAATTTAACAGATGAATGACTTATTAGAGGAGTATATTCAGCATTACATGACTGCTAGCTAACAAAATGGGCTAAAGTTGTTGGATTCTACCTAATTTTAATACAATCTTCATTAATTCTCTGTAATAAGTATGAGTCTTTTTATGTTGACTACGGAGCATCAACCCTTTACTCCTAATGAGGTTACAAGAATAAGCTTTAAAGGGAAATGTCCAGCTACCTATCAATACACATATTTAAAATAAGTGTTGTTTGGTAAAGGCCAAAACAACTTGAATAAGGTGGCTAGATACATGAAGAAGTATGTTGACAAAAGAAGGTAAGACATTAAGCTCTAAGTTAGAGACAAAGTGCTACTAAAATTAACTCCTCAAATATGGACGAAAATCAATAGTAAAATTATGTACCAAAAGTTGATTTCTAAGTATAATAATCCTTTTATGGTGGTAAAGAAGGTTAACAATATTGTTTATCAACTATAACTACTAGAGAGGACGTTGGCTTTAACTAGTGACTTTAACACTTACACTTATAAGTATATTGTATATACCTATTAAAGATATATAGTTGTTACAACCAAAAAAATGTGAGTTTTATTATAAAAAGTGTATCTTATTATGCCCTAGATGTATTTTTTTGTATTAATTTCAATCATTATATCCCTTTTAAACTGAGTTAAATTTTATTTTCCCCATATGTATCTATAATTATGTTTCATTTATTGTGAATAAATATAATTGGTTAACCGATGAATATATATGGAAGATGTTAGACCATAATAGTTTTTTTTTTTTCTTTCTTTTCACATTCCGTGATTACAATACAAATATTTTAATAAACATATTCCAAAAAAAAAAAACATCAAATCATTCTTGACCTTAGATAATACACTAAAGTAGCAACCATCGTATTATAACTTTAAAACAAGGTCAAAAATCATATAATGTATAATTTTTTAGATAATAATGCCTTAAGGGACATATAAAATGAAGAAATAGAGATTGATTCTTTCATTTCCCTTATTAGTCAAATAGCACACGTTGTATGAAACACATGTTATGGTGATTATTCTTCATAAGAAGCATATGTCATTTCATTCATCTTTCTTATAGCATCACCACACAAATCTTAGTTCAATCACTCTTAAGCGTTTAACCTAAATTCTTTAAGTGATCCCCTCACTCATAAGTATCAAATTAAAATCTCACATTTAGCTCTCAACAAGTGGTATAAAGAGTGAGATTTTATATTGGTTCTTATTCATTCTAGCCTCATCTTGATCTTTTTAAGGTAATCATCTCAATATACATAGAATTTCACTCACATAATGGTCTCATCTCTACATGCTTTCTTAATGTTAATGACAATTGTCTATGTAAGTTCACTAATCTTAACCTATTTGAAATACTTTTACTTTTCTTATAAAAAGAAACTTATGTTAGGATTAATCTTATATTAAATGCATTATGTAACAATCTTAATGTGTAATAAGAAATAAACTTTTTACTTATACAATAACATATCACAATGTATCACAACATATTAAATTTTACAAAGTCATAGAGACTTAACATATAATTGAAATACATCTCTTAGTATTGGTTTATCTAATGGATTTGCTATCATCCCTTGTGCTGAAATGTACTACAAAGTCATTTTCTCTCTTGCCCAACATGACCTAGTATAGCATGCTAAATATTTTCATTTACAACCTTATATTAGTTGATACAATAATGAAAAAGCAACTACTATAGATATTAAACACACTATAATTAATATCCAACACAAACAAACCATATGATAGATATCCATAACTAACATAAGAAATGCCATCATAAATATTTACAACATAGTCCTTGAAAATAAGTTTATAACCTAAACATAGAAGAATAGGAACATAAGATTTTGTTAAATTTCAGGTGCATAAAAAATATCATGAAGTAGTAGGATCACATTTTTAATTTGTAAGTGTCAATCCCCTTGATTTCTACCCTCACATTGTTCCCAACTTACACCCATCTTAAACCTATTCCAATTCGATGAAACTCTATATATGTTTCTCAGTTTTTAACTACATGGTATGTAGCCTCTAAGTCTACAATCCACAAAGGATTAAATTTAATAAGCAATACCAAGTTGACAACATTAGCTAAATAATAAGATAAAAGAGTAAAGAATACCTTTTTTTTGGCTTAGTGCATTCATGGGAAAAATAACCTAGTTTTCCATAATTATAGCATGTCATTTTGGTCTTATCCTTTTTCTTGTCATCATATCTCTTGCAATGATCATTCTTGTTCTTTTTCTGTGGTTATCCATTCCATTTTCCTTTCTTATGATGCTTATAATGCTACTAACTTTTCAACCTATAAACAACCTCTGAACTAGTCTTAACTTCAACCATATTCACTTGACTAGAAGATTTAGCAACCCTAAGGTGTTTCTCATCTAAAACTAAATGGTGTGAGATATCTTTAAAAGACTTAATAGTCTTATTATGTATCATATTTATTTTCACGTGCTGTTAGTTCAAAAGAATAGAGCGAAAGATAACATGAACTTACTACTCATTTGTGAGGATATGACTAACTATTATGAGCTTTTTGATCATATTAGACATTATCCTCAGATGTTGCCTTATGTTATGATATGACTTCTTCATAAAAATGTTAAAATTAATTATCAACTCTTTCAATCTAGTCGTTAAAGTACCCTCAAACTTGTTCTTCAAAGTCAACCATATTACTTAAGCAATTTCATGCTCCTCAAACTTATGGATGAAACCATCCTTCATATTCTTAAGCAAAGTTATGTAAGTCATATTGTTCTTTCTTTTTTAAAGGCTTATTGGTCTCACCTTTGTTGAGTTGAGGAATCCTCCCTAGGGTCCACCGTGAGATGGTTAATAACTTCCAATACTTCATGCTCTTCAATAATGTACTAAGCTTTATGGTACTAGATGTCATAGTTTTCACCATTTGACTTATCTTCCTTATTAAGCTTATTAATAATATTCTTTATAGTCATAGTTATAACAATCTTGAGAGATTTATCAAAAATTAGTATTAACACTTTTAATTGTTCATTTTTGCACCAATATTGAAATAGATTAAAAATAATCTAAAATTAGTCAAAGAATTGAAAGTTCACAATGTTCCTAATCATCTTCTTTCATACAAATATTAGATTATTTTGATTTATTCCAATTTATGCAAAATTTAAGTTCTTTGATGAAGATTTCAAGAATCTTACCTATCTAACAACTCTCACTTTTTAATTAATTTTTTATGTATGCAAAATATATGTGTTGAGTATTAAAGATAATAATTGAATACATATAGCAACAAAACAAGCATTTACAACAAAGTTTTATATACATGATAACAAATATAAAACACATAACATTAAATATGAAACAATACTACAATAATATCATCCATTACAATTGAGACTTAACATCTTCTTTTATTTATATATGATTAAGAAAAGGTAAGAGGCATAAAATAGACAATTACTAGTTGGTGAAATATCATCCTTCTTGGCATCTCTAATAACCTTAGGCCTAACTTTCAAAAGCCATGAACTAATCTCCATTTTGCCAACGCAAATGTGCCTTGCACCTTAGAGATTAGAACTCATCAACAACACAACAGAGCACCTTATAACATGCTTAAAATAACAATTTCATGCTTTCTTGAGTGCATCCTTTAGGTCATCATACCACTTAATAATGTACTTTATGTGTTCTAACTCATAATACACCTTAATCCTCTAGAAGTCCATCAATGACTTAAGCATAATATTGATCTTTACCTTTTTTTTTTTAAACCTTTTAGTCATTTAGATTTCAAAATGATTGATTAAGAATCTTATATGTTTGGCGTGTTTCATAAGTTCCTCATCATTTTCCATTTTGCATTCTTTAAAAGTGCAACAAAATTTTTGTTAGCTACACAAATTTCTCAATTGTTCAAAAGACTCGAAATTTATTCTTCTAAAATACTCTCTAATGATCCTTTTAGTTAAAATTCACATCATATGAACCAAATTTCATCCTTAATAAAACTAAAAGAATATTAAAAATACCAATATACAAAATTAATTTTATAATTTGTCAATTTTTTTGAAATATAATATCAAAATCTTATAGAGCATAAAGTTAGAAAAATGTTGATATAAATTTCATATTATTTTACATTCATACTAATTATTATTAATTTTTAAAGAAATAATTCATTTTTAAACTAATAAGAAAATACTATTAAATGACGCATTCTTATTGGTTAGTACATGATATATGATATTCTCTAATTTGTTAGAGAAATATGAAGTTAAAATGACCCTTTTAACTTTAATCAACTTTGCTATATGACATTCTCATTGGTAGTTATCATGTGTATTAGCGATCTTTCCTACACCTAATTAGCCAAATAAACTTTTTTATTTCACTCACTTATTAAGAGAGTGCAATGCACTCACCATTATCCATATCTTTAGTGATCGTGAAATTTTGATATATATTATGATTTGACCTTTTTAATTTATTGAGATGGTTGATTTTAAAAAATAACATCTAAAAATATGTATTTGAAAAATATTTAAATACATGAGTTTGAAATTCGTTTTAGAAAATGTTCTATTTCTAAAATTTTAAATTTAATATGAAATTTTGAAACTCAATCTTAATTGGTACATTTAAAATTGACAAATAATATATAATTGAAAAGTTCATAAGGAGTATTTTTTATACATATAAAGTTTATCCCATAAAAGTTTCTTTTTCAGTGTTAATTTTAAAAAATAATATACTATAAGAAAAATATTTTTCTCACAAATACATAGCCAAAAAATAAAAAACTTTTACAACATGTTGTAAAATTTACTATTTTGTCTCATGCAAAATTTTATAAAAAGTTAATAATGTATGTGATAGAAATAAATTT
The DNA here is from genome assembly GCA_023213295.1 of Bruguiera hainesii. Classification (NCBI taxonomy): domain Eukaryota; kingdom Viridiplantae; phylum Streptophyta; class Magnoliopsida; order Malpighiales; family Rhizophoraceae; genus Bruguiera; species Bruguiera hainesii. The sequence goes on from JAHOYR010000005.1 coordinate 2,920,552, forward strand.
ATAAACATATTAGCCCAAAATATATATGAAAATTGTATATAAAATAACAAGAAAAGTTTAAACAACAATTTTCTTACTCTTTTTCATGTCAAAATCAGTTTAGAAAATTTTTTATACTAATGTAAAATTAAAAGGTTATAATTATAGTTATCCTTAATAACCTTTAGTAATAGTAAAATGATTATTAGTAAATCAAAATTTTCTTGTAATTTTGGTGATATCATTATATTGAATAATACTTTATTTACAACCCAAGAACCTCATCAATGAACAATATGTATTTTCTATTTTTCAAAGAGTGAGAAATTGACGAATCTTTGTTTATATTTTGAAAGCATCTAAAAAATACGTTTTTATTAATATAAACAATTTACTGCATACTTTTAGTAATGTATATTTGTAGTGGAGAGAGAGTTTTAACTCCCCCTAATTTCCCTTTAATAGATTGGATCAGCCCATCATGGGTGGATTAACTCAGTCCAATAATATTTATGGTTGTAGTACATGTTATTAACATTTTCCCGTTATTCCTTGTTCCTTTAGTAGTTTAGTGCATATAAATTAAGTTGTACATGTGTAGACATTGCAATTTTCTAATAAATCGCATTTGAAGGTGGGCAGTAACCTATATCAATAATTGTATTATAATATCATATCTGTGTATTATATAGTTTAATAGAAGTTGGATTCAAGTGTACAATATGTGTAATGTACAAGGGATGCTTCGTGGTTAAAACCCTATTGGGATATAGCATAACTATGACTTCAGCAATGGAAACAAAAAGTTTGGTGTTAAGGGAAATCCTTTACAGTTGCACATATTATGGAGCCAATTTAACCGCATACTAACGTTAGACTATTCGTCAGCTTTTTCGCAAACCACCTATAGGTGGTTCTCTTATTTAGATGGTATGCTCCGTACAAAGTGTCACAAACTTTCTGACTGCCCCAAACCCAAATCCTGTTGTCTTAAGTCATACATTGCCTCTACTTTCTTTTTTTCCATACTATCCATCATGTCTTTCATTTGCGTTTGTGGAAAGGGAAGACTGTGTAGCATGGTGTCCCAGTCGTCCACTAACCTTGGTCGGACATGCTACAAATGTCCAATAGAGGTATGCTTAAGCAGTTTTTCCGATAATCTAAACTTAGTGTCATATTGTTCACAAAATTATAACAAGTCCAATGCAAGTCTCTTGGGTTACTTACAATGGCTACTCATGCCGTTGAAGGGTTGCAATTTCTTTGCATGGGAGGATGAGTTATTCTCTTGTCCGTGTGGGGTCGGCCCATAAAGAGTTCTCATTGCAAGAACTTCACATAATTATGGTAGGAAATTTTTGAGTTGCCCAATCTCAGAATGGAAACAAACCTCGTTCATGACATTGCCTCGTGTCGGTGATAAACACATTTGGCGACACCACGCCATATGTGTCGCAGACAAAAAATGGTGGGGGATGAGGATAATTTGAATGGCTTGACGTTGTGGAAGAGACAAAATTGGGAAAACTCGGAATTCAAAGGCATGAAGGGATCCGACCCAACATGTGACGACATATTGCAACTCCAGACAATTATTGCCTTGGAAGAGCCCGACCATGCAAGATACATGGCAGAATTACAATGACAACTTGTTCCCCTGGCAGTGACCAATCTGAAGAAAACTAGTTCATCCAATACACTATAAGTCGCATTTCGCGCACCCCACGTTATTATTGCTATGTATTTTGCCTTTTCACACGGGATGAATAAAACAATATTTAAGTAGAGTATAAAATATTACGAAGATTCTATATTATTGTAGCCAACTCCAAAGGTAGCTATTTTTTCACTTGACTCGGTGTACGCTTCCTCAATTATACCACATGGAAACACTTTCCCGCTACTTGGGGTGCTTGTTTTGTGGGGTTCAAACGTTCCTTGCTCATGCAGCATTATAGTATTCGTTCAAGATTTCAAGCGCCATTATGATGTCGTATCAACCTGTTCCCCATTATGAGCATTCAATAACTTATCCCATGACGTTACGTGTTAATTTTTCCAGCCATTTTTAGCGTATTGTAGCTGGCACTTCATTAATATTAACTACAACAAAAAGCCCAGCATACTTTAGGATATCGGTATTAAATGACCTTTTCTTCAACATATACAAACAATTATCTATGAAATTATTTGAGGTGAAATAATATAAACGTTGTTGTCGCCTGGGAACATAGAAGTGAAATTATTTGACGTGCAATAGTATAAACGATGTTGTCGCCTGGGAAAGTAGTATAAATTATTTGAGGTTCATCTCTAATTATCTCTCTCATTGACTTTTTTCTGTTCTTGCCATTTTAAGGAAAATTTAATTTCTTTTTAATTGGATCGGACAGAAGTTCGAGTTGTATATAAATAGAGATGAACAAGAAGTCAAAGCTTTATGACAAAAAAGTTTTAACTTTGTCGTTCCCAACCGAAAAAAAAAGGTGTGGGGGGGTGTTATTGTTTGCTTACGATGTGTAACGAAGAAGGGCAGTTTAGCAATTGAATACGAGGATTGAAGTTCATCTCGGATGATAATTCTTATTCCCTCCGGTGAGAGGTGAACTTACTGGCAGCTTTGCCACCAAAATGTCACAGAGTTAGACTTTATGTGTGCTAACCTGCACAGTACTTAGTCGATATTGTGTTAGAAGATGAGCTAAGTAAACTTTGGAAAATCTGAGAGAATCAGTGGAAAGCGTATAAGAAGCAAGTAAGTGAGTTAGAAGTGCTGGAGGAAGAGAGAATACAAGAGAACTTTGCAAATCAGTTTGTATTGAGAGAAAGAATCGTGTTGTACAAATGAGAGAGGGTGACCTATTTATACATCTCAAAAGAAGGTTTTAGAATGATATATTCTAGATATTTATAAATAATATTCTAAATATGCATTTAATACGGTTCATTCCAGAGTTCTTTAGGCAATTGTAACACACTCTGCAGGAAGTCTCTAGATGAAGACACTTTTGTATGCTTCTGGGACCTTCTATAGGTAGCAAAGGGGCTGGGTAATGCTAGCAGCCCAAAGAGGTTCAATCTTAACTCAGGTTTGTACCTCAAGGATACTTGAATGGGCTGGATCAAGGTATCTTTGCGACATCTTCCTCTACTCAATTCTGCAACGTTTTCATTGCATTCTTAGCCTTATATTGCCGAATGTGATCGGCAAACTGCCAAAACTGGTCCTTTTATTCCCAACTAGCCTTTTGGTCCAACAAATATTTTCATTTCACCAAGTACTTAGTGTAGTTGGGAACTCCCTTTCTCTGGATCACTCTGTTAACAAGGATGTGTTCCACCTCCTTGTTGAATTCAATGACCATAACCATTGGTGCACGCTTAGACTCACTTCGGCTTCAATCCTCTTTATCTCTATGGAAAGGTTTTAGAAGACTTACAAGGAAAACATTATGGATCTTCAATTTTAGAGGGAGTTGGACTTGGTAGGTAGCCTTTCCTACACATTTGACCACAATAAATGACCTTTCATATTTCCTTACCAAGCCCTTGTGGACTTTGCATAGAGACTTGAATTGGTTGGGTAGCAGGTTCACCATCATTATGTCTCTCGCTACATAGTCCTTCAGGCATCGTTTGGAGTTAGCTCATCTTTTCATCCTCTTAGCTGTTTTGTCAAGGCAATCCCTAGTTATGTCCACTTCCTCATGCCACTCTCTTGCAAACTTAAAGGTAGACACAGGTTGTTGTTAGTGTAAAAAGAGACAATAGCACTTGGTGTTAGTGGTTGTTGTTCCATGACAATCTCGAACAGACTTTTGTTTGTGGTCTCGCTCCTATGGAGGTTGTATAAGAATTGGGCAGCATCAAGTAACTTTTCCCAATCTCTTTGATGAGCACTGACATAGTGCCTCAGATATTACTCAAGCAAGGCATTCACTCACTTAGTCTGCCTATCACTTCGAGGATGGAAGCTTGTTGAGAATTTTAGGTTGGTTCCTAGCAATTTGAATAGCCCATGCTAGAATTTTCCCATAAAGTAGGGGTCCTTATCACTGATTATACTCTTTGGCACACCTCATAACCTTACCACATTCTTAAAGAACAAGTAAGCAACTTCGTCCACCTTGCAATCAACAAAGGCTGGAAAAAAGGTGTCATACTTGTTGAACTAACCGACTACTAATATACTGCTTTCGTATCCCTTGGACTTTGGTAAAGTCACAATGAAGTCCATCGAGACACTTTCCCATAACTTATCCAAGATGGGTAGTGGCTCAAGCAAACTATTGGTTGCTATTGTTCTACTTTGTCTTGCTAGCAAACTAAGCAAGTCTGCACATAGGCCTCGACGTTCGTGTGCATATGCGACCAGAAGTAATATTGTTGGACAAGAGCGAGAGTTCGTGCCACACCTAGGTGACCAACACATAGGGAATCATGACATTCTTTAAGGATCTCCTTCCGTAAGTTTCCCTACTTAAGTATGAAGACTTGGTTCTCAACTATCATTAGGACTCTATTGTCCACCAAAATCAACGAGTCTTTCCCTTGTTAGCCAATCTCAATAGATTGTTGGTCAGAATGTCTTACCATGTACCTTCCTTGATTCATTCAACGAGGCTGCTCTTAAATGTACTAATGGAAAGGGCAACTAGGCCTTCTGGCTCAGCACATCAGCAATAACATTCGCTTGGCCTGGCCTATACCGTAGTGTGTAGTCAAATTCTACTAGGAAGTCTTGCCAACAAGCTTGCTTGGGGTTGAGTTTCTTCTGAGTTTAACGTTTTTAGTCATGATCACGAACTTACTTCCAAGAATATAGTGTCTCCAAATGCGCAAGCAATGGATAACGATAGTTATCTCTTTGTCTTGAATGGTGTACCACCTCTTCATGTCATTTAGCTTGCGACTTTCATAAGCAATGAGGTGCCTATCCCTCGATGGTGAAGTCGGATGCATTGGTGTGGACTTTGAAAGACTTTTCGTAATCTGGTAGCACCACAACAAGTTCCTCGAAGATTGCTTGCTTCAATCCCTTAAAGGAAGCTTGACATTCTCTCATCCAATGCCAAGAGCAGTTCTTCTTTAGCAGGTCGATTAAGGGTACTGTTATGGAAAAGTATCTTTTGATAAACCGACGATAATAGTTGACAAGCCCTAAGAAGGATTGCAATTCTGAAACCTTGGAGGTTCCTATTGTTGAATGGCTTACACCTTTGCTAAATTCGTCATGAGCCTACCATCCTTGATTTGGTGGCCAAGGAAGAGCACTTCTCCTTCTTGACGAACAACTCATTTTCCTAAAGAACTTGGAAGACTTGCTTAAGGTGCTCAACATGCTCCTCAAATGTATAGTTGTACACCATGATGTCATCCAAGTAGACTACCATAAATTTGTCAAGGAATGGATACAGTACCTTGTTCATGAGGGTGCAAAAGGTGGCTAGTGCATTGGTGAGGCCAAAGGGCATGATTAGGAAATCAAAGGCTCCATCACGTGTTACACAGGTTGTCTTTGGCTGATCACCTTGTGCAATGTAAACTTGGTAGTAACCCAATCGCAAATCCAACTTAGCGAAGTACCTTACCTTCCCAAGTTGGTCGAACAGATCAGTTATCAAGGGTATTGGATACTTGTTCTTGATAGTGACCTTGTTTAAGACTCGATAGTTGATACGCATACGTAGTGATCCATCCTTTTTCTTCTGAAAGAGGACTGGGATACCGAAAGGGGCTTTCAAGGGTTAAATGTAGCTTGAATCAATCAGGATCATGAAGCTGCTTTCTCAGTTTAGTAAACTCCAGGGGTGTCATGCAATAAGGGACTATGGCAGGAAGTTTGGCACCAAGTTCTAGCTTAATATGGTGATCCACATCTTGTTTTGGTGAAAGCCTCTTCGGTAGTTTGAAAGACATGATGTCCTTGAATTTGGCAAGGATAGCCTGGATGGGTTGCGACAATACGGGAGTTAGTGCTGCTACGTCTTCCCTATTGCTTAGTTCCTTTGTGGTAGCCACGTAGGTTGAACCTAACTTGAGACCTCGCTTGAATTGTAAGGCTGAAGTCATCAATGGTTGAGACTTCTCTTTACACTTCAAGGGAACTACTCAAATCTTACGAGTGTCGACAACCACAAGAGAACTTGAGGCAAGAACGAGAAAAACTAAGGCTTTGTAGAAGAATGCAAGACCTAATACCACTTTGAAGTCATCCATGGGAATAACGGTAAAGTCCAACTTACCCATCTATTTTTCAATCTGAATAGCTACTCTATGCATTACGCCTTGGACAAACTTTGCTTCCGAATTCACTACTTTGATGGTGTCATTTCCCTTTGTAAGTTTGAGGCCTAGACATTTGGCCTCTTGTACGTCCATAAAATTGTATGTTGCCCCCGTATCTAGCATCACACAAGCTGTTTTACCCTTAATGACAATGTCAGTGTACAATAGTTCCTTCTCCTTAGAGATTGCTGGGGAGAAACACTTTGAGAGATTACCCAATTGTTGGATAGATCTCATGTCAGTTTAGGGCTTTTCGTTGGCCTTCTTCGGGTTGAGTATCGCCATCATAGCATTCATTACTTTACAGTTAAGGTAGTCTCTCACTTAGTATGGTCCATCACAAATGAAATAGGGACTAGGAGGATTAGCTGAGTTGTGCTTACCCGTAGAGTTCTTTTCATGCTTAGGACGGCCATTTGAGGGTCTCTGTTATCCACTTTTATTGCAGTTAGAATCCTACTTCTTCTGCCCAGTTTTCTTTCCCCCATTTTTGCTAGAATTTGGCTTCTTGCCTTTGGGGTAGGCAAAGCAGTCGATGAAGGTCTCGACAACAGTAATGACAGCATCCAAAGTTTGCACATCATGCTCATCTAGCTCAACTCTCATCAAATCCTTCAAGTCGTCTTTAAAGTAAAAGAGAAGCTCCCTATCGGACATCTCGATTTCAAGTATGAAGGTAGTAAATTCCTTGATGTAGTAGATAATACTACCTGTCTAACATAGGTGACGCAACTTTCCCTTAACTTCACTGTTTACATTATGAGGCATAAAGTACTTACATACTTCAGCCTTGAATTGCTTGCAGGTGTCAATGATGCATAAGTCTTTCTCCCTTTCAGAATGCTTCCTTCTCCACTAGAGTTGGGCAATATCCTTTAGGAAGATTAAGGCGTTGCCTACCTTGGCAAGGTTGTTAATAACCCCTATGACATTGAAGTACTGTTTAAGGCCAAATAGAAAGTTTTCCATGGTAGTGGTATTGTGTATACCGTTGTACATGACAACATTAAAGACCATTAAGTTATGCACTACAGTGGCACTAGTAATGACACCTATACTAGTAATGAGTGAGTTGTTTTAGCGTAGAGAATCCATCTCTTTACGGAGGTCATGAATCTCTCCTTCAACGAACTTGTGCAGGTTGGATAGACCTTAATTTAGGGAGCGTAGTTCTCCCCTAAATGAGTGGTCAAACTCTTCAATCATGACTTTAGTAGCCCGCATGATCTCTACATTCTCATAAATCAAGTTATCGACTTGATCGCTGAAATCGCCCATAACGAAGCTTATATCAATGATGCTCCTTTCCAAGCCATTAATATAAGGGTCCATGGTTTCCTTTGTTGGAGCCTTGGACTTGTTATGCTTGGCTAGAGCACATTGTTCCTCACACCCACAAGCTTATTGCCCCACTTGTTGCTCCTCCACAGTGGTCACAACAAATCCTTCTTCACTTCCCATGTTCATTGTCTCAGCAAACACCAAACAACCAGGTTGTACCTAAAGTTTGAATTGTTACTCTAATACCACCTGTCATAGAGTTAGGCTTTGTGTGTATCAACCCACGCGGCACTTAGTCGATATTGCATAAGAAGATGAGCTAAGTAAGCCTCAGAGAGTTTAAGAGAATCAGTGGAAAGCGTATGAGAGACAAGTAAGTGAGTTAGAAGTGTTGGAAGAAGAAAGAGTATAGAAGAGTTTTGCAAGTGAGCTTATATTGAGAGAAAGAATCATGTTGTACAAATGAGAAGGGGTAACCTATTTTTACATCTTAAAAAAAGGTCCTATAATGGTATATCCTAAATATTTACAATGAATATTCTAGATATGCATTTAATATAGTCCTTTCTAGAATTCTCTAGGCAACTGTAACACACTTTATAAAAAGTCTTTAGATAAAGACACTTTATATGCTTCCAGGACCTTTCGTAGGTAGGAAAGGGGCTGGGTAATATTGACAGCCCGCAAAGATTCAATTTTAGCCTAAGCTTGCACCTTAAGGATACTTAAATGGGTCAAATCAAAGTATCTTTGTAACAAAAAGCTAGCATTAATTTCTTTACACAATGTCTCGTTAGCATACTCTCTTTTTGTCAATTTCTGTTCAATCTATTGCCTATCATCTTAACCCTAAAGCAAATGAGTGTCCCTCCTTTTACCACTTAAGTCACCAAAATTTCCACCTATAACTAAAATGTGTATTCCTTAATGCTACCGAACCGCCTAAACCCCTATTGTTGGAACAAAAACGTGCCCTTCATAATACCTCCTAACCACCCCTCTAGTTGCCCTTTAACATCTCCTAATCACCCTCTTGGTTGCCCCCATCTATGGCTCTCTCTAATAACTTAACCTTTACTCCTTTGAACGACCCCTACCTACCCTCATAGCTTTTATTCAAAATCAATGTGCTTTTGACATGGAGCATGATAAAGGTATAAATTAACTTGTTGCAAAAACAAATGATTTAAGCTAGTAGGAATGTACAATTGAACTTGATTCTAACTTAGGGTAGGCCTAGAAAGTCACAAAGTCTTTATGAGTGCGGAGAATAGTGTCAGACAAACCCTTTACCTTGACTATGGTATCTTCAATTTGGAAAAAAGTTTGGAATCTCTCTAGGGAATTCCATATGCAAACTTGGCAAACCAACCATTTAATTTTTTATTTTATCAAGGAAGCCGAGCAACAAAGGGTCTTGAATGGCGTATCATAGCATATGTCCCACCTAACTGTTAATTATTAAGGAATGACACTCTGATTTGACTCTGTCAAATGTTGATTTCTCTATTTCACCACTATAGATTCAAGTCCTTTGTTTACCCCTTGAACAAATGACCAGGGAGAATTGAAAGAAGATTGGAAGTATGCTCCCTGAGTTGCTCAAAGTTGATTTCACTTTTGATAGTGCATTAGGGTGGAATAGTTAAATATGATTACTGGTTAAGGCAAAGGTATACTAGCCCTTGTGGATAAGTTTCCAAAATAAGAAAGCAAGAAGTAGTGTGACTTGGGTGAGTTTCCAATATGAAAAACTTCTAGATAGCTCTTTTACCTGTGGAATCTTAGGGCATACGGAGAAGAGACACCACCATCAGGAGGCAAATAATATGAATACTAATGAAGAGTCAGTGAATTGATATGGCCCTTAGATGCAAGTAGAGCCAATAAGAGCCAAGACCTCCCATTTTGTTGGAAGACCTACATTAGAAAATAGAGGGGATGGCTATCATGGGAGGGAGAAAGCTAATGTCATGGGCCTATGGATTTATTACGTCCTACCTATGCAACCTTAATAATAATTCCCAAGCAGCTTTCTCACACTCAACTCACAAGAACCTTTTTTGGAGATTAACTTTAGAAGTATATTCCACTTGAAAATTGGATATGTACAAATAAGGGGCACTCCTTTTATACAAGTATTGGACAAGCTACAAACGTTAGATCCCTCCTTGTTCTAATGGTGGATATTACATCCCTTCAACTTCCTATTTACATATATTTACCAGCATTTATTACATGGCTAGTTCCAATGTATTTCCCTTCCCTAAGAGTCTTCCATATTCATAGTATTATCCTTCTCTAGGAGATGTCTATAATCAACGTATTGTTCATCCCTAGGTGCAAAGGACCGTGACATTCTCCCCCACCTAATTAGGTGATGCCCTCATCACTTCTTCAGCATGGTAAGTGTCAATCTCCTTCTTGAACTACCAAAAAGCTTCAACAGTTCCTAACTAGCTTCGCTTTCTAGAAGACCCTTCCATCGGATAAAATATTGACACCTCGGCATATAATACCACTTTCGTATGACCCAATCTGCCACTATGGATTCGACTTCTCAGTCATATGAAGTTTTTACCTTAAGTGGTGCTTGCTGTGACTCCCCTCGATCTAGATCTCCCTCATCTACATGGTAAGGTTTAAGTATACTTACATGAAAAACTGGATGTGCCTTTAATTTTGGTGGCAACTCCAGCTTATATGCAATCTTCCCGACTTGTTGTACCACTCGAAATGGCCTTTCATAACGACGAATCAGCCCCTTGTGCACATCCTTATACCAAAGAATGACATATAGTTTGGCTAACACTAAGTCCCTGACTTGGAACTCCATATGTCGTCACTTTTTGTTGGCCCACTTCTTCATGCGTTTAAAGGCATTATGTAGACACGCCCTTGCCAAGTCTGCTTGTTCTTACCAATCCTTGGTAAACTTATATGCAGGTGAGCTATTCCTTTGATAGCTCGATGCAACCGCATTTAGAGTTTGTAGTTATTGGCTATTCATGATCTCAAATGAACTCTATTTAGTAGACTTACTTTGCTGCAAGTTGTAGGAGAATTAGGCTACGTTGGTCAACTTTTCCCAATTTGTTTGCGTTGTGCTCACGTAGTGCCAAAGATAAATCTCCAAGAGTGTATTGACCCACTTGGTTTGACTGTTAGTTTGGAGGTGTAGGCTTGTAGTGAGATTCAACTCCGACCCTAGCAGCTTGAACAATTTAGACCAGAAACGCCTTGTGAATCGAGGGTCGCAATCACTCACGATCATTTGTGGGACTCCCCAGTACTTGACCACGTGCTTCATGAATAACTTGGCTGCCTCCTTAACTAGGCAATCCTTTGTTGCTGGCATAAATGTTGCATACTTAGAGAATCTATCCACCATAACCCTAAGAGTCTAACATCCTTCAGACTTAGGCAAGTTTACTATAAAGTCCATGGAAATACTCTCCTATGGACAAGTTGGGATAGGAAGTGGCTCTAGTAGTCTTGTAGGTGAACGTTGTTCAAGTTTGTCTTGTTGGTAAACAAGATAGGTCTTTACATAGGCTTCAACGTCATCTCGCATTTGAGGATAATAGTATTGATCTTCAACAAAGGCTAAGGTGCAGTGGATCCTTGGATGACCCACTCACTTCGAATCGTGGCACTCACGCAACACTTCTTTCCTTAACTTTTCGTGGAGTGGCATATATAGTCATTGTCCTTTTGTCTATAAAAGACAGTCCTTACACCAAAATCATCGGGTTTTGCCCTCTTGCACATATCCAATGAGGGTTTGAGCCTTCTGATCATGTGGTTGAACCATGGACAGCTAAGTCGACTCACTGTATTTGCTAGCCCCATCTTTTGATTAAGAGCATCAACTACGGAGTTAGCCTTCCCTGGCTTGTACTCCCTCACATAGTCAAATTTTGCTAGAAAATCTTGTCACCGAGCTTGCTTTGGACTCAGTTTCCTCTGGGTCTAAAAATAACTTGTGGCCATGTTCGTCCTTACAACGAATTTAGACCCCAAGAGATAATGTCTTTATGTCCGTAGGCAATGGATCACTGCAATCATCTCTTTCTATTGAACAGTATACTGTCACTCGGTATCGTTTAACTTTCGCAACTCATATGCCACTGGATGTCCTTTCTATATAAGAACACCACCAATTATAAAATTCGATACATCAGTCTCTAATTCAAAAGGCTTGGTGTGATTGGGTAACACCAGCACTAACTCCTCGGTCATGGCTTGCTTTAACCGATCAAACGCCTTCTGGCATCGATATGTCCATTCCTACGATTTCTCCTTCTTCAACATATCCGTGAGTGGCACAGTGATGTTTGAGTAGTTTCGAACGAAAAGCTGATAGTAGTTGGTGAGATCAAAGAATGATCTTAACTCCGTCACTTTCGTCGGTGGCTCCCATTCAACGATGGCTCAGATCTTTGCTGCCTCCATATGTACTTGTCCTCTCCCGACAATGTGCCCAAAAAATGGCACTTCCTTTTCGGCAAGCACTTCCTTTTGGGCAAAGGCACATTTCTCACGTTTGATGTATAAGTCATTCTCGCGCAAGATTTGGAAAACCTGTCTAAGGTGCTCGATGTGCTACTCGAGCATCTAGTTGCAAAACACAATATCATCAAGGTAAACCACTATAAACCAATCTAGGAATGGGTGCAATACCTTATTCATAAGAGTGTAGAATGTGGCTGGAGCATAGGTGTTGTTCCCATAGCCTTGTATGGGTTGTAATTGTTGTCAACTAGGGTTAAGTGTGCAAGAAAGTAAAGCCACATGGAAGAGCAAGAAAGTAAAGCCAAATTGAAGGGCAAGAAAGTAAATCTGCCTGTAAGGGCAAGAACGTAAATCTGCCATGAAAGCCCTATTAGGGTTTCATGGAAGAGAGTATATAAAGGCCTTGGAAGACAAAACTAGGGCAGGGGGCCAACACAATTGAATAAACAGCAACCCTACAGCAACCAGCCAAAAGGAAGAGAGAGCAGAACGACAAGAGATTAGAAACAACACCACCAGGAGAGCAAACCAGAAACGTCACCACCGGGAGAGCAAACCAGAATGTGAAACCTCCTGCAAGCAAACCAGAAATGCCTCCTGCAAGCAAACCAAAAACACATCCTGCAAGCAAACCAGAAACGCCTCCTACAAGGAAACTAGAAACATGTCTTGCAAGCAAACCAGAAATGCACAACCAGCAAGAGGAGAAATAAGAAACAAAGCACTTGGAAGAGAAGACAGCAGACCTGGTATCCGTGAGACCACCTGGAAGAGAAGACAGCAGACTAGAAGCATGAGGCAGGCCGAGAGACGTGAACCAGAAAAACCAGTAGAGTGAAGCAGGCTAAGGGACGTGAAACAGCAGACCAGAAGCGTGAGACCAGAACGTGCAACGGTGTGATTGATCAGAAACGTGGGGCAGGCCGTGAGACGTGAAACAGTAGACCAGAAGCTTGAGTGCAAGCCGTGACACCGTGAGACGGTGAAAGCAGGAATTGTGTGAAACAACCTAGAGAAGGAATTCAGCGAATCATCGAAAAGAACTCAACGTATTTCTAGATTTCTTCAAGAGAGGTTAAAGAGCGTTGCGGTGAACTTTTAAGCGGCAGTGGAGTAGCTTTTCAATTCAACATAGGCAAGACAAGCTAGAAGAAGGGTAGACACAGTAAGTGACACTCTTTGTATTGTACTTGCTTAGTAATTGCAATAGTGAAAGGAGCAGAAGATTAAGACATCCATTGTAATTAGAATTCTCAAGTATAGTAGATAGTCTCGGTAAGGGAGAGTCCCTACCACCGTGGATGTACATCATGTTGATGGAACCACGTAAATCTCGTGGGTTCTTAATTTGTTTTACGTTCTGTGTTTTGAATTGAGTTGTGAACGCAGCTAAAGTATCAGTCAACCCATAACCTAACGAAGACCTAAATAAGAACATCCGAATTGTCTATTAGGCAAGGTGTCTGAAAGTGACTTTGGGGATTATTGTGATTAGTAGGTAGCAATAGATCTACCTTAGTCGAATCTGAGAAAGAGTTCGCTTTTGAGAAGAGATTGAAGTTGTTCACTTTCCTGCGAATTGCAAATTGTGGTGATACTGATTCACCCCCCTCTCAGTATCATAAACTAGTAGATCCTAGGGTGAAGTTGAGAACTTCAATTGGTATCAGAGCACAGGTTCACTAGGATAAACCTTAACAGCTTGGTGTACTAGTTTGAAGAGTTCCAGAAGTTTTAACTTGTTCAGCATACTGAGAAATGGACGTCGGTACCAACACCAGCACTACTTGCAGCAAAAAGGTTCCAATCTTCAACGGAACTAACTACCATATATGGAAAGCGAGAATGCAGGTGGTATTTTCAACCATGGGTATGAATGTGATGAAATCTGTACATAAGGGTTTTAACCCTCCAGAAGAAGGTAAAGATCCAACCCCAGAGGAATTAAGACAGTTTGAGATAAATGGGAAGACCTCAAATGTCATCATTTCAGCATTGACAGATGGTGAATATGCTAAAGTTATGGACTGCAAATCTGCCAAGGAGATATGGGACAGATTGCAGAAAGTCTATGAAGGTGATGGCAAAATGAAGGTGGCTAAGCTTCAAGTTTTCAAGGAGAGATATGAATCTCTCAGAATGCAGAAAAATGAGACAGTCCAAGAGTTCTTCATCAGGGTTATTGATACTGTAAACGATCTTAGAAGTCATGGGAAGAACAAGAAGGACTCATCTATTATGAAGAAAATTTTGAGAATTCTACCCGAGAGGTTTGCCTCAAAGGTGGCAGCCATAGAGGAGAGTAGAGATCTCAATTCTATGTCTTTGCCTGATCTCTAGTGCAATCTCATTGCATATGAGATGAGAATAAAGTCAATTGAGAGCTCCTCAATGTCAAAGGTATTAAAGGAGGTAGCTTTCAAAGCTATGAAACATTTGAAGATAAAAGAAGAGGAAGAATCATCCAGTGAGGATAATGATGATGATGAGGAAGAAAGTGAAGGTGAAGTGTTGGCATACTTCACAAGGAAATTCAAAAGGGGGTCTAAGAAGGGAAAAGGACAGTTATCCTTGAGATGTTATCGTTATGGACAAACTGAACAATTTGCTTCTCAGTGCAAAGTGAAACTTGATGATGAAGATGAGGATGGTGATGATGAGCATAATTCAAAATGGAGAAGACCATCATTCAAGTCAAGGAAGTCCAGCAAGAAGACTGCTAGCCCACAGAAGAAGAAGAAGAGAGGCTCATTCAAGAGTTATGTGAGCTAGACAAAAGAAGTCAATGAGGAGGAAGATGTAGACTCATCAGATATGCATGCCTTTATGGCATCAACTTAATGTGGTAGTTCAACCTCTGAAGAGGAAGAGGAGGTTGATGAAGAAGAACCAGATCTTGAAGCTGAGTTGGAAGCAGCTTCAAAGGAGATAATCAGAAGGGATAGAACCATAAAAAGGTTGGAGCCCACATAAAACAAGTTGAAGCAAAGTCTAAGGAAGCTAAAAGTCAAAAGGATGAAATAAGGGCTGAACATATTGACTTGAAGAGAAGATTTGAAGAACAGATCAAAATATGTGAAGACCTTACTATGGAGCTTGGCTCAAGGACTTCAACAATTGAAGAAATGGAGATAGAGTTGCTGAGACTTCAGCAACAACTCAAAAGAAGTGAAGAGAACATGCAGAAGCTTGAAATTATAAGAGAAACAAGTTCTGCAAGAGAAAAGAAGAATGAAGAGAAAGTGCAGCAATTTGAGGCTGCATTGCCTAAAGATAATAAGAATGTGCCATAGAAGTTAAAAGAGAAGGTTATGACTCAGGAAAAGATAGCTGAGAATAAGGAGGATTTAAAGAAGCAACCGAAGGTGGCAAACAAAAATAAAGAAAAGAAGGTCAACCAGCAAAGGGCTATGGCTGAATAGAAGAAGAAGGAGAAAAAGGTGTCTGAAATGAAAGCCACACAAGCAAAGAAGCTAGCCACGTTGCCTACATAGCAAGTAATGAACAAAAGAAAACAAGCTGTGGTTAGACCCAATAAGAGGAAGTTTCAAGGTCACTGTCTTTATTGTGGAGTTTGGGGTCATAAGACAAGTAACTGTTAATGGAGAAAGCTAGTATATGTCTCCAACTTGAGAAGATATGATGCTGCATACAGGGGGAGACAATACAAAATTCGAAGTAGAACACCTGTTATGAGTTCTTGCATATACTGTAAAAAGCAAGGAGACACTGACAAGGATTGTTGGTGGAAGTCCAAACCAGTGGTTTCAAAGAACAAGTTTGCTATATTGGGAGACTTGGAATAGTGTGAAAGGTGTGGGCAGGATGGCCATAATGCCAAGAGATGCATGACACTTCTCCCTGAGCAAGAGAAGGCACTCAATGGCATAGTGAAAACAAGCAGTGTAGTCAAAGCTAAGAAAAAGGAGAAAGCTATCTTCCAGCCAATTCAAAAGAAGGAATATAAAGCTAAAAGGGAGGTGGCTAATATAGCTGAAATTGCACTCAAAGTTGACTACAAGGATAAGCAGTGGATCCTTGACAGTGGATGCACTTCACACATGACAGGAGACAAGAGTAAATTGTCAAAGCTAAACAAGCCAAGAGAAGGTAGAGTCAAGTTTGGCAATGATGATTCACTCAACATCAGTGGTCAAGGGTCAGTAAATATTGGAAAAGGAAAGTTGAAAGATGTTTTGCATGTTAAAGGACTCAGATATAATCTAGCATCTGTCAGCCAACTATGCAATGAAGACCATAAAGTGATATTCACAAAAACAGGTTGCCAAGTAAAGAGCAAAGAAGGCAATACTGTTACAGCTGGGAAAAGAACAGCTGGAAATTTATATGTAATTAATGAGGACAAGACAAACAGCTGTTTACTTACAAAAGAAGAAGAAAATCAACTTTGACATAAGAGGCTGGGACATTTAACACAGAAGAACATGAGGAAGCTGACCATTACTCATGTAATCAGAGACATTCCAAACCTCAAAAGAGAGAGGGAGTATGTTTGCTCAGCATTCTCTAAAGGAAAATAGGTCAGAAAGTAGTATAAGACCAAAGAGGTTAGTTCTGAAGCAATGCTTGACATTATACATACTGATTTGTGTGGGCCGATGAGAACAAAAGGGTTGAATGGTGAGAGGTACTTCATCTTGTTTGTTGATGATTATTCTAGAAGGACCTACATTATGCACCTCACTCATAAGTCAAAAGTTTTGAAATGCTTCAAGAGATACAGAAGATTGACTGAAAATGAGAGTGGAAAGAAGATCAAAGTATTGAGGTCAGATCAAGGCACTAAATTCATAAATGGAGCTTTTGAAGATTACCTTGAGAAGCATGGAATTCACCATCAGATGGCAGCAGCAAGAACTCCTCAACAGAATGGGGTGGTAGAGAGGAAAAATAGAGTTGTGGTTAAAATGGCAAGAACTCTACTGCTGGAATCCAAGCTTCACACAAGATTTTGGACAGAAGCAACATTTATAGTCATGCACCTATTGAACAGAGTTTCACTAAGGCCCAATACTGATAAGACTCCATATGAGCTATGAAGTGGGAAGAAGACAACAGCCAAGTATCTTAGAATCTTTGGTAGCCCATGTTTTGTGAAGAACAAGGAGCAAAACTTGGGAAAATTTCATGCTAGGTCAGATGAAGGCATCTTTGTGGGATACTTAGCAAAGAAAAAAGGTTATAGAGTTTTTTTGCATAAACTGGGAAAAGTGGTCACTTCCAGTGATGTGAGAATAGATGAAAATTGGAAAACAACACATAATAGAGAAGCTGAGGATAGTGAAGAAGATGACTTCAAGATAGATGAAGAATCTGACCAACATGAAGAAGTGGGAAAAGAAGTAAGTTCAGACTCAAAGAAGAGTGAGTATGAAGATGAAGAAGGAGATTCGCTTACAACTAAGACTATGCAAGAAAGAAAGACAAAGAAGACATGGATCAGTGCTCATTAAGGAAATCAGATAATAGGTAACCCATCAGTAGGAGTTATAATAAGAAGAAGAATTGTGGGAGCTACTACTTTACTCTCACAAGTTGAACCTAAATCTATTGAAGAGGCTTCACAAGATCTAACTAAATATCTATCCACAGAGCTATTTGAAAAGCACAGAATGAGTCTGTTTGTGCGAATGCCTCCTCAAGCCTGAAAATCAAGTGAATCCTCCATCTCTACTTTGCGATTTTTTTTTTGATTTGTAATTGATTGGCAAAGGGGGAGAGAAGCAACAATGCAGGGGGAGCTGTTAAGGAAGGGGGAGTGCATATTTAGGGGGAGTTGTAATTCATCTACTTCTGGATTATTACTCTAAGAAGATTATGAAGGACTGTTGTATAATGACTTTTGTTATGAGTGTTGCCAATAATTACAAAGGGGGAAATTGTTGTTCCCACAACCTTGTATGGGTTGTAATTGTTGTCAACTAGGGTTAAGTGTGCAAGAAAGTAAAGCCACATGGAAGGGCAAGAAAGTAAAGCCACATTGAAGGGTAAGAAAGTAAATCTGCCTATAAGGGCAATAACGTAAATCCGCCATGTAAGCCTTATTAGGGTTTCATGGAAGAGAGTATATAAAGGCCTTGGAAGACAAAACTAGGGCAAGGGGCCAACACAATTGAATAAACAACAACCCTACAGCAACCAGCCAAAAGGAAGAGAGAGCAGAACAGTAAGAGATCAGAAACAACACCACCAGGAGAGCAAACCAGAAACGTCACCACCGAGAGAGCAAACCAGAACTTGCAACCTCCTGCAAGCAAACCAGAAATGCCTCCTGCAAGTAAACCAGAAACGCCTCTTGCAAGCAAACCAGAAACACATCTTACAATCAAACCAGAAACGCCTCCTACAAGGAAACCAGAAACACATCCTGCAAGCAAACCAGAAATGCATAACCAGCAAGAGGAGAAATAAGAAACAAAGCACCCAAAAGAGAAGACAGCAGACCTGGTATCCGTGAGACCACCCGGAAGAGAAGACAACAGACTAGAAGCATGAGGCAGGCCGAGAGACGTGAACCAGAAAAACTGGTAGCGTGAGGCAGGTTAAGAGACGTGAAACAACAGACCAGAAGCGTGAGACCAAAACGTGCAACGGTGTGACTGATCAGAAGCGTGGGGCAAGCCGTGAGACGTGAAACGGCAGTCTAGAAGCTTGAGTGCAAGCTGTGAAACTGTGAGACGGTGAAAGCAGGAGTTGTGTGAAAAAACTTAGAGAAGGAATTTAGCAAAGCATCGAAAAGAACTCAACGTATTTCCAGATTTCTTCAAGAGAGGTTAGAGAGCGTTGCGGTGAACTTCTAAGCGGCAGTGGAGTAGCTTTTCAATTCAACAGAGGCAAGACAAGTTAGAAAAAGGGTAGACACAGTAAGTGACACTCTTTGTATTGTACTTGCTTAGTAATTGCAATAGTGAAAGGAGCAGAAGATTAAGACATCCATTGTAACTGGAATTCTCAAGTATAGTGGATAGTCTCGGTAAGGGAGAGTCCCTACCACCATGGATGTACGTCACGTTGATGGAACCACGTAAATCTCGTGTGTCCTTAATTTGCTTTACGTTCTGTGTT